>CM062809.1:1017029820-1017416051 GCA_031772625.1 Pinus tabuliformis
AAAATTTCCATAGACACTAATCTAGATTTGTTTCCCACTGCTGGAACTTCTGCTATGTATGGTTCTCCAACTCCCAACCATTATTATAATTTCTTTCTTTCCACCTGCTGCACTATTTTCTTGCGTCTCATAACTGGATATCTTGATCATGAATTTCCCTAATGAGAAAGGTATGATGCTGCTTGTCAGGTCCAATTACGAATTCTTCCTGGATGAAGCTACATCTATGCTCACGAAGTTATGAGAGTGAATGGGAAAATTTGTTGTTATTCTCTCACAAAATAGATTGTTATGGATAAACCTTGAAATTTTTTGTTCGTTTATTTGAAAGTGGGATCCATACTTGCAAGAAAAGAGAAGGAGATATGGGAACGAATGCTTGCAGAACCTTATATAAATAATGCAACCTTAATTTATTTACTTCAGTGAGTGTGTAAATTAATAACCTACTTCTAATTCAATCTCCTATTTATCTCCCTATCTTAAGAGCACATAAATGAGATTCATAATGAAACTGAAGTACATCTATGTATGCACTATGAATGTCGGATCAAGGGACTTTGAAACTTGCAGCAATCCCTCCCTTAGGACCTACATTATTACGTACATAATAATATGTCTATTCATCATATATGTGAAAACCACTTATCAACTTATCCAAACTACCATGCCGAATCTACTATCTACATATTAAATTGAGATGTTTCAAGCAAGATCAGAGGAATGAGTGAGAAGAACCAAGCGAGCGGACATACCCTTCAAAGCATGGGTGGAAAAAAACCTATATCTCTGCAGGGTGGGGACTACCTTTGAAGAATATAAGAATAGATATAGTACTTTGGATCAACTTTTCATGACTCATATCGGGGTGGGTAACCCCATCTAAGCATTGGGGCAAAATCATAATCCATCATTGGGGCAAAGGTACCTACATGCATTAGAGAGTTAGATAAATATGTGAATCATAATAGGAAGTCTGAAAGAAAAGTGGGTAAGTGCTTCTAATGTTTCCTGATTGGAATGTGGAATTTCATGTCCATGTAGATGCATCTAACATTTCCCTAGGAGTAGTTCTTGTGTAACCAGGGGAAGGGAATCTCGATCACCCTATTTTTTTTTCAATTAGGAAGTTGTCTCAAGCCGAGCACAACTATACCACCAAAGAGAGGGAAGGGATAGCTATGGTATATGATTTATAGAAGTTCCACCATTATCTATTCTATTGGAAGGCCATTTTCAGTTCTACACAGACCATTTAGCTCTAAACTACTTGCTAAATAAGCGTATCTTAGAAGGACAAATCTGCGGGTGGTTGTTGTTATTTTAGGAGTTCTCTTTTGAGGTTATTGTTAAGCCAGGGATTCATAAGAAAAGTAGCTGAGATAGCTACAAAAATTTACTTAGTTTATCCAATGCCTATTAATTGGGTTGAAACAAGATATCTAGTGGAAGAACCTGTAAATGCATCTTATCTACCCGTGGGATGCAAGCAAGGAGTAAAGATACCACCTTCATGTGGTAGTTTAAGCTCTTCTAATACCAAGCTATACTAATAGAAGAAAGGAGAAGGCCTAAGCTTTTGCAGTCATCTTAGCAAGACTATAGATAGCTCCTATTTGCAATATGATTTATAACCAACTAATCCTCTTTGACTCCACTAGATAGAACCTCCTCCAACTAACTCGCTTCAGTTATTTCATGTCTAATTTAATTAGGGAATATATTGCTAATTTAAGAGGGAATGTCATATCGAATAATCACACTGATCTTAGCCAAGAGTCATTTTGGGTTATATAATCATACTAACTGATCATAGTGAATAAGAGTGATCATACTTGTGAAAGATCATGGTGGTCCTGTTCTAGGTAACGTAAGTTATAGCAAGAATCCAACTTATCAAATCCGACTTCTCATCATAACTCCACTTGAATAATCTCCAATTCATATCCTGCTCTATTGGATAACTTCATGTCATGCTTGTAATCATAGGGCTAACTTTGGGTAGTGGCCATGGGTATTAAGTAGACTAGAGATCATGGTCCCATTTTTTCAGGGTAAGACTAAGATGATGGTCCCATTGGTTTTGGGAACAAAGATAGGTTGCATGGTGCTGCTCCATTATAGAAACAAACCCTGCTACTAGTGATGAACAACCATAGTCTACTTGTGCTGCTAATGAAAAACCATACTCTAGCAGAAGAGAAAACCCTGCTGATGAACTTGGGGTGTATTTGACATTAGAATCCTAATAGTGCAATTCCACTTGATAAGAGATCCCTGGCTTGGTTTTTTGGTCTTTTTCTAATGGGGTTTATGAGCCTTTATGGTACCTCCCGGCTAATCTCAAATGAATAGGTACTTTCATAGGGATGAGGGTAGGTAATTGTCTTCCAATCGGGTAGGGAAGTTATGATTCAAATGGTAACTAATCCCGCGAAATGAGAAAGAAATGCATTCCTTATTATTACCTGACGCACTACCACCACTTTTGAATGACGTCAAAATCGAGTTATCTATTCCTAATCATCAAGTCATTAGAGCATTGTATACAAAGAAACTATCAGGAAGAGAGAATAGATCCAACTTGACCTCCACTTCCAAATCAGATCTAGTTACAGATAAAAAGGAGTAGTTATGCCTATAGAAATTGTCATTGATCTTGTTATTACTTACTTATCTACTCATATTGTTTTCTTAGATATTTCATAATCTTGTCTTCTTAGTCGTTACTGAATATCCTATCAAGCTATAAAAGAATCTATGTCTTGGTCGAACCAATTGAGGAAAAAGCTATAAATAATCTAAAGGTAAGCATTCCACTCGAAAAGGGAACAAGTGAAGCTCGGTAAGTTGAATGATCATCACCACTTGTCAGTTTAGTGAGCCCCATGTTTCATATGTAGCCCATTTCAGGATGACAGGACAAAACAAATATTAAACCCACGGTCAGTTGTCTCTGTCTCCATTCAATTTCAACTACTTCCAAGGCATGCCCACGTGCCCCACCATATTTCCACCATCATAAATATTCCTAATTAATCCCCACCCAAACTCTTGGTGACCACTAAGGCAGGTTGTCCAGTGTACTTCCTTCACACGACCTTTGTTTTTAGTCTATTGCTATTCTATATTCCCATCCTTTTAGAATTATTATAAAGGGGTTGTGCAAGTAGTTACTTTGTTGGACCACACCTGCTACTCCACATGGGTTACTTTTGTGGATGAACGGTTGTTTATGGGGGCCTCTCTTGGTGGATTGGATAGGGACGTGATATCTTCTACCGATATGTGTGTGCGGGATTGGTCCCATAATTCAAATAATGGAATTGATGCTCCTACTTTTGTCTTTGTTTCCACTGCATGCATAGACTCTTTATTACCTAAAGACACTAGATCATTTGTTGGTGAATCAACTCCTCGAGCTATAGATAGTTTCAGTTTTGGTGCTTTCACAACTGAATATAATAATGCAACTGCCCATGTTACTAGTTGTTCTCTAAATGGGAATAGCCATAACCACGAGATAACTACTGATTCATATGATTTCCCTGTGTAGGCTCTGGATCTATAACAACTGGAAGGGATCTTGCACTCGAATTGAATCTGCTCGAGCAACTAGATAAAGATACTGATCTTCTTGGTGGTGAAATTGCTTTTGAATCTTCTAGGACCAGATCCGAAACTGCTTATGGTTATCAATCTCAAATCATAAGCTATGCACTCGCCTTCGCCTCTATTTATGATTTCTTTGTTACTAGTTACACTTCTTCCTCTACGTCGATCTTAAATATTCATGTCCTCCACCAGCATACTATTATCGTTGATGAGATTACCTCTCTCGGTGGTCAAGCCATACTTATGCATCCTCTCCTGCATTGTGTTTTTGATGATTACGAGTGTGGCCTAAGTGCTTTTTTTTCAAGTAGTTCCTGTAGATTTCTTGTATCTAATATAACTTGATATTTGGCCATCTAGGGTTTAGGAGTGTTCATTAGCCCTAATGGACATGACACCTACAACATTTGATCTTTCCCCTCCCATTCTATACCATATAGGTGCCCATGTTGAAAGTGCACCCTAGATTCGCTTTGCATCTGGCTCAATGAAAATGACTACTGCTTCCATATGAAAATATTCTGGGTCAATTGTCTTTAAAGCATACTCTTTCTCCCTAGTTTACTACATGAACTAGATATGGGGTTGTTACATAGTTCAGGAATGTTGCCTCTTGATCTGGGTCTGGAATGGTTCCAATTGGATTAGAAACTCACTAATATCACTTCATCCTTTGATGATGATATTTCTTAAGCAACTACTCGCTTAGATACTTCCTATGCATTACCTTATTGAACCTATGGCTTACCACCTAGTTATACTTATGTTCTTGCAATTGTGAACAATTATTATCCTATTATGTTAGCTTTTGGATGGACCGTCTCAGACAAGGATTTAGCAAGGAATATGAATGGGGATGCTATTACTAGAGTAAAAAGGGATAGAAAATGGTGATCATGGTGAAACATTGTTACTGGTCAACTAGGTGTTAACTCTGGGCTTGTTTCTTTATCTCCTTCTAGGTATTGATATGGAAATGGAACTACTTAAACTGCACCTGACGCATCTCCATCACTTTCTACTATGGGTGCTACTTTATTGGTTAGTGTTGCTAATAGGTATTTATCTTCGCTTGCTTCTAGTGTTACCTTAGCTTCTGGATTATATGTTGCTGGTGTTGGTTCATTTTCTTAATCTACGGAATAAACATAGGAGACTACTACTGCTCTTGTCATTTTTCTTGGTGTTTCAATGCTTGGGACTAGTTATCAACCTGGAGGATCTACATATGGTGATTAGGATGCTTACTCTGCTACTAATCTACCTACTGGATATGTTGCTAGTGGTAGTGGTGGATCGAATCTTGTCACAACTGTTGTTTCTTACTCTAATAATGCAACTGGATATGGTTTGGATGTTAACTGGATCTTGCTCTCTAACAGGAAAGTAAGACTTTGGCTCTCTGTCTCAAAATGGAAAGGATTGAGGTACTATCACTGCGTCTGTAGCCTTTGTGTTTTTTCTTGGAAAAGAGACCTATGTTCTTAGCTGTATTACTATTACTAGCGTTGGACCGACATGATCTATTGTTTTTGGTGCTATATCTACTACTATCACTACTAGTGGTTCTTTTACTCTATATCAATCCTGAAAAGCTCCTTCATCTCGTTCACCTTTAGACCTAAAATCATCATATTCATCTTGATCACTATCTCTATCACTACATTAGGTGGTTTTATCTAATGTGGTGGTTAGTTCCCATTCCCCATGTGTAGTGGTTAGTTCCCTATATGTGTCTCTATATGGATCATCCACAACTTGATCATGAAGGTCATCATCATGATCACAAGGTACTAGTTCATTTTCTTAACTGACAAGATCTACTTATGTTGAACCTATTGTTGTAGTGTTCTTGTTGGTGGTACTGGAGGTGGTGGCGGATAAACTGTTGGTCCTATATAGCTAGATTAGCTTTTTGGGCATGGGTATGTATCTTCAAGTGCTTCAATGGTTGTTGAATCAACTATTGGATTAACTGAATCACTTGTTTACAATCCCTTCACTTATAACTTTTTTCCTTCCCCTGCCTATGCCTAGATTAATAGGTACTAGTAGCCACCACTAAATAAGGACTAATAACAAGTTAGGTGTATGGGAATTCTAGTATGATCCAACGATGAGAATAGAGTTCTTCCACCGAGGTATAAGTGGATATTTTATCTACAACGATGGTATTCAAGAGATGGATGATGGGCCTAGAACAAGATATGTTGCTGGTGTTGTTGGGTTAGATGATGGTATTGGATAGACAAATGCTGCGTAGGGTGCTTCGAGTTGATATGCTTCTGGTTTTCGATTTCAATCAGGTATAAGTGGATATTCTGTAATATCCATTGACTGATTAATTAGAACTTATATTGTTGGGTGACCAACTATCCTTACCTTAGCCATTGGGTAAATGGGTGAAAATTTGTAGACTGGAACTAGGTCAGATACTAGATCATTCACTGGCTCTAGGTTAACTAACTTTGGTGCCTTTGGTGTGGGAACCATGTTAATCACTTCTAAATCAATTGGATCACTTTCTTAATTAGAAGAATCAACAGACTCTACATTTACTGAATCTACCTCTCCTAGCACTGGGTAAACGCAAGAGGGAACTACGTGAAGGGAAGCTGCGATGGGAATAGATATCGGGCAAGATAGTGTTGGGTAAGCTACCGATAATGGGTCTCGATCTTACATTCTGGCTACGTCTTCTTCTCTTGTTATTGGTGTTGCTACAAACAACTGCTACTAATGCTACTAGCTCTTCTACTTCGTATGTTACTTATGCTACTCATCTTGCTTAAACATGTTATTGTACATCTACTGGTGTTGGGTCTATTGCTTAGTCAGTTGCTTCTACCTCGACCTCTACCTAGGCTACTAGTGATGGATAAGGAACTGCATCTCCATCACTAACCTTAGATCTAGACTCATACGATCAGAGTTGCTGGTTGAGAAATAGCTCCGTGTACCATTAGCTCCTGACCCAGATAATAGCTCCCATTTCCTTTATTTGGTGCCGGCTCATCATAGATGCAACAGTATTCGTTGTCGGCTCATCATAGCCTATTATACTATATTTACTATCACCTAAACCTTGAGCTCCGAAACATCCATGTTCGCTTAGATAATATAATGTTCCCTAAAGGAGTAGTTCTCATTTGTCCAAGAAAGGTGTGAAGGTATAATCGCTGGGGCCTAAACCTCTGTACGATAGTTGAGGGGCTGGTCATCATCCCGACCTCTTGTTGCTATTATGTTGGTTATAATCCATATCTCCAAGAAATAGTTCTAGTGATCATCTATCCAAGAAAGTTCCAAAACATGAGTGGACTCACAAGCTCATTCACACTCTAGACATTGTGCCAAGGAGTTGGTATGTTTAGGAAGAGAGTAGGAGATAGACAAGAGATTGGGGCATAGTATCTAAGAAGTTCTGCATGACATTCAGATTTGCATCAGAAGATACCACAATCACTATAATTTTGAAATAGATGAAGAGATTCATTTTCAGTGGAGAAGAATCTAAACCTTCAGGCTGAGTGAAAAGAGTTAGTCACTATCTAGATATGGATCTTCACCTACAACCAGAGCAGCTACATCCATTTTCATGAACATATGCGTAATGATTAGTTAGAGAAGATTCCTAGAACATCATTTTCTTGAGCTCTAAATGAAGGTATGGATTAGGTCAGAACTGAATCACTAGATCTTCCTTATACTCTCATGATCTAATGGATATGAAACTCGACAAGGTAATGTCTTAGAAATTTGGAGGATATGGGTATGTATATTTATCTTCATATAGATATGTTGTTGAAGCTAGAGGATTTGAAATTTGAGATACGGTGTAATATTCATTAGCCCGAATGTGTGTTATCATATAATTAGAAAAATGATATACCTCAGTGCACCCCACCCAAGGATCAAGTCCGATTTTTAGTTGGACACATAACCAACTTTCCAACAAAGTAGTTAATGAATTGATGGAAGGGAATCAATAAGAGATTTCTAAAACATTGAGCATTTTTGTGGGATTTGGACACCTCAACGATTCCACTATAGAGTCTAGATGGATAGATTTTTGATCAAATAACCTTTGTACATAATCCATTGGAATTTATTATCCTGCATACAATCTTAGCTACAAAGGCATAAATAATAATATTTTTTTGATACCATAGCTCCCTTGGGATTTTGGGAGAGCAAATTTATTCCACTTAACCAAAGGCAATCCCTGTTTCTCCCTACTACCATACCATATGAAAAGAGCCACTGAATCTTGTAAAGAATGCCCCGAGGGATCGAAGATAGTATTTATGAGAAGACATGTTGTGCTTCTAATATTGCTTTAACTAGAACTAGTCAAACCCCTCTTAATAACCAATGATTACACTAGTAGTGAATACGATCCTCCATTTTCCTTATAAGCCAATTCCAATCACGCTTTCGATAATCATTTGCTTTTAAGAAAAAGCTTTTTTGGCTTGATAATTAGATCTCTACCCATAATCTATTAATCGACCAGTGAAATAAGCACTACCGATAGGGACGTCAAACATGCACACATGAAAAGATGTTCACATAATACATATACACATGTGGCTGCGTAGGTATAATTGTTGGTAAATAATCTGGCACTAGCTAAGCAACTCAATCAATGGATGGGTTCACACATAAATGTAGGAACAAAAGCTAGCTATGCATCTTCATATGGAATTGGGTCATCTAAATGGTGGACCGTTTAGGTCAAAGCCAAACCATTGTATAGTCCAATGTGATGCAATGTGATTTTTTGTCTAATGTAATTCTATTAAGTAAAAAGTAAAGTATTAAATAAAAAGTAAAAATATAGTTACAATTCAGTCGAGCCCTCAGAGGAGAGCTGAGAATGTCCATCAGTACATACAAACTATCCCAGGGATGGGATTAACCAGATACAAAAGCCCAAAGCCATACAGAGAGAACTGGCCATGTTGGTGAGCCACAGAAAATGATAGAAGAAAGCTGTGGTCATACTATCTAGACTGTCGAGATAACCATAAGCAAAATTGCATAACCAGAGACCTGAAACAACAACAGAACTAAACACCTGATACAAAAAGACATTGACAAAAGCCTTATAGGCACCGCACATTGAAATAAAGAGGAAGGAGAGGAATAGGGAGTTAGACATAGCCCAGGAGGCTTCAGGCACCAGTTTCATATTTCAGAGCTTCCTCCTCCACCGGGCATGGATTGCCCATTCACGAGTCGTCAACCATGTCCTCCTATGCTGAACCACTTCCACCTGGAACGTCTGCCAAACACCGAATGCCATTGGAACCACTCGTCGGATGAATAAGGGGCCGAGATATCCTGAAGCTTGGCATCTGTAGGCTTGGAGACATTCGGGTCATTTCCACCAGCCTGCAAACCGCCATAGTTGAACATAGTGCCAACTTCTTCCCCCTACTATTCGCTTTCCTTCTGAGACTGTGTTGTCGAGGTATTCACCGAAACAGTAGGCCGAGCTTCTTCCTCTGTAAAAATTACAGTGATGCTGGCCGAGAGAACAGGTTGATTGAGGCGAATTTGAAACTTGAAATGTGTGGTTTGGAAGGAATTGTGGGTAAAGCCGAAGCTAGAGGAATAATAGGCAGAGGACCAGGCTGAGGGCATCCACGCCCTCCACGACTGCCACCTCGGTGACAGCTACCGCAACGACGCACCATTGTTAAGGCAAGAGGGTAGCGTGGAGGAAACGAAGAGCAAGGCGAGACAGAGTAGGGCCGATATAAGGGAGCCAAAACCAAACAATTAACACCACCTTCTGAGCATTGCAAGGATGAAAAATAAGAGGTGGGCTAATGTGATGCAATGTGTTAGGATGCTTGTTAGGATCTTATATATATACACTTGCTTGTTGCTTTGGATATATCTGAGGCTAGGTTCAAGTGTTGATGCCAAGTCAGTTGAACCACCCCTTGAAGTGTAAGGACTTTTCCCAACATCCTTGCTAGTTGCAAAGATAGATCCAATTCTAGGCTCATATCGTGTTCGATATAAAGTTACCCAGATCCACTAGTAGACACCTTAGCCCCTTGCACCCACTTCTATGATAGAAACTTAACCTGGGTCTGAGGCCGAGTAACTGGCTTATGTCTTAGCTGGTGAATTTCCAACTCGAGATTTGTCTTGATATAGATATTGATTTGCCGTTGGTCAAACTGTTGGTTATAGAATGGAATTTGGATGTAAATCTTAAACTTCTATGGCTTATCGGTAAACAAGGTAAAGTACAATTGTTGCAAGGGCAAAGACAAAGGTAAAGACAGTTTGAGAGCCAAATTAAGGAAATTCATCAATGACAGTAATGGCAGGAGAAAGCGTGGTAGGAGCAATTGATGACGTTGAGTGAGATCTTGGTGCCATTTAATCAAATCTTTATGCCCTCGACATTGAATCAGAAGCTCGACCTCGTAGCCGGACCTCTACAGTATAAAGTGTCATTCCATTTATCCATGAATCAATCTATGAATCCTAACAACTTGGTTCCAAAAACATGTAATGTATGGATTGGAAACACACTCATTTCTAGATGTACCAAACAGGGATGGGATTTCTTACATTATGATCCATGGCATATTTCACCCAATGCACCTTATTATTGTTTGTTCTATTCCTGCCACGCAAGGAAGAGAAGCATACCATGCACTTCTTCTAATAGCAGATGTGGGAATTAGTGGTTAATATCTGAGTTGAGGGGCTTGACTCACCTTATGCATCTTTATTCCTCTTATGTACATGAAAGGGGCTAGCCTTAGAGAATGGATGCTACGATATACGATTCGCGGTGGATGATATTTAACCGTCTACTATAGCATGATGTGCTAGGAATGAACATGATAGCCCATCATACAAGGGAACCCATAGGGATGATACGCGACCTACCACCCCATAGGGATAAAACGCAACTTCCTATTGCACGTGCTTCTTACGATCCTTGATCTGGGTTACATTACTAGACATTCTATGGGCCTTGGTGATGAAAATGTAATATCCTTTCTCCTACACCTATAAGTGGTGAGAGTAATATTGCTTCTTAGGCGCTTGGCTATTGCCCTTCGAGTCTTCTTCGTTGGGCTGACCTAATGATATCCGGGACCAGCCGAGTAGTAGCAGCTTAGCCACCATTAGATTAAGTTGTTGATTCTCTTGACAAATAAGTAGGACAAATATACCTAGTTTAGCTTGTTTAAGCACATGTATAGGATCTTGATCTAGTACGAGCAGCATACCTTTCATTAGTAGCATGAAAAGTTCTATACCCATAAGCATTAAAGCAAGTAGGAGCAAATGCATCATCACTAGCTTACCGAGTGAACCGAGCAACATACTTTTATATAGAAGTTAATATAATCAAACCATTTGGTGAATTTAAGGAAGTGGAATCAAATTTGAAAACCATAACACAAACCTATACCACCTGCTACACGACCCCAAAGGCTAACCCATTCATCCACCTAACTTGTCCCTTGGTCTCACTGACTTTTAGTGAAGGAAACCCTCTAGACATTTCCACAAGACTGCATGTCTGCATCCGGAAGGCTCTCGACACTCCCAAAGCCTACATGCCTACGTCTGGGAGGCTCTCGATGCTCCTACAAGCTTGCATTTCTGTGTCCAAGGATTTTTCCAACAATCCTATGCGAGAGTCTACAGAATTTACTAACTCTGGGACTAGGCCTGACCATCCCCAACCGGGATTGACATTCTCTTCAAAAACTTTCCATCAATGAGATCTACAAGTCTAGGATACAAAACAAAGCATGAATGACTGAAAACTCTTATGAACATTACAAGAAGGATCATCACCCTCTTCATTAACCACATGTGGACATCAATTAGGTCTTGCATCTACCATTTTAACAATTACAAGTAAATACATGAAATAACCATGACACGAACCAGTCATTTAAACAAGCTTATAACCAACATAAAACTGTGGAAATAACACTGAGATGTCAACCATTAAATCCACCTATTAATAGGTACATGAGAAAGAGAACTTAGCTTCCGTTAAACATAGGAAAATATGGACCAGGTTCGGGACTTCAACACGTTCCACCCGACCATAGACAGACATGATTGAGACAAATCTCCATTTAGCTAGTTAGCCTCATGCCATAGTGCAAGCATGAATGTGGGATCTCATGGATAAACCAATCCGAAACACAACCAAAATAATCCATAGGTTACACCACATCCACCTTCACCAATCGTGATCACACCAAACTAGTGCTCTGATCACTAAACCAAGTAGAACTTGGAAATGCCTTTCAAAATTCATCACTATCCTTGAGGAATTTTTTGTCTCCCTATTTCTCGGGCTTTACCACAATCCAATCCTGAATCACTAGGCCCTAAACTCAAACACCTCCCTCCGGCTTTACTGTGTATCCTGCCAAAACTGTCAAGGGTTTCCTAGGACTTTGGGAATAAAATTTGAGACCACCACTACCCTAGATTCCAAAATCCATCCAGTAAATCCAAAGCTCAAAAACCAAGATCAAAATCCAAAAAACCATGGCATCCAGAAAAGGTAAGGCAAGGCTAAAAGCCACTGTGATAACCCTAAAAAAACCACGCTACTAATAGAAAGAGAACCATACACAAACATGCAAAGTCATGCATGTCAAAACCAACTAGGAAATCACACATGAAATGTGCTATGTGCAAGTATTCCTGCTCAATTTGATTTCTGCCTTTCTTCCTTTCTTGATCCTTGCTTTCCTTCCTTTCCCTTTGCTTGCTCTTCCTTCATTACAAAGCTAGAGTGCTCCAAGAAAACTCCAAGTGTCCAAGAGAGAGAAAGAGAGAATAATGAGAAAGCTCAAAAAATTAACTAACAAAAGGTTAGCAAAAGCTTCACAACTATTACTCAACATCCTTTTATAAATGATGCCTCCGATTTCTTCATTTTCCATTATTTTCCTTCAATTTGGTCCTCACTTGCAACTTGTGACATTTTACCTTCATTTTCTCCCAATTTCCTTATTTTCATAAATAAATATGCCAAAAAACTTTTTTTCCTTTCAAATGCATTTTCCATTGGATTTTCCATTTTTCCTTATCCATAATAACCCAAATGAACACTCACACTAGGATGTCTTGCCCAATATTTAGCTTGCGAGAAGTGTCTCTCGCCCGTGGTCTTATTTTTTCTTTTATTAACTTTTATTGTAGCCCGGGTTTGTTATAGTAATTTCCTAGGTTAGACATGTTATAGTCTAAGATGCCTTTGAACAAACCTTGTTAGGTCATTGTCAAACAACTATTCTCGAAGTGGAAACTCGCTTGGAGTAGAATTGGTAATTATTATCATTCTTGTTGGTTGAGAGAAGTGTTCTTATCCCTATGAATTATTTTATTGGTAGCCTAAAACTAACAAATAAGTAATTATGTTCTCTTAAGTTTTATTTCAAAATATAAAATTTTAATTTAAATGATAATAGTGTATGGAATCTTTACTAAAACCCTGTCCTAATTTACAAGTAGTAACTTGTGGTAAAGGATTAAGAAGAATTTATGTAAATAGTGGAATATGAATTTTTTGCGAATACTATTATAATTATAGTAGCAATTTGTGATAAGAGAATGGTAAATTATATGTTTAAAATTTTGTATAGAAGGGTTTGGAACATGTGAAGGTAATTATATAAGTGCTACAGTTAAAAGTTTTTACGCTCTTTCTGTAACTCTAATATTATAAATAATATAAATTAACTATTATAGAAACATGGTAGTTCCCACGTAATAGACATAATTCCATATTGGGGATATATATATAATATATATATATATATATATATAATATATATTATATATATATATATATAGATATATATATATATATGCTCTAGAAAGGTGGAAGAAGGTTCAAGAGAATTTAAAATTTTGTATAGAAGGTTGGAACATGTGAAGGTAATTATATAAGTGCTACAGTTAAAAGTTTTATGCTCTTTCTGTAACTCTAATATTATAAATAATATAAATATAACTATTATAGAAACATGGTAGTTCCCACGTAATAGACATAATTCCATATTGGGGATTCTATCTATATATAATATATATATATATATATATATATATATATATATAATATATATATATATATATATATATTATATATATATATATATTTATATATATAGCTCTAGAAAGGTGGGAAGAAGGTTCAAGAGAAAATCAGATCCCACTTACGTACTAGATTATCAGCACTAGATAAAATAAGAAATGACATAAATATTAGAATTAGAATTTAATAATTAACTCCAAAGATTGGATAGAAAAACTCAGCAAGAGCATTATAACACAAATTGAAGCATGAACTATGCATTTTAACAGTGAGTATGTTAAATAGTCCACTTTATTTTAAAAGTAAAGGTTGTAAGCCAAATAAAACTATAACTGTGAAAAGAAACTATTTGGAATTGCAACTATAGTGGGAGTTAATCCTTGATATAAAACAAAGAATAAAGGAATTGTTTCTAGTTTGTAATAAGAAATCTTCATAAGAACTTAATCAATTTACAACATTGTAATACACAAACTATAAACTCAGCAAGAACATTATAACACAAATTGAAGCATGAACTGTGCATTTTAACAATGAGTATGTTAAATAGTCCACTTTATTTTTAAAAGTAAAGGTTGTAAGCAAAATAAAACTATAATTGTGAAAAGAAACTATTTGGAATTGCAACTATAGTGGGAGTTAATCCTTGATATAAAACAAAGAATAAAGGAATTGTTTCTAGTTTGTAATAAGAAATCTTCAGAAGAACTTAATCAGTTGACAACATTGTAATACACAAACTATAAATTGTCACTGTAGTTTCAAAAGAGTAACATGGGACTCATAAATAAGAGCAAATTTAAGGATCTATGGGCCAGAGGGAAATGTTTCAAATTGACATATAAAAATTATAACCCATATGTCTTTCAACCAAGAGAAAGGTGGAACAGTTAAATAGAACTTGTAGGGTAAAAGCACATTGAAATTGTAACATTTAACTACCCATAATAATAAGAAGTTACTTTCTATTGTTGATCCAATACCAATTCTAGACAAAATTCCAAAATTTCTCTTGAAATGGAAAGTCTACAACAAAATACAAAGTAGGAACTGCGCTGTAATTACCCATCCATTGAAACAAATGCATGTACCTCAACTCTTTCTCTAAAAACCCACAACTTAAAAACACATATAAATGATCTACTAAGGGACAATGATTTAATGCAATCTCATATCCTATGTTTACAAGAAATATATTTCAAACAACCCATCTTATTACAAAATCTTGAAGATATATAGATTTTGGAACATGTGCATTTTTAAGAGAAAAATGTAGAAGCTACAATAGCAAAGATGATTCTTCATGACATGCATATTGCAGTGCTTAATTTCTATGTTGCACCATATGCAACATTGACCAACAAGTTGCATAATGTTACAAAAACATTATGTAATATACCCTCAAATTTAACAATATTCATTGTAGAGATTTCAACATGGATATACTTCAAAGCAATAACAAAACAAACAAACTAAAATGATAATGTAATATACCCTCAAATTTAACAATATTCATTGTAGAGAACTCAAATGGATATGCTTCAAAGCAATAACAAAAAAACAAACTAAAATGCTATATTCAAATGAGCAATATAAGGAAGGGCAAACAATTTTCATTTCACTGCCTTATTTTGTTGGATTCAACTTTTCCTACAAATTATTATTGATTTTTGCCTTATCAAACATGACTCTAATTGTGAAATTGAACACTTATTTTTAAAAGCACAAAAAAGATTACTAATCTTTTCACATGGAATAGAATTGAGTCTATAATATATTGACCCACTTTGACTAAATAATAAAATGTTTATTGGAAAAATGTGCATAGCTTTAGGAATTTGCAATCAATATTATGACATCATTCATAACTATATGTTAATATAAAATGGAAGAAACTTTCAATGGGATGTCTAAGTTTGTACTTTTTACAACTACATTGATAAAACATAGTCACTAATTCTTTAACATATAACATATTAATTAGATAAGAGGCCTTCACCACAATTTCTTTGTGTAAATACCCAATAGAAATTACTAAAAATGGACATTGGAAATGGGAGTTGGAGCGGTTTTATCTAGTAGAAAAAAGTATAAATTCTTCTAGTAAGTATTGATGATCATAAAATAGTGTTTCCACCTATCTCATTTGGTAGAAAAAGTGTAAATTCTTCTATAAATCTCATCTAGTAGAAAAAGTATAAATTCTTCTAGAAATCTTGATGATCATAAAATAGTGTTTCCACCTATCTCATTTGGTAGAAAAACCTAATTCTTTTAATAAATCTTGATGATCATAAAGTCGTGTTTCCACTTGCATACAGACAAATAGAACTAAATTCCTTATAGAATAGCATAGCTTAAAAGAATTAGAAGAAATTAACATTTATGTTCTCATATTTGCAAAACACTAGAAAGTACCTCTTTGTGTACTTCATCTATTGATTTGTTCCTATATTTATACATGTTTAGTGTATCCAAAAAGTTTAGCTATACTTGTTCATCACTTTAAAACCTTGTCTAAAAACAATAAACCAAAACAAGAATTTCAAAACAAGAATGTTATAACAAAGACTCCTATAACAATTCAACATTTCAAAAACACAACTAGTTACAATAAATTGGGTTGTAAATATAAAATAGCTTTCAAATATCAAAGAACTAATACATCATCATCTGCATTAGCTTGATTTTATTAACATAATTGCTCATCTGCATTACGTTGATCTTATTAACATAACTGATTGCTTGGAAACTCAACCTGTTGTTGCCTTGAAAGAAATGTAATTTCATGACCTTTAGGCAGAAATATATTAAAACCCAAAATAAAGGAATTATGGCCTTTAAATAAATTTCTTACTTGAACTATAACATCAACCGTATCAAGTCAGAATTTCCAGAAGAATGGTCATCAATATTAAGATTTGTAGTTAATGGAGACAAAATAAAATAACAGTATTGATTGATAATGCCAATCTTTTTAAAAATAAGTACAAATGTTCCCGCATTGAAAGCTTTCATGATCTCAATGAAGTCATCATATTTCTCTTTATTATCCTTGAATATCTCTTTTACTTCCTTGAGATATGGGACAACATCACGCAGTCCCCAACAGTATTAGATTATTCACCAGCAACAAAAATTTCAGAACATAAGCAGGTTACCCGTCATCCCTTTTGTATAAAGATGTAAACAAATTCACTTAGAAGGACTAATTAAGAATGAACGTAACTGGCTAGAAAGACAAACTGCATCATATTTAAGATAGACAAACACTGGAAATCTGTCCCTTTGAAATCAGGAACTCCAAAAGCTTTAGGAATTACACATGAACAAGAATATACCATATGGAATGGTTGTTAGGAAAGAAAGATTTTTTTTTTTTTTTAATGAACAAGAATATACCCTATGGAATGGTTATTAAGAAAGAAAGAAAAAGGTTATAAAAGAAAAAAATCTCTAAATAACACTATATGATCTATGAAACTATAAAATTCAATATTAAGAAACAACATTCTAAGGAACAAAACTGGCTAGCAAGACATCATCAAACAAAAACCACTATTTCATCAAACAGATACACAAACCTCATCATATTTACATTCTATATTGACAAAATAATGAGAACAAGAGTATACCATATGGAATGGTTATTCCAGGATATCTTTAAAAATGTTTAAGAAAGAAAAAGGTTATAAAGATAATGGATCTCTAAAAAAAACCATCAACCATCTCAGTGATTCTGAAGTTCGAGTAGCAACAAAAATGTCAGCAAATATAACCATAAATGATCTATGAAAACTAAAAAAAAACCATCACGCCATCTTAGCGATTCTAAAGTTCCAGCAGCAACAAAAATGTCAGCAAATATAACAATAAAGATCTATGAAAACTATAAAAGGAAAAAGACCATCACGCCATTCTGAAGTTCCAGTAGCAACAAAAATGTTAGCAAATATGACTCGCAAGAATTCAATACTAAAAAACAACATGCAGAAGTATATAAAAACAAAAATGTCAGCAAATATAACAACAAAGATCTATGAAAACTATAAAAGAAAAAAAGACCATCACGCCATTCTGAAGTTCCAATAGCAACAAAAATGTTAGCAAATATGACTGGCAAAAATTCAATACTAAAAAACAACATGCAGAAGTATATAAAATTATTTAGGGTAAATTACCTAACATAAAAAAATGCAATGGATGGTTAAGAAATGCATGGCCTCATAAGCACAGAAATCCCACTTCTTGCTCATGGGCATAGAAAACCCGCTTCTTTCACTAGAAATTGCATTAACAACGATGATCCAACATCCATTTAACTAACTTCGCATCCACAAGGCTGATAAAATAGGCTTTAATATCCAATTTAACTTCGCATGCACAATATTTCCGTACTGTAAGAAAAAAGGAATCTTTGCCATCTTACTATTGCATGCCCCTTATTCGTTTACATTAAAGGTTGTGCAACATCACATTTACTTAACCAATTGAATAACTTTCATGAAGGGTTTTGTGAATAAAGTTATTCAGAGATCCAAGAATAGAGAGGCTTTGTGTGTAAAGTTACTTAGAGATTTTTTATCACAAAATATTTTAAATGACTAAAGCATTTTTAACTGAATAAATAGTTTGGTAAATAAAATTATTCAAAGATCTAACTCAATAGAAGTTAAGTTTTTGAGTGTAGATTATTTAGAGATTTGCTATTACATAATTTTTTAAATCACTAAATTTTAGAACCAGTTAATATGGTTTTATAATTATAATAAAAGTAAATTATATTAACTAGTTCTGAATATCTAGACAATTCAATAGAAAGAATCAAAAATCCCGCTGCAAAATCTTTTAATATTTTTTAACTAAATATTTGTAAAATAAATTTTTAGAAGGAAAACCATATCTTATTTCTCTAAAATCAGGAAGGAATTCATTGAAATCACATGTTTGATGGGTAACCCCTGCATAATAGAAGTGCCCTAGGGGTTTTTCACGGTGTTGAATCCATATATAAAGTTAAAAAACTAGTTTAAATAAGACAAATCAAGATTTCACCACAAACTTTTCCACCAGATTCTCACACTGGAAACTCCAAAAAGTCGCACTAAAGACAAATCCTTTAGTTACAAGTTATCTTTAATGTGAATTTCTCGAAGCTTTTTTGGTGGATTATTCTGGTCTAATTTCTATAAGATCTGACATGAATTCATTGAAATCACAAGTTTGATGGGTAACCCCTCAACAATAGAAGCACCCTAGGGGTTTTTTCAGAGTGTTGAATCCATATATAAAGTTAAAAAAACCAGTTTAAATAATACAAATTAAGATTTCACCACAAATTTTACCACTGGATTTCGGCACCAGAAACTCTGAAAAGTCGCACTAAAGATAGCTCGTTTAATTTCGAGTTGTCTTTAGTGTGACTTTTTGGAAGCTTTTCTGGTGGATTATTCCTGTCTAACTTCTCTAAAATCCGGCATGAATTCATTGAAATCACAAGTTTGAAGCGTAACCCCTTCATAATAAAAGTTCCCTTGGTGTTTTTCACAGTTCTGAATCCATATATGCTGTCAAAAAGCTAGTTTAAATAAAGCAAATCAAGCTTTCACCACAAATTTTACCACCAGATACTCGCAACGGAAACTCCAAAAAGTCACATGAAAGACAACTCCTTTAGTTTTGAGTTGTCTTTAGTGTGACTTTTTGGAAGCTTTTCCGGTGGAATATTCTAGTCTAATTTCTCTAAAATCTGACATGAATTCATTGAAACCACAAGTTTGATTGTTAACCCCTACATAATAAATGTGCCCTAGGGGTTTTCTAGGGTGTTGATCCATATATACAGTAAAAAAACGTAGTTTAGATAACATAAATGAAGATTTCATAATGATTTTTTTCCACGAGATTCTCCGACTAGAAACTCCAAACAATTGAATTAAAGACAACTCGTCTAGTTTCGAGTTGTCTTTAGTGTGAATTTTTGGAAGTTTTTATGGTTGATTATTTTGGACTAATTTCTCTTAAATATGGCATGAATTCATTGAAATCCCAAGTTTGATGGGTAACCCATAAACAATAGAAGTGCCCTAGGTATTTTTGAGTGAGCTACATTTAGATATATAGTAAAAAAACTAGTTTAAATAACACAAATCAAGATTTTACTAGAATTTTTTCAACCTGAAAACTCCAAAAATTTGCACTAAAGGCAACTCTTTTAGTTTTTAGTTGTCTTTAGTGTGACTTTTTGGAAGATGTTTAGGTGGATTATTCTACTCTAATTTCTGTAAAATTTGGCACAAATTCATTGAAATCACAAGTTTGATGGGTAACCGACATGAATGAAGGTTTTTGTGAGTAAAGTTATTCAGAGATCTACTTGAATGGAGGCTTTTGTGTGTAGAGTTATTTAGAGATCTTCTATCACATAAATTTTAAATTACTAAAGAGTTTTGGAACTAGCTACTATGGTTCATCTAATTGTGGTAAAAGTAAACCACATTAACTCGTTCCAAATTTCTAGACAATTTAAAAAAATACGTGATAGATCTAGAAAATGGATTTCTAAACCTCAATATTCTATAAGATGAAATACATGGTTCTAACATCATGCCACAACTCAAGTTCAAAATTCCAACTCAAATGTTATAGTCATTAAAATCAATTCGCGTAAAGAAAACACAAAACTGGTCCTTCACATTTGTTTTTGTTCAAATTAACAAAGTCATTCCAAAAAAATGCAATGGGGGAGATAAAATAACTTACATTTTTTCCGGGAGATGCTATAAACCACTCTTCCCATCCTCTCTTAATATTCCAAAATAGTTACTACTATTGTACCTTGAATAAGCTTGATCGAAAGGCAACTTTGAAGAGAAAAAGGAAAATCCATAAATCTCTTATAATTTGTTCCATATCGGGATTTTACGCATACTGTAGAATTAAGGAGACTCTTAGAAATTTAAATTAATGCAAGAAACATACAGAATTTTGAGGAAAACAAGTGTGAAAACACAACAGATTGAAGGAAACAGAGTTGCGAGCTGATGGTGACAAGTTTCGATCAATGGTCAATAACCTGATCTTTTTACAAATTTTCCCAACAGCAGGAGAGAAGAACACCATCTCTTCTAATTATCGGACTCCACCATATAGGCTTTTGACTACTTGTAACTAGTCCATATTTATGGCGTCCCTTACAAAAGTCATAAGTCGAGGTTAACCAACTGTTATAGACATTTTTGGGCACTGCAACCCCAAGCATAAAATGTCCATAAACTAAGGGCTCCTAAGTACCTAAAAGTGTTGTTCTAACCCCTAAAGGAACAAGGTCAACTGATTACAGCTTCTCCCAGAAGTTCTCCATGAAAAACTGCTCAGAACTGGTCAAAACAAGATCATTTCAGCTGCTCCATAGACAAAGTGCGTTGCATCTCACCTAAATACACTGTGTGGGTGCGTTGCATTTCAAAAACCCTTCTATGGCGTGCGATGGGCGAGAAGTGACAAATGGAAGTGTCATTTCACGAGGTGGAGAGGCATGGAATCCTCCAGAAACTTCTCCTATGACACTTGCCTCTCTGAATTCGACCAAGGATGAGTAATAGAACATCAATCTCCAAGTGGAAGCAAGAACTATTAGAGGGAAGACACTAATCAAATCACAAGCTGACTCATCTCCCTTACAGATATCTATATATGGATCCCTCATCCGAGAGATCCAGAGGCTGGAATTTTGCATATTGTAAGGAATTGCTATTGGTTTCTTGAGACAACATCATAAGTGTTGGGGTGATCTAAGCTTTGTATGAGGTGAAGAAGGGCTTACTTGCTGAGAGGATGATGCTGGGTCAGAACAACTGATTGTAACTCCCTTGGCTCTTTCTTGTTTATCAATAAAAGCTATTCAAGTTTTCCTCCATACTCTTGTGTCATTTATGTTTTATGCATTTGTATGGTCAATTTACATATGATCCTAGATTGTTTAAGATTATAGATCCATGTTCTTGTATAGTGCTATGCTACTGTGATCTTACAGGTACTCTATGAAGCTGGGCATATAAGGGAGCAACTAGCGAAAGACTATCAAGAGAGAGAGGAATCGCACTAGGAGATTAGCGCAAGACAGAGGTTGGTCTTCTTTTTTCTTCTCTCATCTATATTTCATAAAGGAAAACAAAAGTAGCTTTACTTTGTTTGTTTCTAAGGTAGCTACCACACCTTAGTGGGATAAGCAGTTCTGCGTAGACACTTTTCCCTATAACAAAATGGCGACTCCGCTGGGGACGAATTAGTTTGTTTATTTATCTTCCTTGATTGTTTATTTTATCAACTTACAGACGGATCTTCAAGTTGAGCCAGGTAGCTTTCGAACTGCATTTTCTATGCAAATGCAAAGTAGATAAATGTCACTTTAGTCAATCTTCAGGATTTGTTTATGACTTAAACAACTGATTCACAAACTCTTTGATTGCCCTCGTGGTAGCTCTTAGAACCTCCTTAGATCTACCCCTGATTGTTGCATTACTGATTACCATTTGCTCGAAAAAACCATGAACTGAACTGCAAACTGTGACCCAGAACCCAAGCAAAGTCTCGCCTCTGGCCCAGCGCAGGTACTGTTCTCTGAATCTGAAATTCATCGCACTTCCCCAGTGTAGTAGGTGCGCTGCATTTAAATTCCCTGTGTTACAGGTGCGCTGATCAGACTAGGCATTGTTTAGTTTTGGTTTTTGTGATTCATTATTTTTAGTTCTATTCATGAATTTTGCTACCTGTAATCAATATATCTCTGTTTGAAACCCCTTTTCCTTGCTGTAATTCCACCTCCTTTGTGCAAAAGAACTGTAAATGTTTTTGTGTATTTGTTGAGTCATTTTCAGTTCTCCTTTGCAAAAGGTAACGTAATCGTACTGTCGTCCTTTGATTTGAAAGTGTTGCAAGTGTCGTTTTCAGTCATAGGAAAGAGTTTGGTTGCTATTGATAATCGATGACCTTGTTACTATTGTATTTGGTCTGAATTTGTAGTTTTTCTAATGTCAAAACAAGTATTCATTTCCGAATCATAAAGTGTTGTGATTGTCTCCATTTCTAATTTCGAAAAGAAACTTGTTAGTAATTGTCGCTTGAAAAGTAATTCAGATTTGTGCATTAGATTTCTTTTTACCATTCACATACTAAGAAAGCTGAAAACAAATACATGCATGTGCATTTGCATTTACACTGTTTGATTGGTTTTATTTAGGACAATGCATTTAGTGTGTGCTCTTTGCTCTTTGTGAAAGAATATTGTCTCTCTTTCCTTAGTAGCTAGGATTTTCATTGCACAAAGAATATAAAAGAGTGTTTATCATCTTAGATTGCATTTTAGGAATTATACATCTACATCTCGCGGTGAAATTGAAAGGAAAATTTCTTAAACAAGATCAAATATAAAATAAATTCAATGAATCTAACAACGCTTTGGAACCTAACACAAAAAATCTAGAAGTCTAGGATAGGGACGTATTCTGGTGTCTTAAAGCGTGGTAACTGTTGTTCTCACTGATGGTTGGGTGATTCCTCCACTTTGAGACGATAAGTGCCAGTACGGACTTGTGCTCCCACGTACCGTCGAGTATATTTTGGGAGACCACAATAGGATTAATCCTTTATCCATAGGAAGCCATGTCTGTCGCCCTATCAATCACAATGCACTGAATACAACATTCAGGAAGATTGACTGTCGTACCGTAAAAAGTATTCTACAGTTTTGCAATTGGTTTGGTAATCCCTCTGCCTAGATTTCCAGAGCAGTCCCTTTCATTCCTTTTCAGACTCCTTAGCGGAAAAGGTCCATCTGAGCGCTTGTCACTTCAGGCTCATTAAAAATCGAAGGCGACTAGAGTCATCTTTTGTTTTTTCTCGACTCTTAAAAATTGAAAAAACAAGTTGCGTCAAAGCGTCTAAAATTCATCTAATTCGGAAGCATACTTCCCCTTTATTTTTAGTTGATCGAGTAATCCGAAATCGTGGAAGAAAGTCAATTGAAACCCCGTTGTTCGCGGAGGCTTACGAGTCAACCGTCTTTGTCTCCAGAATCGAAACTATTATGGAAAAACTGAACCCGTTTAACCGGTTCCAAATCTCCTGGTAAAGTTAGAACAAGTGTTCTAATGACATCAGAAACTCCGGTTACTCCAAACATTTCTAGTATCCCTGCCTTTAAAGAAGAAGTTCAACAGCCACTGAAGGATAGTAGTATTGATCCTAGTCTAAGGATAAACACTTGTATCACTGAACCAGTTCCTTACAATCAGTTCGGAGAGTGATGTTCCCCAAAAATTTGTCGCTGCAGATTCCATACCTTCTTCAACACCAGAAATATTCTACGGACCTGATGGTCTACCCCTTCCACCTGGTCTGATTGCTATAGAAGAGATTGTAGAAGATCCTCCATCTAGTAATCCATCGCAATTTGGAGTCGGGATCACTCTGTATCCCTCTTCATCATAAATTAGTCAATCACCAACGAAAGCTCCTGTAGAATCGCTAGGTAATCTTTTGGATAGACTAGAAATGTCTGAACAACCGGCAACCTTTAGGACTGTGTCATCTGACACAGCGACAGCAGAACTTCCTGCTATCACACCAACAATGTTCGATGGTATACCATGTGTCCCAACTAGCTCTCAATCACTAGAAGGAGCCCACTGAGGGGCTATTTCGACGGTATGTTCTGTTCTTGTTTTTTCATCTGGAATAATATCCGGAAACTCTTATGTTGAGTCTTAATTTGGGTAGTCCGGCCCTCAAGGGAAAACCATTCCCTTAAGTACCGGACTACCGCCATATGGGGGTAGTATACCTTTTCATTGTCCCCTCCAGGAGGATAGCCATACGGGAGTTCACAACAAAATTCGGGTTATGCTGGAATTACGTCAAGAGGTTGGGTACCCATACTACCTCAACAACCAAGAGTTGTATGTTCGATGCAACAATTCTTACCTATGTCAAATATACCAACTACGCCAGCTATTGTGACAGTGTCACAAGTTCAATCGCTACCTGTTGTATGCCAACCTCAATTTTCTCAGGTTGTAATGCAACAGCCTCTCGACCCTACAACTCAACCACAATCGCCTACTGGTGGAGTGACACAGGTTCAAATGGGTACAATCACCCCTCATCTTGGTCAAACTGTTAGTATCGGGCAACAACACATGGATTCACAACCATGGCTAGTGCAATACCAACAACCGCAGTTCCAACAAGTATACTAAGGTTCTAAGCAACAATTTTTTGCAAATAGGTTGCAACCGTATATTCAAAACGGTCAAAACAAACCATTCTACAATGGCCATGCCCACCAACCTTACCAGAGTTACCAGCATCAAATGCATTATGCTGGTATGCAAAGACCAACTGCTCAGGCAATCCCATCTTATCCTGGGTATGCTTCACCTAACCTGAATCAACAGTTACCCTTCGTGGTGACTTTAGAGTTACCTGATTTAAATCGGTTAACAAACGATCCAATCGCTTACGCCCCTTGGTGGCCAGCGATTCTGCATAAACTTCCATCAAATATTCCTAAATTTAATGGGAATCCAGGTGAAGATCCATCGAATCATGTGATGACCTTTCATCTGTGGTGTTCATCAAACACCCTAAATGATGATTCGATTAGGCTTCGCCTTTTTCAGAGGACGTTAACTGGTCCAGCAGAAAAGTGGTATATCAAATTGCCCAGAGCTTCATTTGACAACTTCAGTACCCTAGCCACAACCTTTTTAACCCATTTTCAGTTACCGATAAGGTACGAAAAGGAACGGAACTTCTTACCAATTTCAAACAAACAACGGCCACTCACATATCTGATCATATACATGAGTGGCGAAGTCGTCGTAGAATGGTAAAAACGTATGTTCCTAATCAGCTTTTAGCTGAATGGTTTATTAAGTCATTATTTCCTTCTATTACAGAAGATGTGGCAAAAGGGGGACTCGTCACCGAAGAGCAAGTCATCGCTCGTGCTCAATATTTGGACTTGATTTACACTCAGTCTGGCACGCTCTATGATAAAATACCTGATGCTCCTAGACTGTAATTCTCAGTCCCTCCTCCTCCTAAATCAAGCAATGACTCTCATGCCGGCGATGGCGTGATTGGCGCAACAGACACGAAATCGAAAAAGGCTACATCTAAAAAGGCCCGTAAGATTTCCAGTCAAAATGTAAAAGAGGAACTTCTTGCATCGGAAGTAAATGTCGTATCAAAAGATAAAGGCAAAGAAACCAAGCAACCAGGGGGCAAGAAGAAAGGCAAAGGAAAGAAGAGGAAACAGGAAGAATCATCACCTAAAAAATCTTCTGCAAACCCTCCTGGAAATAGGAAACCAAGAAATCCATGCTTTATATACGATGAGGATCATTGGGCCGCAGATTGTCCACACAGAGCTGAGCATAAAAAATTGTTCAAGAATTCAGAAACCTCGGCAGTATTGACTGATCCGTTTCCAAATCCAGGAACAAATCTGGTTGATAGTGGAAATGCTTCCCCGTCTCAAGTGCTGATGTTGTCGGTTTCCAAACAGCAAAATGATGCTTTGATATTGACAAGGAACAAAGATTATGGGAATCCACAACTGTCCAACAACAAGGATAAAGATCAACCTAGTAGTTTGACAACGACTTTGACAGAAGTTGCACCACCCATCATTCCTGAGTTAACAATAAAACTGCCAAAGGGAGTAGTACACAAGTCGATGTTTAATCCTCGCGCTAGAGTGGCACAACATTATAATATAGTGGAAGATTTGGCCCAATTGCCATCTTCTATGTCGACTCTTGAGGTACTACAAAATTGCTCATCCCAAAAGAAAGCTTTATTATCAGCCATCGGTGGGATAGACCCAAAGGATTCCAATCTTGTATCCTTCAATCATAAAGGATACAATCCTCAGTTACCAACTCAACTAGCTTTCCTTGTTCAAGTGAAAGCCCTCAAAAAAACTGTTCATCGAACGATTATTGATGAGGGGGCATCTACATGTATTATGTCGATGAGTTGCTGGAAAACTTTAGGATCTCCAACCTTGTCGCGATCTTCGACGACATTAAAAGCATTTGATGGACGAACATATACCCCATATGGTATTCTAAGTAACTTGAAGGTTGAACTAGGAGGGAAAAAATAGAAATAGATGTTGAAGTAATTGACGGAAATCTCGATTACAACATCCTGCTGGGAAGACCATGGATATATGCTATGGCTACTATTGTGTCGACCTATTTTAGGAAGACTGCATTTCCCTTTCAAGGAGGGATTACAATCGTCGATCAACAAACCTTCCTCCCAAATGGTTCTCAAGTTACGGGAAGCATTCCAATGATCCATGGAAGCCCCCATTCGCTTCAAAATATCGGAGTAGGCCTACTAAAAGACCCTATATTAATGGGAAATTTCACTCTTCCGCCTCCAATCAATTTGGCGGAAATAGCGTCGGTAGGAACCTGCAATATGATATCTTCAAAAAAGATCTCAGAAAACGATATCGACATGGATCATGAGCGGGTATTGCCTCCAAGCCCAACAGAAATATTGTAGCAATCAATGTTCCTAGCATGGGAGGCAAACCCAAATCAATGCTCATCAAGCGTTTGGATAGATAGGTCTAAGGAATATGGCACCCCTTCAGATCCTTGGTCGCGAGTGCATGTCACCGATGAAGGAATTGTTCAATCAATGGTAATTGAAGGGGCACCATGGGATGATTACCACCATCGTTCCCTTCTTCCAGATTGTGAAGAAAATACTCCTGATGACCTTTACCATCCTTCAGTTTTTGATTTTCTATCAAATACTGTAAACACGGTGGATTCAGAGCGAAACTTGTCCAACGTTGAAGAGACTATCGCCATAAATATCTCGACCAAAACAGATGTTGTAGAGAATATTGATGTTGGAAAATGTTGTTCTCCTTCAGAACTGGAAATATATAACGCTCTTTTTCGCGAATTTAGAGATGTCTTTGCTTGGTCATATAATGAAATGCCAGGCATTGACTCGAGTATGGTTGAACACGAAATCAAGATGTATCCAGATGTCAAACCAGTATGACAACGGCTACGGCAGGTGCACCCCAAGAAAGCCACTGCCATCAAGGCAGACGAGGAAAAACTCCTCCACGCTAGTTTCATTTACCTGGTTCCTCTAACCGATTGGGTATCAAATATTGTCCCTGTTATGAAAAAACAAGGAACAATTAGAGTGTGTGT
This sequence comes from Pinus tabuliformis, assembly GCA_031772625.1. Lineage (NCBI taxonomy): Eukaryota > Viridiplantae > Streptophyta > Pinopsida > Pinales > Pinaceae > Pinus > Pinus tabuliformis. Next base: position 1,017,057,802 of record CM062809.1, read on the forward strand.
CGATTATAGGGATGTAAATCAAGCTTGTGCAAAAGACAACTACCCTACACCCTTCATCGACCAGATAATTGATGACACCCTTCATCGACCAGATAATTGATGAATGCGTCGGACGTGAAATCTTTTCATTTATGGATGGATTCTCCAGGTATAATCAAATAAATATCCGCCCATAGGACCAGTTAAAGACTGCATTTATTTGTCCGTGGGGCACATTCGCGTATCGAAAATTACCCTTTGGTTTAAAGAACGCAGGGGCAAAATTTTAGACGGCAATGAATTATGCCTTCCATGACATCAAAAACATCGTTCAACCATACCTCGACGACCTTCCAGCTCATTCACGAAAGTGGACTGATCATCCGCAGCATTTAAGAGCAATATTTCTACGTTGCCGATACTACAAGATACTTCTCAATCCACACAAATGTGTATTTTCTATCAGTTCTGGTCGCTTACTTGGCTTTGTAGTCTCGAAAGACGGGATTCTTCTCGACCCATGTAAGGTTCAGGAAATCATAAATTTACCTCCACCTTCGAATTTGCTTTAGATTCAAAAACTCCAAGGGAAAGCAAACTTTCTGAGGAGGTTCATTCCAAATTACGCCGAACTTGCTAAAGGTTATATGTGTCTTTTGAAAAAGGAAGTACCCTTTGTCTGGGCTCAGGATGCGCAAGCTTCCTTTGATGCCTTAAAAGAATCCCTAATGAAAGCATCATTAATGTACGTCCCTGATTATCAAAAAGACTTTAACCTGTATCTGGCTGCAGCGGATACAACCATCGCAATGGTTTTAGTTCAAGAAGGCAACGGAATTGAACATCCTATATATTATTTAAGTAAGAACTTAAATGATACAAAAAGCAAATATTCTTATGTTGAAAAGCTAGTGCTCGCTGCTGTTCAAGCGATACAGAGATTTCGACACTATATCCTCTTTCGAAAAACTACCATTCTATCAGATTGCAACCCCATGACTGATATATTGTCGCGACAGTTGCTGGGGGGAAAGTATTCAAAATGGATAGCAATTCTACAAGAGTTTGATCTGGAATTTGTAAAATCCAAGTCAAAGAAAGCTCTGGTTTTCGCAGAATTATTATGCGATCTCCCATCGTTGTCCAACGATGAAACATCCGAAGAAACGATCGTGGACGAAATTTTTTTTCTGATATCTTCAAGCAATCTGTGGTATGGGGATATAATCATTTATCTCTAAACCTAGAAATATAGGCAAAATACCTCTCGCTCCGAACAAAAACGTATTCGATACCAAGCAAAAGACTACATGATCGTCAGTGATACACTTTACCGTCGTGGTATCGATAACGTTCTAAGAAGGTGCCTCACCCATGAGGAGGCCGAATAAGTCCTGAATGATTGCCATTCAGGCGTGTGTGGGGGGCATCAATCTAGTTATGCTACAACGCAAAATTTTTTACGAGCAGGATGCTTCTGGCCAACCGCAGTCAGAAGTTGCCATGCTTGTCAAATTTTTTATAGAAAAACTAGAAGACCACCTGCACCTCTGTAGCCAATAGTTGCTGTCGGGCGATTTGCCAAATTGGGCATCGATTTCATGACATGTAACCCCACCTCGACTGGGGGGCATGGGTATATCATAGTTGCAGTTGACTATTTTACGAAATGGGCCGAGGTGATGCCTACATTAGATAATACTGGTGAAACAACTTCCCTCTTCTTTTTCAATCATGTAGTCGCCAGATTCGGCGTCCCACAAGCTATAGTCACAGATCATGGATCGCATTTTCGCAATCACATGATGGTCAAATTAGTTGCCGAATTAGGATTGTCTCACGACAGCTCTACTCCGTATTACCCGCAAGCCAATGGACAAGTTGAAGAAATCAACAAGGTCCTGAAGCGCATGCTACAAAGGATGATTGGAGTTCACAAAAGAAGTTGGTACCTAATCCTGTACTCAACCTTGTGGGCTTACCAAACATCGGTAAGGAATGCAACTAGGATTACACCTTTCCAACTGGTATATGGCCTGGAAGCAGTCTTACCAATCCAACATGAAATCTCATCCCTCAAACTCGCAATTGACCTTCTCCCTGGGACTTCAGAAGAGGAGGTTCATTTCTTGGAACTAATCCAATTAGATGAAACCCTCGTGATGTTGCTTTGGCTAACAAAGCCCATAAGAAACGAGTCAAGGCATAGTTCGACAAGAATGTCAAACCCCATGATTTCTCAGAAGGTGACTTGGTCTTGCTTTATGACCAAGAATTCGATAAGTTGGGGGTAGGTAAATGTTAGAAAATTATATATTACGGAGCAATGGAACACATAAAATATTGCAGAAATATAAACACAGAAAACGCATAAAACAAGAGAGACACAGATATACGTGGTTCACCCAGTTTGGGCTACGTCCACCCCGAACAGTCAGTCCTTCCCTTTTATTATCCAGCAAAATGAAGAGACACAACCTACAGAAAATCCGCTGTAATATCCTCTTTTTTCTCTCACAGTCTCACCTCTATGTTTCTCGCACACAGAATACACATCTATCACACAACCTCAAATACAATACCATCATACAAAGAGAGGGATTTCCTTCTAGGGTAAAAAACCCTAAACTAAACATAAGTTCTACCGTCAGATCATCCGCCTAATGAACGACCCAGATTGACTAGAAATTACTATACTTTTACAAGGCAATTTTACAGCTGTTTTAAGCTTTGGGGTGCTGCCCCGAAACCCCCTGCCAGGGGGGGGGCTCCCAAAGGTCGCAGCCGCCCCCCCGGACCCCCCCTACAGCGAACATTTTTACGGGCAGCGTTGCCGCCCCCATTTCGAGCTGGGGTCCTATGTGGCGATACCTTTGAATATAGAAGATAATCAGGCTCCACACCCAACAGTAAATTCAAGTCTTTATGGATCGGCCCCTATATTGTTAAGCGAGTCTTAGCAAAAGGAGCCTACGAGTTAATGGATTATGACGGGATTCCACTGGCACAACCTCGTAATGGGTTGTACCTCAAGCATTATTATGCGTGATTCAGTATAGTAACCTATATGCTTTTGTTATGTTTTTGTTTTCGCTAAAGTATTTGTTTTGGTCAAGTAATCCACTTTTTACATTTATTGCAGATGTCAAACCTATTGGAGTCATGTGTTGGATATGCCGACGGAGCGAGTCGTAGTTCACGGAACCTATCTTCCGCGGCCTGGGCCATTTTTGATCCAAGCGGCGAGTTAGTATGTTTTAGAGGGGTATGTATCGGTCGATAAATGAATAACATCGCTGAATATAGCGCGTTGATAGAACTTCTCTCTGATGCCATCACACATGGTATACGTTGACTGATTGTCAGGCTAGACTCACAACTCGTCATACTACAACTCACTGGTATCTTCTCTGTCTGAAATCCAGCTATTTATCGCATGTTCCTAAGGGTTAAGATTTTGGAAAGGCAATTTGATTTTATTCAATATCAGCATATTTCTAGAACCTTAAACACATTAACTGACTCATTGGAAAATTATGTGTTAGATAGACATTTGCAACATTTATAAAAAGAAGCATACCATCAATATTTGCATTTGGATCATGTAACTTAACCAAAATAAAACTTTGAAAATCAAAAATATATATAACTGTTTTTGGTTTACACATAATGTCCTGTAACCAAGAAAAAATTGGTCAAATGACCCAAAACTCAAAATGCTAGGGGGCACCCTAGTCTAATGATGCTCGTGATAGCAAGTCACAGCCTATGCGATCATGCGTAAGAGGCGAGTCCATCGTCTTGGCACACCAGTAGTATGCCGCTGCAACCTCAAGGGCAGCTTGTCAGTCCTCACATCTGGAATACCGAGAGTAAGGCCCTCAATCTAGTCCTGTAATGTTGTGAGAGTCTCGGCCACATCGAGGTCACAAAGGGTAGCCCTTCCAATAGCCTCTCCTGCTGGGGCGGCAGTTGGCACTCTCAGGTGTACTACTGGCTGAACGGGACTGACATCTGCATGAACACATGAGTTTGATTAAGTCTTGATAGAATAAAGCACAAGGACATTATAAAAGAAAAACGATAAACATGAATATGGTCAAAGAATTTACCAATGGCACCCCACTGTTCGCCAGCCGGTAGTACTAAATCTGGGTCACCCCGGAAGTCCATACCAGCATATGGATACTCGGAATAAACCATCTCCTGATGATCAAAAGACCCGAAGAAGGTATCAGAAAAGGAAATCTGAGACTGACTAGCATGCCTAGACATATGGTCGACCCATCTTTGCATACGTGGTTCGGTCGGTGAAGGTAAATCGAGTGCAATGTACTGCAGCTGCATCAGTGGTATCTTTTCCAAGGCAAAAGTGGTCAATATAGAACCATACCCAAAGTTATTCAACCTCCCACTCTTCACCTTGGTCAATTGTTCTTTAATCACAAGAAGTACTACGTCGCACCAGTTGAACACCTTCGGTTGGAGACATTCCAAGGCATACTGCATATAAGATCGGTTGGCTACATGAAGAACCGCACCTCTAGCCATCCTACCAAAAGTGAATAGAATAGTCCTAAGGGACCTGTCAGTGACATCACAGATGATGATCTTGCCATCTTTACTCGGTTGAGATCCCTCTCTGCAATACCGGCGAACATAATCTCTCACAGATTCACCTCCTCGGGCTGAACCTGATAAAGAGATGGGGGAACCCCGCCTCGACAAGCTAGTTAAGAAATAAATTTCCACTAGAGTCAAGGGGATGGATTTTCCCCTAATCTGGAACACCTGGCTGGTAGGATCCCAAGCATCGAGCAAATACTGCAACAAGTTGATTTGTTGTCTCATGCTAGAAATGCGGAAAAACTTCAGCAAGCCACAGTTTCGCAGTGCATTTACTGTAACCGGATCATGTAAAGAAAGCATGTCCTCTTCTTCATGCTCACGTTCTCGCCATGTAATAGTCATCTGTTGTCATTATGGCTAAAGTGTTGTCCTTGATGGCAACCCATTCAGGTGATAGATCACAGTACTTCAAGTCAGCAGCATAGATTGATGATCAGCTATCAAATATTGAAGAAAATAATGGGTACGCAGGTACACCTTACATAAGGTGCGTACACGCAGGTCAGTGTTACATAAAGTGCGTACATACCCGCAGTTATCCCGTTCAGGAAGTGCGTACCCCTAGTGCACACATTTCAAGGCAAAGAAATTCACATGTGGGGTTTTCTTATGTTTTACTCTTGGTATTTAGCCGACAATATTGGGTTATTATGGTGTCGGCTCGTGGTATTGATCCATGTTTTAAGGAAGAGATTTCCTATATAAAGCAAAGGAGATCATTTGGCTTGAGCATGTTTTGGGTTGAATATCTTATGAGGGCTAGATCTGGTCTAGATCTAAATAAGGCAAATCTATTGATGGACTGAGATCTCTTCGGCACATGTTCAGATCTATAGATCTGACTGTCTGGGTTATTTCTGAAGTCTTGAAATCATCTATGCCCGACGGTACGTAGGTACAGTGAAAGAAAAGTGCGTGCATACACAGGAACGAAGCGTTTCAGGTGCGCCGGTACACAGGCACATAAGGGTTTCAGGTGCGCCGGTACGCAAACACAAAAGGGTTTCAGGTGCACTGGTACGCAGGCACAGAAGGGTTTCAGGTGCGACGGTACGCAGGCACAGAAGGGTTGCAGATGCGCCGGTACGTAGGCACAGAAGGGTTGCAGGTGCGGAGGTCCACAGGCAGTTCAATGAACTCAGAGCGAGGTATGCAGGCGAACAGTTGAGCAGGGTGCGTACTGTAAGCAAGCAAGCAGTTGAGCAGGGTGCGTACTGTAAGCAGGCAAGCAGTTGAGCAGGGTGCTTACTGTAAGCAGACAAGCAGTTGAGCAGGGTGCTTACGTAAGCAGGCGAGCAGTTGAACAGGGTGCTTACTTCTCTTAAGATCTTTGTTTATCATTGCTGTGTTCTGGGTTTGGTTCTATTATTGTTGATCTGGTTACTACAGTTGACTAGGTGATTTTCTTATACTTTATGATCATTTGATGCTTATGGATCCAGTTTGAAAATTTATGAAAAGTGGTCCTTGTAAGAAAAGAAGTAGGGGGTTGTAGCTCCCTTCCAGGAGAGACTGGAAAACGAGAGAGAGTTGTAGCTCTCTGCAGGTTGCAGCCTGTGTACTCGTAAAGGACTGCACCAGTACAAAACCATTGTAAAAGGAGTTTCTAATTTGAAAGAAGATAGAGACATATTGCAACAAGTGGTTTTCACCCACATTGGGTTTCCACCTTACATCTTGTGTTCTTTGGTGTGACTATCTGTTTTCTTTGTTCATGCTCATTATTTTATGGTACTGACATGCAAAAATAATTCAAAGAACAAATAAAGAAGGTTTATTAAAATAATTAGATAATACTGATTCACCCCCCCTCTCAGTATTATTTCCAACATCATCTTGCTCCAAAGAATCTCTGAAAACAAACAAGAGAAGAGTTAAATCCTGATTTTGGTGAGAAACTGGAAAATTTCCATCAAAAACTGTGCATAAATTTCCTTCCTAGCGCCCATCGCACCTACAGTAATGCTCTGGGTGCGTTGCATGTCAGATGGCTAGTAGACAGGCCAACATCCAATGCACCTTTCGATACACAAGGGGTGCACTGAAGCCTGGGCGAGTTTTTCAAACCCGAAAGGCTCAGAAAATCCAGAAATCAAGCTCAGAATGCAAAATGGAAAGCATGAAATGGAAGAGCTCATGTTTAGCTCCTACCTAGTCCAGACGGCGCCGAGAATCGTCCATAGAATCTCCCGGAATCAGCTGATGAAAATCAAGGGGGAAGAGGCACCTCCAAAGCTCCAACAAACCAAAGTTCAAATGAAATGGTAAAATGACAGGTAAAAGCACTTTTACATTACTTTTTACGTAATTCGAGTAAAATATTAGTGTTCTAACTCATTTCTTGAACATGTATTGTTCATTTCTAACTAGTTTGAGGAAGCAATTGAAAATGTTGTACAATCTTTGAAAGAACAGAGCTATTTATGGTAAAATCAAGAAATGACCGTTGTATCGAGCAGTTTTAGCGCATAGTTCATGCTCGTTAAAAAATAAGCATAAGCCATGAGCAAATGTTCCCCCCCACGTTTAAGCTCATTAAAAAATGAACTATTTCCCAGCAAATAACGATCGTGAATGTAGTACTTCAGCCTTTAAAGCCTTGGTCGTGTTCTCATCATCACCTCCACTCTGTATTGGCCGATCATTCACCTCCATTTGATTGTTTACCCCTTTTGAGGAACAGCTGCAAAGAGTGATCCCACTAGCCATCCTTGTAACACTGCCGTGATTGGAAAGTTCCAAACCTTACCTGGAATCAGCTGCTACCCAAGTTTATCACTCGTTCCTCAAAAGACGAGTCTCCTTTAAGCTCTTTTCAACTGACTCGTAAAATATGAAAATATTGCCAAGCCATTGGCCTCTCCAGCTCGTTAAAGGGATCGGAAGTGCTATCCCTCCTCTAGATTTTAATCTTTTTGGACCTGAGGGATTATTACACAAAAACATCGAGCACTTGTTTTGTTCAGCTCGTTAAAAGTATCAAAAATTCATCCCTTCTGTATTGCTTTATACTTTTTCAGACTTAAGGGATTAGATGATGAAAAAGGAATTTTGGAGTTTCCTTTACGTTCCTTTTCAGACTCTCTAAAACTGAAAAGGACCAAGTTATCTTTATCGTTAAACTCGTTAAAACTTAATAGTGACAAACTTGTCCATAGCATACAAGAACGAGTTTCACTATTGCTAGGCTCGTTAAAACATAGCGATGGGTTTGCCCGAAGGGGAAATTATAGAACAAGCATATGTTATCCTCCTCAAGCTTGACAAAAATAAAGAGGTACTGGTCAGCAATGACTGGGGAAAAATTGGGAAGAAAACTTGAAGAAACTTTGTTGGTGGCAAGTCGCTCTTGAACATGACACTTTCACTCCGCATCCAAGTCAGGTTGGGTTGTTTCATTCACCGGTCACATCATCATGGTCCCATCACACTATCCACATTTGGGGTTAATGCTACTGATCCATCACGTTAGTGTCGCTGATATCTTCAAGAGAAGTCATTCAGAGAATTCACCTATGTCTCACCCGCTACAATACTTTTACACTCCATTCTTTCATGACCGCCACCCTGAACCTTTTGTCATCAGATCATTTTCACCTCCATTAAAATCATTTACTCCATTCCGTGTCATTGATGTGGGATTCATTAAGGCCCTCCTGTGACGGATAGCTTCTTGTCAACATCAGCTCATTATCCAAGAAGTCGATCTAGGAACACCCCATTCAGTACTTTGAAGCTTGCATGCCTCAATGGCAAGTTTCTCACTTTTGGCGACAGGTTTACATCAATGGCCTTCAACCGAAAGATTTTGCGTGGCGTTCGACACCAAGTCCTTTATTCACAGCACATGAATTGTATTGCAGTACCTTGAGGGTCATTATTATTATTGGTGATTCCTCTCTCGCCTGTTAACAACTTACATCATGAGCTGGTAATCAGGAGATGTCTTTCCATGTTCGACTCCAAAACATCTCTCACATGGATAGACTTGTACTTCGAGTGAAGATTGAATGAGATTGAAGACCCCGGATCTATTTTCATCCATCCGGGCTGTGACATGTATTCAGGGCAATAAAGACATCAAATGTACATTATTGCTGCACAGATAATCATCCAATCAAAGGGATGATGACTCCACCAGACTCATCAGTCTACACTCAGACGATTTTCTGTCCTATGTACATGAAAATTTATTTATAAAGTTGAGCATGGGAATTCTCGCCTTAGCTATATCATGAAAATATTATGAAGATAGTGTATTGTATTGTATCTTATTACAGGTCTCCTCTCAGCTTGAAAGAACTTCAGATCCTCATAATAAAGCATTTCACCCGACATCAAAAGATTAACGACCTCATGCTTTAGGGGGCAACTGTTATAGACATTTTTGGGCACTACAACCCCAAGCATAAAATGTCCATAAACCAAGGGCTCCTAAGTCCCTAAAAGTGTTGTTCTAACCCCTAAAGGAACAAGGTCAACTGATTACAGCTTCTCCCAGAAGTTCTCCATGAAAAACTGCTCAGAACTGGTCAAAACAAGATCATTTCAGCTGCTCCATAGACAAAGTGCGTTGCATCTCACCTAAATACACTGTGTGGGTGCGTTGCATTTCAGAAAGCCCTTCTATGTGGTGCAATGGGCGAGAAGTGACAAATGGCAGTGTCATTCCGCGAGGTGGAGAGGCAAGGAATCTTCCAGAAACTTCTCTTGTGACACTTGCCTCTCTGAATTCGACCAAGGATGAGTAAGAGATCATCAATATCCAAGTGGAAGCAAGAACTATCAAAGGGAAGACACTAATCAAATCACAAGCTAACTCATCTCCCTTACAGATATCTATATATGGATCCCTCATCCGAAAGATCCAGAGGCTGGAATTTTGCATATTGTAAGGAATTGCTGTTGGTTTCTTGCGACAACATCATAAGTGTTGGGGTGATCTAAGATTTGTATGAGGTGAAGAAGGGCTTACTTGCTGAGAGGATGATGCTGGGTTAGAACAACTGGTTGTAACTCCCTTGGCTCTTTCTTGTTTATCAGTAAAAGTTATTCAAGTTTTCCTGCATACTCTTGTGTCATTTATGTTTTATGCATTTGTATGGTCAATTTACATCTCATCCTAGATTGTTTAAGATTATAGATCCATGTTATTGTATAGTTCTATGCTACTGTGATCTTACAGGTACTCTGTGAAGCTGGGCGTACAAGGGAGCAAGTAGCGAAAGGCTATCAAGAGAGAGAGGAATCGAACTAGGAGATTAGCGCAAGACAGAGGTTGGTCTTCTTTGTTCTTCTCTCATCTATATTTCATAGAGGAAAAATGAAAGTAGCTTTACTTTGTTTGTTTCTAAGGTAGCTACCCCACCTTAGTGGGATAAGCAGTTCTGTGTAGACACTTCTCCCTATAACACCAACCCTTGATTTATCCTTTTTTTCCGGAATTTTGAGATGGTGGAAATGGATTTGTTTTTCTTAATTTTGAGATGGTGGAAACAACTTTGGTTAACTAATAGGTGAAATGGTCATTTTCGAAATTATGAAATAGATTAAATGGTTTTTTTTATAGTATTTTTAGGAATTTTGAAGTTATGGAAAATACTTTGTCTAACTAATATATGAAGGAGCTGTCTTTAGTGCAACTTTTTGGAAGCTTTTCCGGTGGGATTTTTTGGTAACATTTCTCTAAAATTCGGTAGCAATTTATTGAAATCACAAGCTTCATTAGTAATCCCTTCACAATCAAAGTGTCCTAGGGGTTTCTTAGGGTGCTAAATCCAAATATGCAGTTAAAAACCTATTTTAAATAATACAAAACTTGATTTCACCTAGATTCTGGCAACGGAAAGTCCAAAAAGTCACACTAAAGACAACTTCATAAATGAAATGGACCTTTTTTAAATATTTTTTCTTTTCAATTTTGTTGAAAATCTAATATAAATTTTTAAAAATTATAAGTTTAATTGTTTAATTTGCTAAGATCGAGTGTTGCATGTGTTTTTCAAGGTGTTGAAACCAATCATGCATTAAAAAATGTATTTGAAAGAACAAGAAATTACAATCTTGTCAGACTTAGGTCAAAGAGTCATTTCTTCTACTATTTAGACTACACCTTATGAAAAATATTGTTATGAATATGTGAAATTAATTTGAAATTATATAATAGATTTTTGTTGTTGGTAGGTGAGCCCCAAGGGCATTTAAGTCATCAAAATCACCCATTGATAGCATTGTCTTGCTCACACTAGCTGTAAGTCATCAAAATCACCCACTGATAGCGTCATCTTGCTCACACTAGCCCTTAGTATTATTGGGTTTTCGCTAGTGGAGTTACGAACTGGTGACCTTTTACCATAGAATACCTTAAGAGAACATAGTTGACCAAATTATACCAGCTTAGATCCATCTAACTACGGATCTATCATGGGCTCAGAGAGATCAAATCCCTTAAGTCTAATAATATTATATGAGATTTTATGCTTTTGTGATTCATGATATAATGTAATACATATTTAAAATATTTAATATTAAATTTGATAGTATTATTCAATTTTACTTTTTTGTATAGCACCTCTCTTTTGATTAATTCAAAGTGAAACCTAGTGGTGGTCTACTCCCAAGGCTCCCGTTTTACTTTTTTGTATAACACCTCTCTTTTGATTAATTCGAAGTGAAACCTACCGGTGGTCTACTCCCAAAACTCTCCGGAAGGATGGAATATGTGAGATTTGTGTAGTAAGAAGGTGGAAGACGAAAAACACTTCCTTTTAGACTACCCACCTCTTACCACCCAAAACTCCCTGAAACGATAGAATCTGTCAGATGTGTGATACTAAGAAGGTGGAAGATGAAAATCACTTCCTTTTATACTTCCCACCTATTACTCACATCCGCTCTCAATTTCCTAACATCTACCACACTTCCAGTCTTCTTGACTTATTAAGTCAATCCAACTAGAGGGATCTTGGAGCACTTCTTTCCCTTCTCCTTGATCATAAAAACAAAATTTGGAAGAATCGCACTTACTTTTCTTATCTTTTCTTGAGATCAGATAGGCGTTAATCATCATCATCATCACACACACACACACACACACACACACACACACACAGTTTATTCATTCATTCATTTAATTTCTTCTTCTATTTTTTGCTGAAGCAAGAGGCATACCTTCTCTTAAAAATAAACAAAAAGGATTAATTACCTATAATATAGCCACCCATAGGAAAGTGGGGAAAAAGAATTGTTTATCCCTCCCACAGTACGGGGCAACAAGCCAAAGACTAATAGTCCTTCAAAAAACAGATGCAATTTGCTCCATTACAACGGAGCAAAAAAAAAACCAGACGCGAAAAGAAATTATCAACCTAACTACTTAGATTTTGGGTCTGAAAAGGGAATAAACATTGTGTAAGTTGTCCACCTGAGACTCATTGATACCTACCTCGTATCTGAACAAGCATGGACGATAATAATGTAGCACGAATCTGACCCAGACCCACCAATTTTCATAATGAACCTGAGCCATTGATCGGCCTCGCAAGATCCAACGGTTGATAAGCATATCGGATGGACAATAAGCCTAGAGAATACCCGCCTAATAAGGGTGGTATTCTCTCTCCAATTAGAGCCACTTGTTGCATGTTGAGTGGCATCGGGCTTGAATCTATGAAACCATTTCAAGCTTTGAGAGCCTCTGATGAGCTGAAACCACCATGAGGGTGGGATTGACTCTAACCTGAGCCCATCAATCTACAATTCGAATCTCCTCCCTTGATCCTCAGCCCGTTGATCCAACAGATGAGAGTAATCTCCATTTGAATAAAAGTAGGAGGGATTCCTGTTGTTCGAGCCCCCAAAAACCTGTAGCCCATCCACGCCAGTTCACCGTAACCATAGCCAACAGTTCTATACCTATGGTGAGAATCTGATGTTCCTTCTAACTGAAGCCTCTTCACCCCCTCTTCACCTTGAGAAAAACTAAGTTGATCAATGTAAGGAGAAAGTTTTGAAAAATCCTCAAGCTGTAGATCATCTCCCACCCAAGAACTCTATGTCTTTGTTGTTCTGGACTGATAATGCTAGCATCTATCTTCGTATATTTAATATTATGTCATGATATGTTTTTCATCTTGTCGTGAAAATGAATCACACTAGATGGTTTGAAATGAGTGACAAAAATTTTTCTATGTGATTTTCACCCCTTCATTGTCCTATCTTTCAAGGTTTCTTTTCCCTCCCATCCCTTTAGCCTGAGTTCTCCACAGAAACAATTGTTGCACTTTATTAAACTCCTCTTGACGTGGTGAATCCATGCCTTTCGTGGTCCCCTGTTTCAAGAGTCTTTCCAGATCTAGATGTTCTCTTTCGAGAATATATTGTAGCTCATGATCCTCCGTTTCCACCTCACTCAGGGTCATTTCTTGGTCCATTTCAAGTTCCATGTTGCTCATCATAGTCTCATTTTGATGGTTAATGTCCTGTGTCTTCCCACTATTTTCGTCATCTTCCTTCTCCGCTGGGTTGTCCTCAATAGCTTGAGTTGCCTTTGTTACCTCTTCCTCTTCTTCTAGAATCTTGCATCTAGTCTGACTCATCTGTGTGGTTTTTTTTTGTAACCTCTTCTCTCCTTTTCCTTTATTTCCCACTTTATGAATTCTCTCAGTTTCCTCCCCTAGTGGACCTTTACTTCTGCTCTCTGTAATGTTCAAAGGGAAGTCTCTGAATAGATGCCCATGTTCATGGAATTTGCGACATCTAAAGGGAACATGTTCATAATCCACTGTTTGCACCCATTCTTCATCAAAAACTTCTAGGATCACCTCATCCGGTACAGCTCCAGAGAGATCCATCTCCACACATATACAGGCAAAGGAGGTGTACTTTCCCCTTCTAGTTGTCTCAGATATTTTAACAAAACGTCCTAATTTATTTCCTATTATTGATAGAGATTCTAGTTTCCAGTAATCAAGTGGTAAGGAGTAGAGTCTAAACCAGGACCAAAGTGAAAGTCTCATGCTCTGGGACAAAATTCATCATCCAAGGCCGCATGTAGAGGCCTATAGCTGCATAGAAGTAGGGCCCTGCTTCAAAAACTCTATCTTTATCCTCTATGTTCGTAAAGAATACAGTAAAGAAACCCTTTGACCCAAGATGTAGGTCTATATCTTCTTTAGGTTTCTAGTGATATTTAATCCATGCCTGTAGCGCCTTATTTGAGTGATCCCTATGCACTGGCAGTGTTGGATCACTCAATACCACTATGGGTGTGACAACGATCTTAGGCTTACATGGACCATTTTGTTTTCTGCTTTCTGTTTCTCATCCGCTTCTTATTTTTCATTTCTTTTGTCTTCCTCCCTCCTATTATTCTGGTTTTGAGTGTCATCATTGTCTCGCTTCCCTCCTCCTGAAAGACCTTTTTTAGCCTCCAGTGGTTTCTTGCCATGACTGAAGACTGCCTCACTATAGCCGGGAGTGGAGCCCCCCCCTTGATTCCCCTCCATGGGGTTCAACGCTTGATTAATTTTTGTAAACCCTAGCTCTTACCAGTCATTGCCCCCCTCTATCAGTCCTATTAAATTAAACAAGGGGGTCTCATACACCAATTTGGTGTCTAGCTTGGTCTTGACCTTAAAATTAGATGATGATAATAATAATAATAATAATAATACATAGATCTCGACGAAGGTGTATACTCTATATATGAACATTAACCCTTAACCAGATCATTCAATATGTTAGGATTCATGTAGAAGCTTTTGGAATTGTTTCCACCTGCAGTTGTGAGTCATTAGGTGAGTACATTGGAGTCATTCCCACTATGGATGATATGGTTCTTTATCTAACGGTGGTTGTTAAATACTCGAAGGTTAGGGTAACTGTACCCTACCCTATTCGCCACTCAATCCCTCATTTGAAACTGCAGCCCTCACGAGCTGAGCTCTGCAACCTTTGACGTTATAGGTTAGGTCTGAGAGTTTCAAGCATCAAAAACTCTCCTTCAGGTATGTTAACAATGGTCATTGTTAAATCCTTTGATTCTGTGTTGTTTCACAGCGTATAGATGAATTCCTTGGCTAAGTATTGCGTGCTACGGTTCGAGATAAACCATGGACACAGTGAGTCATATTCCAGGTCTTTTCATCTATGGTTAAGAATGTAAGAGAGAAGGTTTAAAATTTCTCAGAGGGTGTTTCCTTAATTTACTGCTAGAATCCCTCTGGTAAATGTTGCTTGCAATAATGTGAAAAGAAATAAATAATCCATTAATCCGTCGAAGGGTCCATGAGATTGTATTGTATTGGGATGATATATTCTTTTGCCGTATTAGGAGTGAGAGATAGTCTGTTGATGGGGCTTCTATATTAGCTCTTGCTGGGGATGCAAGATTATCTCTCACTCATTGGGGAGCTTAGATTTTAGCTCGCATTCATTGTGACATGAGAATATACCCTCGAAAAATTGATGGATTCAAGTGTAAATAAAAAAACAAAAAAGAACGAGTGCCAAACACCGCTGAGATTGAACCTACCCTGGCATTGATAGTTGTAACCTACTAGATGTAGTACCGGGATCAACGCTGGGATCAAAACCTAGAGTACCGACCATTGTTTGCATTGAATACCAGCTTAATTGAAGCATGGTTTCACCCCCTCACCTCATAAAGTATCATAACCATCTATATCAACTAATGAAGTAAATTGTGTTGAGTGTGGAGCTTGAATATCTTCTTTAACGAAAGGTATCACCTCATTGGACCCCAGTTCTTAATGTGGAGGCAACACCGTCTGTACTATTTGCACTGCAAGGGGGGTCTAATGGGGGCGCCAACCCCCAAAGATAAAAATAGATGTAAAATTTCCTTGTAAACTGTTTTAATTTCATAGTCAATTTGGTTCGTTCATTAGGCAGATATCTGATGGTAGAAGTTATGTTTAATTTACGGTTTTTTTCCTTAGAAGTCACCCCTCGCTATATATGAGGGAAATGTATTGCGTCTATATATATCTATATTCTGAGTGAGAAACAAAGAGGAGATTGAACGAGAGAGAAGAGGGAATTACAAAGGCTCTGTTGTAGGTTGTAACTCTTCAGTTTGATGGATAATATAAAAGGAAGGACTCTCTATTTCTCCATGGACATAGCCTAAATTGGGTGAACCATGTATATGTGTGTCTCTCTTTTTTTATGTGTTTTCTTTGTTTATATTTCTGCAATATATTTTATGTGTTCCATTGCTCTATAATATATAATTTTCTAACAAAGTGAAGTGTATTGTCTCTTGGAATTGTAACAAATAAGTAAGGCATCCCATTGTATTGATCAACAACAGTAGTTATTTGCTCCCCATCCATTTCTATAAGGGGTGGGTGTTCCTAAAATATCCTTATCCAATGTTAATTGATGCAAACTCCCACACCTATGGGACTGTCTAGTCAATTTAACGTCTTAAATAGCTCTACATAAATTATCAATCCGGGTATCGTAAACTAATGAAGTGTGGTGCACTATATGTGCTTAGTTAACCTCTTTCTTACTTCGTTGTTTTATAGTTTATTTTGCTATAATGTTCAACTCTTCCTAACTCTCTGCTTCCAACATATAGTACTATGTGAAACACAATTAAGAAGTAGTTAGAGATAAGTCCAAAAAGTAATCAAGCTCTAAGGTGACAAGTAAGAAAAACCACTTTAAAGACCAGTTATAATGTTCAACTCTTCCTAACTCTCTGCTTCCAACATATAGTACTATGTGAAACACGATTAAGAAGTAGTTAGAAATAAGTCTAAAAAGTAATCAAACTTTAAACTTGCAAAGAAATAGCTTGAAAGAAATAACTTGAAATGAAACTGAAAGCAAAGCATAAAAACCACTTTCTAATGGCACTAGTCACTACTCATGCTGCTGCAATAAAAAGGTAAGAAAAACCACTTTAGAAACCAATGATAATGTTTATCTCTTCCTAACTCTCTGCTTCCAACATATGGTACTATGTAAAACACGATTAGGAAGTAGTTAGAGATGAGTTTAAAAAGTGATCAAAAATGAGAAAAATCTACTTTAAAGACTAGTTATAATGTTCAGCTCTTCCTAACTCTCTGCTTTCAGCATATGGAATTATGTAAAGCACGATTAGGAAGTAGTTAAAGATTAGTCTAAAAAGTACTCAAAGCCAGCTGTAATTTATTAGTATTCTGATCTCTGAAAGATGAACAACTTATGATAAAGAGACCATCAATATGTTAGCATACAACTTGAGAAACTAAACTTAGAAATCAAGCTAGAAAAATAAAATAAAGGCAGCAACTTATGAATATGACAACTGAAAATACCATTAGAGATAAAGCAAATACAACAAAGACATCTGTACAAGGCAGGGGCCCCCTACCACCTATGAAATCAAAGCAAAATTAAACACACTTGCATAAATTAAAATTGCATGAATGAAAATCTAATCTACCTTACATTCTACAAAGCAATATTTACAAAATGAAATCTACTCTACTTACATCCTAATATGCTCCATGACATCTACTTCACATCTCCTTCCATGTTGAGAACATCAAAGCTTTATTCAATTTCTTCAAAAGTGCAAGGTACAAAAGCTTCCAAAAGCCATGGGACTAACAAGCTAAAAGGACTAAGAAAAGACTAAAAGAAAGACCAGCAAATGAAGGAGAGAGATCTCCTATTTATACAAAAAGATGAGAGCCATCTCATTAATGATAGTCCATGAATCTCTCCCTCTACCTCTAGAGTCCTAATCAAAATAAGAACTGATAAGACACATGTCTTTTTAGAGTTACAATACAATTAGGAGATGCGACACATATCCTCATGATCCCATGATTCTTTCCAACCAAATTCGAATTTGGCCATGGGGTGCCACATAAGGGTCTTCTAGAAGTCTCCTTTCAACCTACACATGTCAACAAACTCAACCCATTTGTTAGGTATAAGCATATGCACATTATTTTCTAATGTTTAACCACAAATTCACAAAAAAGGCTTAGAAATAATAAATATTGGAAAAAACATAAAGGTGGCCCAATGATAATGAAAGTGGGATGAATATGGTGACATAGTAGTGAAATAGGTGAAATGGAGGTGATATAATGGACATAATAGTGAAAGTGTAATGCAAATAAATGACATTTTCAAGACTCAACATACCCCCCAACTGAAGCTATTGCATGTCCTCATGCAATATATATTACATTAACTCTTTTGATCCTTGAGCTTTGGCTTAACTTTGCATGATATCATTTGATAACTTCATATTTCTGCAAAGTGTTTCACTTGAATTGCAACATGGTTGGTTGTTCTGTTACAACCATTTTTTTTTTTTTTTTATTGCCTTCTATTTTGATCTTTGAACTTTGCATAATGATATTTTGATTATTGTTGCAAAGTATATCTTTATTGGATTGCATGATGGTTGGTTCTTGTGTGAAAACCATGATTTTGTTTGTATCCAATTTATCCTTTAAGCACTTTTTTTCAAAAGCCATTGTATGCTCATAATAGCAATGTAATAATTAATATATGTTGGAAGTATGTGAGCTCCTGAATATGATATGGACATGGAAAGATATGAATATGAATGTATTTCCCCCCCCCCCCCCCCCCAACTGATGGTATTGGCAATTTTATGAAATGAGGAAGAGAAATGTTTTTCCAACAATTATCATTCTAGCTTTTTATGGAATTCTATGGTTAAAAGTTAGAAAATTCCGTACCTTCACTTACCCTTTGGAATGGATGAGTTGTATGTGTGGTGGCTGAAAAATTCTGATCATATTCTTCTTTAGTGGCTGAACAAGAGGAGTCATGGATAGAGAGATAAGATGGCTTTTTATTGCTTCTACTAAAACTTGTTGAATCTGCTCCAAAATGCTGAAAATAATAGTCTTCATGTCTTCAAAACTCATTGGCACAATTCCTACTATGTGAAAAGATGTTCTGATGTCGAACATAGTAGGAAATTGTTGGCTTAGTGGCCATTAATGGATGCCACTAGTCAACACGAGAACTCTCACCATTGATGACAATGAGAGTCAAGATGCCCAAACACATCTTGCTAGGTACGAATGCATTTGTTGATGTCGAGTCACCTAGAAGATCTAACGAATAAGGGACATTAATGTATTCCCATTGTTTGTCAGCATGAGGACTTGCCATTAAGGCATGCAAGCCTCAAGGTGTTTTTACAAAGAATTTAGACTCAAAGGACTATGGACTCAATAATTTGCATTGAAGCAGGGCTTATTTGCAGAATGAAAATGACAAGGAATGGAAAATGGAAATGGAAAATGGCAATGGAGAATAGAAATGGCAATGGCAATAAGCATGTGAATGAGCCTCTTGCTTTTATTTGTGGGTTATGAATGGGCAAAAAGAGATGGAAAGTGTATGTGAATGAAAATGGAAAATATGGAGTGGAATGAGGTGAATGGTTTATTATGAAGTATGGATGTGATGGATGGATGTGATGGAGACAATAGTATCTGAAGGTTTTTCAAGTTTTTGGATCTGATTTTGCATCAGCATATTTACTCTTTGTTGTTGATCATCCTCTTATGAAACAAATTGGTCTCTTAGAGAGACACCATTCTCTTGTAGCCATTTGTCCTTCCTCCTGGAACCTGCAAAAAAAACTAATACTTCTTCTGCAATGGAATGTAAGATTATCAAAAGAGAGAGGTGATCAATATCTCTAGTTATGATATTTACACACAAAACAAAGAATTTGTATTAATGAAACAAGTTCTCAAAGGAAAAATCAAAAGAATTTATACCTGCTTTGGAATTAGTGCCTCAAGTTGATGTTGCTTCTTTTCAGCAATTTATTTCATTATTTGCCATTTCAAACTCTAATGATATATTTCTCATTGTATAGATCTTGTTGAGATCTTTCCAATGGTACTTAAATCATCAAAATCTGATTTTGTATGAGAAAGATAGGCTGATTTGAACAATGAGGTTTTTCTGGCTGCAGAATTGGGGAACAGCTGCGGAATTGGACTTTAGCTGCGGAATGTGCACAGTTCTGTAGCTAAACATCTTGAATAAAAAGTTAGCCATTCATCTTTTATTATCAGTCCAAAATTAATCAATACCTTTAGAAAAGTGAGAAAATAACTTGTTCATTTCATTGATTCAAAATTATTATTTTTTCTTGACATGCAGCGACTCAGTGTGGCGACTCAATGTGGCGACTTTGTGATAACACACAATTTGACTTCCCTTTGACCGGGGTCTTTTTTATCAAATTTGATCGAATGAATCGGACACCATCCATGTACTGACATTTCCTTAGCTACCCATGTGACTTGTTTTGCTTGATGACACCTACAACCTAGAGTTTAACAAAACAGCTGCGGAATCTGGGATTAGCTGCGGAAACGTTGTATTGGCTGCGGAAAGTGCAGAGTGTAGAAAGTACTGTGAAATGGAGTGGCTGTGTGCGTGGAAGAGGAGAAAAAAAAAATGTGGAGGAGTGAATGAAATGCATGGAACACTTCAAAATCTTCTTCTTCACTGGGAGGTTGATTTAGGTCCAGAAACGGTCTTCTTCGAGTCCCCATCTGTGTATAAATATTTGCGAAACTTTAAATTTGGCAAGAAAGAATTGTGAATGCTTTTTGATGAACCTCACCCTCAAGAGTGTCATCCAAGTCCTAGCAATTCTACCAAAGCCATAACATGGAGAAATGTTTATGATATTGAAACACTTGCCATAACAGTTGCATGTAGAAAAACGAGTTCCTTTAATCACTCCAGGACGGTCACTTGTGATTAGTACTGTGCTGTGCTCTGAAGTGCTTCCCCCGCCTATGACTGGAGTCACGCGCTCGAATCTCGCAGAAACGATGAAGAACAAGAAGAAAAACGTGCACTTCGCAGCAACGAAATATAAGGGAAGAATGTGAAGATGAATTGTAGTTTGCAGCGGGAGTTATGCGGCTGTGAAGAGCCGTATGTAATTGGCTTACGTAACAGAGCCGTCTTCACTTGGATCACTGCTGGTTTTAATGAATTGCAACGGGTGGCATATGGGCAGAGGACGTGGTAGAGGTGGCAAAGAGTCCAGCACATAATCAAATTGGCGTTATCCTTCTTCAGGCACGCGGAATACATCAAACTGTCAGTTAATAACTCAATTTTTTCACACAGCGACAAAACAGAGGATCCAAAGAACCAAAGATTTCTCCCAGACCGCCACAAAGTTTCTCAAACGGTTTCTGGGTTATCTAATTAACCCACCTGGAAAAAAAACCCATGTTTTAGTTTTTTGAAATTCTCTACCATTTGGGAAAATCGAGCGTGTAAATTTTGATGTTTTTCTACTATTTACGTTTTCTGAGTTATCAATTTTTTCTGTTCTGCACTTTATGAATTTGTTGTATTCGGCTTTTTGGCTTGATTTATTGTTTTGTAGGTGTTAGACAGGTTCAACAATTACAAGAATCACCCACATAACATTGCCCCCGGCTTGCTCAATACGCTCCCGTTCATCAACCCTGTTAGGCTTGTGATCTTTAGACAGAGGGGCAGAGTTGAAGAATTGGGGCAACTGATGGTCACAGGTTATCTGAAATGTTTCCAAACAATTGCTGTAGTGATTGTTTTTAATCAACTTAATAATTTTGTTGAACTTCCACTCAGGTTGTTTATATCACAGGTTTTGTAGGTGGCAGAAATCTAAGTGGCAACAATTGATCTTATTGATTCATTCTAACTCAGATCAATCTCCAAATAATTATGGTGAATGTTGAAGTCATCCCATGAAGTAGACCTGTAATCTGATGGATATAATAGCAGAGGAAATTGGCTCCAATAGTAAGAGGATTTGACCCCTGAAATAACATAAAATTCAGCTAACAAATTTGTTCTTTTGCCAGCAAATGTAATCAGATTACATGCTCTCACCCTTGGAGAAAAATGACTACTCTGCCCTTAATAATTTAATGGATCACCAGAGGCTACCTTCAAGAATTCGACCCTCTGTTTCTAATTGATAATGTAGCTATCCAAAGGTGAAATCAACTCAAAAATCTGCCACTAAATGATGGATGCCTCCTACAGGAATCAACAGGTCAAACAAGGAAAATTTTAAGGATGGAAAATTTTATTGAAGTTTCAAAACATGGCGAATCTCACTAATCCATAATATGCAAACTATAAAATATTTATTGATATATTTGTAAAATTATTCAAATTTATAATGATTTTATATATAGTCTCTATATAATGTTGGCGATTTTTAAGGTAAAACAATTTTATATTCTAAAATTTAGGCGAATCGTCTTTTATAAAATTGGAATTTGGCGAATATTTTTTATGGACAAATCATGAAAAATTAGCCCACTGGGCGAACATTAGCCCCTAAAATTTTCCATGAGGTCAAAGCTTGAACAGGGAAGCATATATATTTTTTTTATTGAAGCCACAGTGAAAACTAAGAATGGAGTGTTGACACCTAATCCGAAACGGATGAGGTGAAGTCGGACAGTCATCTAGAAGATGAACTGATCCGTTTTGCATTTGTATAAATAATAATAGTTGAATGAATAATACTCATCCAGTTGTTTCTTGCGCTCATTAATTTCTGAGCTAACCTGGCCTGGCCTGACATGGTATCAGAGCACAGGTCCCAGAAATAGCTCCTGCCTCTGCCAGGTTTCTACAGCCTCATGAAACCTACCTCTGTCCTGAGACTGAGTGCTACTGGCGGTGATCTGAGCGCCTCTGGCTCTGACATGGAATGCGTGGAATGCGCTGCTGAATACTGCGTTTGAAAACTGAGGTATCATTTTGGTATCGGTGGTTATGGTATAGACTGCGTTTTTATCATTTTTGTGGATTGAAGAAACGCTGCAAATAGATTTTGGTTATCGGTCTCTGTCTATATAACCCTGCAAACGCTGCAAACAGATTTTGGATTGAAGAAACGCTGCAAATAGATTTTGGTTATCGGTCTCTGTCTATATAACCCTGCAAACGCTGCAAATAGATTTTTGGATTGAAGAAACACTGCAAATAGATTGTGGTTATCGGTCTCTGTCTATTATAGAGTGCGTTGTATTAATGTATGGAAGACTGCGTTAATACATTTCCTTTTGAAATATGACTAAAGCCTGAAGCGGATTAGTACATGAAGATTGCGTTGATGTATTTCTTTTAATGCATTTCTTTTGAAACCTGAAGCTTGCTGCCTGACAGAAACGTTGAAGCCTGAAGCCGATTAAACACTGCCTATAGCATCAAAGCTGGCTCACGACCCGGAATGTTGTGATCTGAGAATGAATTTCCAAGCCGACTGAGTTTTTTGTGACTGTGTTTTTTTGAAGACAAACATCTCATGACATCTCATGGTATATACATTTTAATGCTATGTACTGCGTTTTAATGCTATGGACTGCGTTTTAATGCTATTGAAGCTGTGGTGAAAGCTGTTAAAGTCTGCACTATATTGAAGAATGGATGCAAACCTACGGATATATATTGAGTTTAATGCGGATATATATTGAGTTTAACACTGATATATATATTGAGAATATTGAGTTTAATGATAGACATATATATTTTCATATGAGCGCATTTTATTAAAGCAGTGATATAAACCACAGTGATGAGCGCCCTTTTTACAGTGATTTTCATATGAGTGTCTAAGCAGTGACATATATATATGCGCCCTCTTGTGTTCAGCAGTGATATATGTAAGCAGTCATATATATGAGCGCTATTTTTTTTTTCTCAGATATTGATATATGGAAAAGCAGTGAGGGCCCTTATTTTTTTTTTTTTTAAACAGTAATACAGTCATATATGTGAGCAGTCTTTGAGCAGTGAACACTGTATTGAGCACCCTTGTTATATATATACTGTTGCATAAGGCAATCATATAAGGATTTTTTTTTCTCTCAAACAGAAGTGTTTTTTGGCAGAGATTTTTTTTCTTCTTCACAGAATGCATTCAATCATTTCAATGGTCGGAATAGTTCTCACTGGCAAGGAGAACTATTCTGAATGGTCTCGGATGGTGAAACACACCCTCATCTACAATGAGCTGTGGAAAGGAGTGTGTGTTGGAGAAGAAGACAAAGACCCTGTGCAGCCCACAATTTTATATTCTAAAATTTAGGCGAATCGTCTTTTATAAAATTGGAATTTGGCGAATATTTTTTATGGACAAATCATGAAAAATTAGCCCACTGGGCGAACATTAGCCCCTAAAATTTTCCATGAGGTCAAAGCTTGAACAGGGAAGCATATATATTTTTTTTATTGAAGCCACAGTGAAAACTAAGAATGGAGATAGCCATAGATTGTTTTTCTCTCTTTTTTTTTCTTCTCTGAAATTGTAAAATTTTATAAAAAAGGATTAATGATTTTCAATTTCAGGCAGCAAATACTTCAAGAAAAACATGCTAAAAACAAGACTTTGACTGAGGTCCTAGGCTGATTTTTCACCGATCTGAGATGGGTGACTAGGATAGGATCCATGTCGGGACAATTCTGGAGATGCCCATGTGGTCGGTTTTTTCATTAGATGCCTGTAACCTGCTAAACCTTGAAACAGCTGCGGAATTGTCAGCTAGCTGCGGAATTGTCAGATAGCTGTGGAATCAGGGCAGTTTCTGCAGCTAAGTTGCAAAACCTTATTTGAACAGGATACAATGTTTTGAAGACCACTACAAAGCATAACCAGACAATTTTGGACAATTTGAACCTATCAAAGCAGTTGAGTTTCATTTTTTCATTTTTTTTTTCATTTTTTTTTTTCATTTTTTTTTTCATTTTTTTTTTCATTTTTTTTTTCATTTTTTTTTTGAATCAATTGAAATGTTTGAAGTTTATTTTGTCTCCTATTTTTTTTTTAACAATTCTTTTTCTGATCCTCCAGATCACACAGAGTGCAGGAGGAGAGCATACTCAAGAATTATTATTTTGTCTTTTTTTACTTAACAATCCTTTTTCTGATCCTCCAGATCACACAAAGTGCAAGAGGAGAGCATACTCAAGGATTATTTTTTTTTTTTTCAGATGTAAGAAATAAGGTCTCCCAATTACACTTCCCCGGCAACGGCGCCAAAATGTGTAGTCAATTTAACGTCTTAAATTGCTCTACATAAGTTATCGATCCGGGTATCGTAAACTGATGAAGTGTGGTGCACTATATGTGCTTAGTTAACCTCTTTCTTACTTCCTTGTTTTATAGTTTATTTTGTTATAATGTTCAACTCTTCCTAACTCTCTGCTTCCAACATATAGTACTATGTGAAACACGATTAAGAAGTAGTTAGAAAAAAGTCCAAAAAGTAATCAATCTCTAAGGTGACAAGTAAAAAAAACCACTTTAAAGACCAGTTATAATGTTCAACTCTTCCTAACTCTCTGCTTCCAACATATAGTAATATGTGAAACACGATTAAGAAGTAGTTAGAAATAAGTCTAAAAAGTAATCAAACTTTAAACTTGCAAAGAAAGAGCTTGAAAGAAATAACTTGAAATGAAACTGAAAGCAAAGCATAAAAACCACTTTCTAATGGCACTAGTCACTACTCATGCTGCTGCAATAAAAAGGTAAGAAAAATCACTTTAGAAACCAATGATAATGTTTATCTCTTCCTAACTCTCTGCTTCCAACATATGGTACTGTGTAAAACACGATTAGGAAGTAGTTAGAGACGAGTTTAAAAAGTGATCAAAAATGAGAAAAATCTACTTTAAAGAATAGTTATAATGTTCAGCTCTTCCTAACTCCCTACTTTCAGCATATGGAATTATGTAAAGCACGATTAGGAAGTAGTTAAAGATTAGTCTAAAAAGTACTCAAAGCCAGCTGTAATTTATTAGTATTCTGATCTCTGAAAGATGAACAACTTATGATAAAGAGACCATCAATATGTTAGCATACAACTTGAGAAACTAAACTTAGAAATCAAGCTAGAAAAATAAAATAAAGGCATCAACTTATGAATATGACAACTGAAAATACCATTAGAGATAAAGCAAATACAACAAAGACATCTGTACAAGGCAGGGGCCCCCTACCACCTATGAAATCAAAGCAAAATTAAACACACTTGCATAAATTAAAATTGCATGAATGAAAATCTAATCTACCTTACATTCTACAAAGCAATATTTACAAAATGAAATCTACTCTACTTACATCCTAATATGCTCCACGACATCTACTTCACATCTCCTTCCATGTTGAGAACATCAAAGCTTTATTCAATTTCTTCAAAAGTGCAAGGTACAAAAGCTTCCAAAAGCCATGGGACTAACAAGCTAAAAGGACTAAGAAAAGACTAAAAGAAAGACTAGAAAATGAAGGAGAGAGATCTCCTATTTATACAAAAAGATGAGAGCCATCTCATTAATGATAGTCCATGAATCTCTCCCTCTACCTCTAGAGTCCTAATCAAAATAGGAACTGATAAGACACATGTCTTTTTAGAGTTACAATACAATTAGGAGATGTGACACATATCCTCATGATCCCATGATTCTTTCCAACCAAATTCGAATTTGGCCTTGGGGTGCCACATAAGGGTCTTCTAGAAGTCTCCTTTCAACCTACACATGTCAACAAACTCAACCCATTTGTTAGGTATAAGCATATGCACATTATTTTCTAATGTTTAACCACAAATTCACAAAAAAGGATCAGAAATAATAAATATTGGAAAAAACATAAAGGTGGCCCAATGATAATGAAAGTGGGATGAATGTGGTGACATAGTAGTGAAATGGAGGTGAAATGGAGGTGATATAATGGACATAATAGTGAAAGTGTAATGCAAATAAATGACATTTTCAAGACTCAACAGGGACTGGGGGCCATAAAAGAATCACACCCATGGATTTTTTTATGCTTAATTCGTAAAGTCAAAGGAACAATAAAAATATTAGCGGCGAGGGGCTAAAGAAGCAATCGAATCAATGCCACCAAATCAAACATAGAGAAGTTTAATGAAATTCCATGTGAGCAATAAGGAAATGAATTTGAGTATCCTTGATGAGAGGGGTACCTCCGAAAAAATCAAACTAAGTTTATTGGTAAAAGAAATGGTGACTTCGAATGTTTTGAGAATCTATTTCAAGCATACTACTTTGTGCCTTCCCCAAACGATGTTGTTTAAGATGCCATAAGCCCATTTGAAATAGGTTTTCTTTAGGTGCGTTAACATCTTGAATTATATATAAGCTTATCTATTTTCTTTTCTTTTATTTTTATCTACCCACGTCCCTCCAAATTGGAAATCAATCTATCTGTTGCACATCATCTGGTGACCGCCTCGACCCAAACACGTGGGTCGTTTTTACGTGGTTCTTACCTAAACCAAAGTTATCCCAAAATATCATAAGTTAATCCTTTCTTTTTCGGGCCTCACCAAAAACAATGGCTGTTATCTGCTCGATAAGTGAAAGTGTTATCCATATTGGGTTGTTTATCTGCAGGCCTTGTGTATGTGTATAGTAAAGTGAAAGGATAATGGGTAATGTGAACTGAATATGAAAACCTAAAAGCGCACATAATATGGACATCGTACGGACATCATATGGACATAAAGCGTATCGACTGAAAGCTAACCACTGAAAGCTCACTGAGGTCATGTTCTAGGGGAAATGAGCTGACTGACTGCAGATGGTGAACTCACCCTACTATGTTGAACTTACTTCTTTTAGATGGAGAGGGTAGGAAGGGGGTAGGAAGGTTTTCAATTAGAGGTTGTTTCCAAGGCTATATTTCCACCTAATAAATGGCAGTAGGTCTAATGCATAGGTTCAAAGTTTCTTTCCAAGGCAAAGGGTAGCGAGATGAGGGTTACGAAAAAGCCCCCCACCTACCAAGAAGTAAGACCACTCATCGAGGATTAGGATTTATTCCTTGAAGATATTCATTGGAAAGCTAAGAGTCTCTCGCTCAAGCCCATGGGTGGAGGTTGTAGACAGTGGGGCTTGAACAAGTGGCCGATCATGCATGGATAGGGTTGGCTTTCTAGACTACTTAGGTTTTACTCCCATTAGAATATCAAACACTTGAACAAAAGCAAAGAACAAATTCATCCAATAAGAATGCTGAGAATTATTATGGTTACATTTTCAACTCAATAGAGACATATATTTTTTGGCATTATGTAATATATAACATCCAAGAAGAGGATAAATTCTCTCGTACACTTTACACCATTACTTTAGCTATCTTATCGAAAGTCGGGCTCGTTTACAATAGAACTCCATCGGATCAGCAAGCTCACCAAGCACACTATACTCCCTAAACATAGTAAACTAGCTAATGAAAAAGAACTAACTAAGATTTTCCCACTAAGCGAGAGAATTTGGAGGGAACATCGCAATCCACCCCGCCACATAGAAAATAGTACAAGATAGAGAATAAAGGCTCTTGCAAGTAGAATGACAATATGAGCATTTTAGGCAGAGAATATTCCCCATCATGCAGACGATTTGATATGAGCATAGAGAAGAACGAGCAAGCCAATACAGATATGCCTAGACACAGAGGGTAGTCGTAAGATCGATACCAGGGGAAGAAAGTGCATAGGGCCTTGTTAGTAGATATGAGCAGAGATGGCAGGAGAATACAACCTTATCACTTGAAAACAATAGGAGAGGAAATATTAAGCCAAATTGGAAGTGTGCACATAGCGATAATGCCAAGCTAGGATTTTTCCACTTGATTAGACTTAGACTACACCAGCCCAAGGATAGGTACCACGTAGGGGATTGACACCCCACCCTATACTTCAAAGGGGGGCTTGGCCTATAGTTTGAATTAGACTTGATTTCACTTCGAAATAAGAGCTAGACTTCAAGCCATATTTATTGAGACAATTTGATCATTCAGAGAAATAGCTTCTCTTGCATTTTCACATCTAGAATCAACAAATAAAAATTATTGAGCTAATGGATGGGAATGGTTACTTACTCACAATTTGACCCCTACTTCTTTTATACCCCTTGCCATAATAAAGTGGTGGATAGTAAAACATAGGACCAACTATCAAACTATCACACTCAAACAACATAGCCCAATAAGCACACTAAAGGAACTATGCCCATCACTAAGAGCCCACCAAGTAACATCACTCTACGTCAACTACACTAACTACACTTGCTCATACAATGCAAATCACTAAGATAATGCACCAAAACTTGCTCACTATCGAACCAAGAAAATTATTGTTTTGACTCTGAGCCCAATCAAGCCACTTAGATACTACTCACATCGGGATTTCCTTGGGTCCACAAAGCTTGAAATATTATCATTACTGCTTCCAGGAACATATACTTCGAGAGATTAAGAACATTGCCCAGCTCACAATGCCATGCTCACTTTTACACTAACCAAACACTCTATAGAGCTAACTATGAGGGAGAAAGGGAGGGAGCTCACATTTAGACTCACAACCAACACACCTCGGAAACCTACTTACATTGTGCCCCTTACTACTAGGACTTCATGTTTATGCATGCATAGTTAACACGAAAATTATAGGGAGACCCCCCTTTGAATTTGACAAAGGTGGTAAGGGCTCTTTCTTCTCTTCATTCTGATTTTGATCCAACGATTAAAGAAATTCCTCCTATTCTCTTCTAGGAGTTCCTCCTAAAGCTTGTAAGGCCTAATGTAGGCCGGTAGAGAGAATATAATTCAGGAAAGTATATGGTTTGAACAAGAGAATGTATTCTAATCTTGTCTCCTATAGGTCCTCATCTTATGGGTCTCATTCTTTCCTAGGGTAAGTTTCTCCATGCCATCAATCCAGTACTTCGAAGGTATTCTCATGAAGAGATTATAAATCCCATGTTGATTCCAGATTTTGATCCAACGATCTGGTGATGAACCAATTCCATCCACAATTTCTACTTCTATGGAAGGCTCAACTTTTCCTAACCGACTTTGTGATTCTAGTTCTTGGGCTCCCTCTAGGTCTAAGAAATTTGTGCAGTTAAAATAGAAAGATCAGCCCCTGCCTCCCTATGTGGGGTATTCTTGGCTGATGTAGTGTTAAATTTTCAGTCTGAGGCTGTATAAATAGAAATGTAAGGTGTCTAATCCCACCCGACTTGACAAATGAAATATTTGGTGCAGTAGTGATGAAACTCTTCTCCCCTTCCTTCCATAGAATGTGAATAGGGTTAAGGTATGGGTAGAAGTAAGAGTAAGAGTAATAAAATGAAGGTACCTCCAATTTCGATCTTGATACATATTCATGACTTAATGGTTGTTGGGCAGCACTCCATGTCATGAAGTTCAAGGTTGGTGAAAGAAGAAGGTATCCTTCCTGGCTTGGTTGGGTTGTATGGCAAGTCATGTAAAAGTAAAAATATCTCTCTCATATTATATATATAATAACACAAATGAAAAAATCATATAGGGTATATGTTCTAAAGCCAGATCGACCTACCTGTTCAGTGATTGATTCCGTGTTCCTCAAGCACCAGGGGAAACAAGTTTTATTCTGGTGAATTCGAAGAAGAATCTGATAGGGGTTGTTTATTATACTAGAACATGTGGTTATCATGGGTCTAGGTGTCCATATTGGTTGTTCAAAAATGAAATTCTATTAGCGCAAGTGTATGACTAAGAGCATTTCTTTCAATTCCCACATCATCCGATCCGATCTGGCACTTCCCTTGGTCTCCCAGATTCCCTCCCTTGTTAGCATGTGACTAGGGGCGGTTGTAAATAGAAAGTGTGTTTGGCAGGTGGCATAAGGTGGTAAGGTAACATGATTCCCAATTCCCATGATCCAATCCATCCTTGATTATGTCTCTTCTCTCCTCCCCATTGGCATAAAGTCCAATAAGATCCTGTACTGATCTTACTTGGACTTTTCCCTCTATTGTAAGGCATGTAGCTAGTTCTATCGATAGAAAGTCATTCCTTTCCTCTCATGCAGGTTTATAGTCTTTCCAAGGTAAGGTATAATGGAGTGATTCAAATTCCCATGGCCATTATATGATCAAATGATTAAACAATTCAAGATTTTCCTCCTTTCCTATTATATTCTGGTAACGCCTCCAAATATCTAATTCTTTAGGGCCTACTGGGAAGACCTCACAAAATGGGGCCTGTGAATATCTAGTTCTGGAAGATAGGAGGTGTCCATCCAATCTAAGTTTTGTAAAGACCGCCCCCCAGTGCTATTTCTGTTATGATGAAGTATTGGTACTCTATCCCATCACCGTAGGTTTTGGATAGTACTAGAAGGGTCTAATAACAGTCCCTCCAAAGTAAGACGAGTGTGAAAAGATACCCTGTGAGGGTCTGGGCATCAACAATATCTATCCTAGTAGTGAAAAGGTTGTCCCATCTATCAAAATTAGGTGTCTGAACAAGAATCCACCAAGTAATAGCCGTCATATAGTCTGAAGCATGGCGTATCCCATAATATAATTCTGATAAATAGATCTACCCGACACATATCCATCCGGGAGTAAAATATCTCTAAAAGGTCAAGACCCACCCACGCTATCATACGCAGTCTACTAAACCATGTCCATCGATCCATTCTTCCACCCATCAAATAAAGCCTTCCCAACGGGGCTCTAAGATGTTCCATCATCCAAAGTAATCTGGCATAGTGAAACACTAATTAAAGACATAAGCAGGTAAAAGTAAACCCCCTATGGGTACCATACCATAGGAGCATGCATGTGACTAAAAGCATTTGGCTATTATTAAATAAATCCTGCATCTCCCACCCCTCATATGATAAAGTAATCAAGACTAGCCATGTTGAATTCATAATGGAATGAGTCAAACCCTCTAAAAAGCGACTGTAGAGCTCTAAACCAGGTGGTTAGCGTAGGTCTAGAATCATCTATCGGGTGATCTAAAAGTCAATTATTTTTAGGTAAGCAGATTATTGAGAGCCTATCAGGCGATTTCCCATCAAATAATTCCATCCATTCACCTATTCGGGGGCATCTAAAGGCTCATCAATGCATCCCAATTCCGTCTATGGGTTGTAAGGTAAGGTAAAAAGATTTTACTCACCAACTACATGATTAAAGGTCTAGGGCTCAAGATCTATAAGATGAGGCCTTAGGTAGGTTGGGAGCACTAAGTCTCATCTCCTATCAATCTGCGGCCGGTCCATCCAACCACTCCTCTCCTCTCTATTCTGATGGAACAAAGTAATCTGCAAACCATTCAGCTAGCAATGAAATGATCTAAGCTCAAAGTAAACTCCACTATCCTATTGGTTGAAGGTAGTTTGGAACCAAGACTAAAAGGTATTGTTCTGGCTGATTGATACTAGGTTGAAAGGGTCAAAGGTTTCTATTATACATGTAATAAAAATGATTCAAAAATCTTATCAAAGGTCTATTCTCTAAGGCCTGATCGACTTCACTCTTGTGCCTTCTTCTAGATTCTGGAACCTATTAGGTTGGGTAAAGATGTTCAATTCTATTAAATCAAATCCAGAAAAGTATCTAAGATGAGGTATTTTATATAAAAAAACACTTCATTGTAATGGGTCGAGTCGTATTTTGGCAGTATCTTTCATGCATTTGTCATTAGACAAGTATATTCCCGAGAGCATGTTGGGTGATTGAATCAATTCAAATTGTAATATGGTGTTGCTTCAAAGACGTGGATCAGGATCGATCGTCTCTCACTCTATCGTCCTAGGGTTTTGTTCTGGTCTAAAGCTAAATTCAGGTTGGCTAGTCTAATCCTGATTTGGTAGTAACCATGAAGCCCTTCGAGAGAATGTTTGTAGGGGTAAGGGTAACTATATCCTATTGTGGTACCTCTCGATTCCCGACTTCAGTAAGTGGTTGTTGTCACTAAATGTCCTAAAGTTTCAATTCATAAATGAAGCACTCACTTGTCCTTTCTTGGTTGGTTGGTTCGTCAGTTAGTCCTACTAACAAAAGTGTTTTCACATTATATATGTGATAATGGTAATGAAAAAAGACTATAAAAAGGTCTAATTCTTGCCTAATCGACCTATTCTATGGTGACATTATAGAAAAGCATCTCTTATGGGGTGATTTTTTCTATTGGCATCTTATTGTCTTGTGTCAATGCCAATAGGAGAGCCTGCAATGAACCAACCATAGAACCAGCTCAATGCCATTGAACCACACTCTCGTCCATTCAAAGATGTCTCTTTCGCATGTTGGGAATCAATCTGGGTAGCAAAACAATCTTAGTTAAAGTAAAACACTCTCGGTCTAATAAACCATCACGCCATGCAACTAAAAGTGTTTCTCAACTAATTTAACACCATCCATCTATCCATTCGGTACTTATAAAAGGTCTATAGAAGTGGCCTCTAAGTGATTCATTCTAGTGCTACAGGTATAACCGGTCTAGGTAGTATAGTAGTGAAATAGTTTGTGGGAAACAGGGGGTTTTTCTTCTTCATAGTAGCTACTTTCTCCCCTCCCTCATATTCCTGGTAGAATAAATGAGTTGGGGTAGGAAACACTTCATCTCTCCCCTATGGTGAAGGTGGTAAGTAAATTATTGTAGAACAAGTAACTATGAGGTGGGTTCAAGCATGAAAAGTTAGGTCTATTCCTCTCCCTTATGGTCTTTAGGCCTTATGGAACCTAGGATCAACCTCTAAATATACCATTTATTTCTATCTATCGCTTTCTTTTGTGCTTTCGAGCTTCTCAATAGTGGTTCAGAAGAAGGCTCTCTCGAAGGTGGAAAATGGAAGGTTGCACCTACTAGAACAAGATTCTTTGGAACAACTGGAGATGCGATATGGAACACTTCGATAGAGACCTATAATAAGCAGTAGAAGGATTAGAGTTTTGATACTTCACCCTATACTTCCTTCTCCATATGCATGTCTTTCTTTTCATATCCATACCAACCTACCATTGCAATGATATCCCTATAATTTTTCCACTAATTCCAAGAGGAGTCCTCCCCATGACAACAAAGAAATATGTTTTCCCATACCGCTACTAAGAACCTCTGAGTCGTAATCCTTTTCTTGAATCTCAGTTGTTGTTCTTGACCATGGAGAGATATAAATATTAACCATCGTGATTTGAGGAATACGCTTAGAGGAGGGTTGGTTTGGCTAGAACAAATACGATTAGAAAAATATGGCTTATAGAAGGGCTTGGGAGCATATAAATGATTGGCTTTATCACTAGGCGGATAAGGTGGAACGAGATTGGTTATACTAGACTCCTAATGACAAAAGCAGAAGATTCAAAATATTAATCACAGACCTAAGGTATCGTGGGACCAACTATTCCACTATTATCATATGTGAAATATTATCCAACAACAGTTCTAAAATTTCCATAGACACTAAGCTAGATTTGTTTCCCACTATTGGAACTTCTGCTACGTATGGTTCTCCAACTCCTAACCATTACTCGAATTTCTTTCTTTCCACCTGCTGCGCTGATTTCTTGCTTCTCATAACTGTATATCTTGATCAGAAATT
Source organism: Pinus tabuliformis (assembly GCA_031772625.1). Taxonomy (NCBI): domain Eukaryota; kingdom Viridiplantae; phylum Streptophyta; class Pinopsida; order Pinales; family Pinaceae; genus Pinus; species Pinus tabuliformis. The sequence goes on from CM062809.1 coordinate 1,017,091,884, forward strand.
CCCTAATGAGAAAGTTATGATGGCGTCTCTCAGGACCAATATACAAATTCTTCCCGGATGAAGCTACATCTATGGTCCCGAAGTTATGTGAGTGAACGGGAAAATTGTTGTTATTCTCTAACAAAATAGACTGTTATGGATAAACCTTATAATTTTTTGTTCGTTTATTTGAAAGTGGGATCCATACTTGTGAGGAAAGAGAAGGAGATATGGGAACGAATGCTTGCATAAACTTATAAAAATAATGCAACCTTAATTTATTTACTTCAGCAAGCATGTAAATTAATAACCTATTTTTAAGTCAATCTCCTATCTATCTCCCTTTCTTAAGAGCGCTTAAATGATTCATAATGAAAATGAATTACATTTATGTATGGACAATGAATGTCAAGTCAAGAGACTTTGAAACTTGCAGCAATCCCTCCCTTAGGAACTGCATTATTACGTACGTAATAATACGTCTATTCATCATACATGTGAGAACCACTTAACAACTTATTCAAACTACCATGTCGAATCTATTTTATACATATTAAAGTGAGACGTTTCAAGCAAGATTAGAGGAATGAGTGAGAAGAACCAAGCAAGCGGACATACCCTTCAAAGCATGGGTGGAAAAAAATCTATATCTATGCAGGGTGGGGACTATCTTTCAAGCATATAAGAATAGATATAGTACTCTCGATCAGCTTTTCGTGACTCATATCGGGGTGGGTAACCTTATCTGAGCATTGGGGTAGAAGTATACTCCATCATCGGGACAAAGGTACCTACATGCATTAGGGAGTTAGATAAATATATGAATCATAATAGGAAGGCTGAAAGAAAAGTGGGTAAGTGCTCCTAACGTTTCCTGATTGGAATGTGGAATTTCATGTCCATGTAGATGCATCCAACATTTCCCCAGGAGCAATGCTTGCGTAACCAGGGGAAGGGAATCTCAATCACCCTGTCTTTTTTTGCAATTAGGAAGTCGTCTCAAGCTGAGCGCAATTATACCATCAAATAGAGGGAAGGGATAGCTATGGTGTATGATTTACAGAAGTTCTGCCCTTATCTATTTTGTTGGAAGGCCATTTTTAGTGTTGCACTGACCATTTAGCTCTAAAGTACTTGGTGAATAAGTGTATCTTAGAAGGACGAATCTGCAGGTGGTTGTTGTTATTTCAAGAGTTCTCTTTTGAGGTTATTGTTAAGCCAGGGATACATAAAAAACATAGTTGAGATAGCTAGAGAGATTTACTTAGTTTAACCAATGCATGTTAATTCGGTTGAAGCAAGATATCTAGTGGAAGAACCTGTAAATGCATCTTATCCACTAGTGGGATGCAAACAAGGAGTAAAGCTACCGCCTTCATCCGGTAGTTTAAGCTCTCCTAATACCAAGCTATACTAATAGAAGAAAGGGGAAGGACTAATATTTTGTAGTCATTTTAACAAGAATATAGATAGCTCCTCCTTGCAATACTATTTATAACCAACTAATCCTCTTTGATTCCACTAGATAGAACCTCCTCCAGCTAACTCGCTTCAGTTCTTTGATGTTTAATTTGAATAGGGAATATGTTTCTAGTTTCATAGTGAATGTCATATCTAATAATCATATTGATCTTAGCGAAGAGTCATACTGGGTTATATCATGATACTGACTGATCATAGTGAATAAGAGTGATCATACTTGTGAAGGATCATGGTGGTCCTATTCTAGGTAACGTAAGTCATACCAAGAATCCAACTTATTGAATCCAAATTCTCATCATAACTCCACTTGAATAATCTCCACTTCATATCCTGATCTATTGGATAACTTCATGTCATGCTCGTAATCATAGGGCTAACTTTGGTTAGTGGTCATGGGTAATATTGAGACTAGAGATCATGGTCTCATTTTGTTAGGGTAAGACTAAGATGGTGGTCCCATCAGTTTTGGGAACAAAGATAGGTTGCATGGTGCTGCTCCACTAGAGGAAAAAAACTTGCTGCTACTAATGAACAACCATAGTCTATCTATGCTACTAATGAAAAACCATACTCTAGCAGACGCGAAAACCCTGCTGATGAACTTGCGGTGTAGTTGACATTATAATCCTAATAGTGCAATTCCACTTGATAAGAGATACTTGGCTTGGTTTCTCTAGTTTTTTTCTAATGGGGTTTATGTGCCTTTATGGTACCTCAAGCCTAATCTCCAATGGATAGGTACTTTGATAAGGACTAGGGTAGGTAATTGTCTTCCAATCGAGTAGGGATGTTATGATTCAAATGTAACTTATCCTGCAAAATGAGAAAGAAATGCGCTCCTTATTATTATCTAATGCACTACCACCACTTTTGAATGACGTTAAGATCGAGTTATATATTCCTAATCATAAAGTCATTAAAGCATCGTATACAAATAAACTATGAGGAAGAAAGAATAGATCTAACTTATGTTTCATGTTTCATATGGAGCCCATATCATGATGATAGGAAAAAACAAATATTGAACCCACAGCCAGTTGTTTCTTTCTCTGTTCGATTTCAACTACTTCCAGGGCACACCCACGTGCCTTTATTTTTAGTCTATTGTTGTTATATACTCCCATCCTTTTAGACTTATTATAAGGCAGTTGTGCAACTAGTTACTTTGTAGGACCACAACTGCTACCCCACATGGGTTACTTTTGTGGACGAACGATCGTTTATGCGGGCCTCTCTTGGTGGATTGGACAGGGACGTGATATCTTCTATCGATATGTGTGTGCGAGATCGGGCCCATCATTCAAATAATGGAATCGATGCTCCTACTTTTGTCTTTGTTGCCACTGCATGCATAGACTCTTTATTACGTAAAGGCACTGGATCATTTGCTGGTGAATAAACTCCTTGAGCTATAGATAGTTTCAGTTCTGGTGCTTTCACAAATGAATATAATAATGCAACTGCCCTTGTTACTGGTTGTTCTCTAAATGGGAATAGGCATAACCACGAGGTAACTACTGATTCAGATGCTTTCTCTGTGCGGGCTCTGGATCTATAACAACTGGAAGGGATCTTGCACTCAAATTGAATTTTCTTGAGCAACTAGACAAAGATACTGATCTTCTTGGTGGTGAAATTGCTTTTGTATCTTCTAGGACCACATCCGAAACTGCCTATGGTTATCAATCTCAAATCAAAATCTATGCACTGGCCTCCGCCTCTGTTTATGCTTACTTTTTTAATAGTTACACTTCTTGCTCTGCGTCTCCATCTTAAGTATTTGTCCTCCAACAGTATACTATTATCATTGATGAGATTACCCCTCTCGGTGGTCGAGCCATGCTTACACATCCTCTCCTCCATTGTGTTTTTATTGAAAATTACTGGTGTGGTCTAAGTGCCTTTTTGTCAAGTAGTTCCTATAGCTTTCTTATATCTAATATAACATGATCTTTCGCCATCTATGGTTTAGGAGTGTTCCTTAGCCCTAATGTACTTGACACCTACAACATCTGGTCTTTTGCCTCCCATTTTGTACCTTATAGGTGCCCATGTTGAAAGTGCACCCTAGATTCACTTTGCAATTGGCTCAGTGGGAATGACTACTGCTTCCATATGAACAAATTCCAGGTCAACTGTCTTTAAAGTGTACTCTTTCTCCCCAGTTTACTACATGATCTAGATATGGGGTTGTTAAGGAGTTCCAGAATGCTACCTCCTAATCTGGGTTTGGAATGGTTCCAATTGGATTAGAAACTCACTAATAGCACTTCTTCTTTTGTTGATTCTATTTCTTAAGCAGCTACTCACTCGGATACTTCCCGTGCATTACCTTATTGGACCTATGGCTTACCACCTAGTTATACTTATGTTATTGCAGTTGTGAACAATTATTATCCTATTATGTTATCTTTTGGATGAACCGTCTCAGACAAGGATTTAATAAGGAATAGGAATTGAGATGCTAGTACTGGAGTAAGAAGGCGTAGAAAATTGTGATCATGGTGATACATTGTTACTGGTCAATTTTGGGTTATCCCCGGGCTTGGTTCTTTATCCACTTCTAGGTATTTATCTAGAAATCGAACTACTTAAACTGAACCCGACACATCTCCATCTCTTTCTACTATGGGTGCTACTTTACTGGTTAGTGTTGCTACTAAGTCTTGATCTTCCCTTGCTTCTAGTGTTATCTTAGCTTCTAGATTATATGTTGCTGGTCCTAGTTCATTTTCTTAATCTACTGAATAAACATAGGATTCTACTACTGCTCTTGCCATTTCTCTTGGTGTTTCAATGCTTGGGACGGGTTCTCGACCTGGAGGATCTGCATATGGTGATTAGGATGCTTACTATGCTACTAATCTACCTACTGGATATGCTGCTAGCAGTACTGGTGGATCAAATCTTGTTAGAACTGTTGTTTCTTACTCTATTGGTGCGACTAGATATGGTTCGGATGTGGAACTAAATGGATCTCGCTCTCTAACATGAAAGTAAGACTCTGGCTCTCTATCTGAAAATGGAAAGGATTGAGGTACTATCACTACGTCTGTAGCCTTTGTGTTTTCTCTTGGTAAAGAGACCTATGTTCTTAGCTCTATTACTATTACTGGTGTTGAACCGACACGACCTTTTTTTTGTGCTATATCTACTACCATCACTACTGGTGCTATATTCATCTTGATCACTATCTCTATCACTACATTAGGTGGTTTTATCTTATGTGGTGGTTAGTTCCCGTTCCCCATGTGTAGTGCTTAGTTCCCTATATGTGTCTCTATATGGATCATCCACAACTCGATCACGAAGGTCATCATCTCGATCACAAGGTACTAGTTCATTTGCTTAATCGACAAGATCTACTTATGTTGAACCTGTTGTTATAGAGTCAACTACATATTCAACTGAAAAACATCTACTTTTCTTGTGAATGGTCATGCTGCTGGTACTAGAGGTGGTGGCTGATAAACTATTGGTCCTATATAGCTGGATTGGCTTTCTAGGCATCGATATGTATGTTCAACTACTTCAATGGTTGCTGAATCAACCCCTAGATTAACTGAATCACTTGTTTACAATCCCTTTACTTATAGCTATGTTCCTTCCCCTGCCTACAGCTAGATTAATAGGTAGTAGAGGCCACCACTGAATAGGTACTAATAACAAGTTATGTCTATGAGCATTCTAGGATGATCCAACGATGAGAATAGAGTTCTTCCACCAAGCTATAAGTGGATATTTTATCTACAACAATGCCGGTCAAGAGATGGATGATGGGCCCAGAACAGGATATGTTGCTGGTGTTGTTGGGTGAGATGATGGTATTGGATAGACAAATGTTGTGTAGGGTTTTTCGAGTTGATATGCTTCTGGTTCTCGATCTCGATCAAGTATACGTGGATATTCTATAATCTCCATTAACTGATTAATTAGAACTTCTATTGTTGGGTGTCCAACTACCTTTACCTTAGCCATTGGGTAAACAAGTGAAACTTAGTAGACTGGAACTAGGTAAGCTACTGGATGATTCACTGGCTTTGGATTTTCTAACTTTGGTGCCTTTAGTTTGGGAACCGTGTCAATTGCTTCTGAATCAATTGGATCACTTTCTTAATTAGCAGAATCAACAGACTCTACATTTACTGAAACTACCTCTCCTAGCGCTGGGTAAACTCAAGATGGATCTACGTGATGGGAAGCTAGGGTGGGAATAGATACCAGGAAAGATATTGGTGGGTAAGCTGTTGATAATGGATCTCGATCTTACATTCCATCTACCTCTTCTTCTTTTGTTAATAGTGTTGCTGCAAACAACTACTACTGATGCTACTAGCTCTTCTATTGCTTATGTTACTTATGCTACTCATCTTGCTTAAACAAATTACTCTACATCTACTGGTGTTGGGTCTACTTCTTAGTCAACTGCTTCTACCTCGAACTCTACCTATGCTACTAGTGATGGATAAGAAACTGTGTCTCTATCACTAACCTTAGATCTGGACTAATACGACCAGAGTTGTTGGTTGAGAAATAGCTCTGTGTACCATTAGTTCCTGACCCGGTTAATAGGTCCCCTTTCCTTTATTTTGTGCCGGCTCATCATAGATGCAACAATATTAGTTTTCGGCTCATTATAGCCTATTATACTATATTTAGTATCACCTAAACCTTGAGCTCCTAAACATCCATGCTCGCTTAGATAATATAATGTTCCCTAAAGGAGTAACCCTCATCTATCCAAGAAAGGTGTGAAGGTATGATCACTGGGGCCTAAATCTCTGTACGATAGTTGAGGGGCTGGTCATCATCCCGACCTCTTGTTGCTATTGGGTTGGTTATAATCCATATCTCCAAGAAATAGTTCGAGTGATCATCTATCCAAGCAAGTTCCCAAACATGAGTGGACTTAGAAGTTAATTCACACTCTAGATGTTGTGCCTAGGAGTGGGTATGTTCATGAAGAGACTAGGAGACATACAAGAGATTGATACATAGTATCTAAGAAGTTTTGCATGACATTTAGATTTTCATTAGAAGTTCTCACACTCACTATAATTTTGAAAGAGATGAGGAGATTCATTTTCAAGGGAGAAGAATCTGAACCTAGGCTGAGTGAAAAGAGTGGCTCACTATTTAGATATGGATCTTCTCCTAGAACCAAAGCATCTACATCTATTTTCATGAATTTACAAATGATAGCATAAGTCATAATGTGATCCCTATGCGCCTACAGTGTTGGATCACTCAATACCACTATGGGTGTGACAACGATCTTAGGCTTTCATGGACCATTTTGTTTTTTGTTTTCTGCTTTCTGTTTCTTGTCCTCTTCTTCTTTTTCCTATCTTTTGTCTTCCTCCCTCCTATTATTCTGCTTTTGAGTGTCAACATTGTCTCTCTTCCCTCCTCGTGAAAGACCTTTTTTAGCCTCCAGTGGTTTCTTGCCATGGCTGAAGACTGCCTAACTATAGGTGGGAGTGGAGCTCCCCCCTTTATGCCCCTCCATGGTGTTCAACGCTTGATTAATTTATGTAAACCCTAGCTCTTACCAGTCATTTCTCCCCTCTATCAGTCCTCCATTCACTCATTTAATTTCAATTTTTATTATTTATTTTGTTTGTTGTTTAAAATAAATATTTTTTAACCTTATTTGATCTTCCCTTTTATTAAAATAATAATACTAATAATTTTAATTCTAATTTAATAGGACTCATAATAGGGCTTCTATATTAGCTCTTGACAGGGACGCAAGATTATCCCTCCCTCGATGGGGATCTTATATTTCAGCTCGCATTCAATGTGACATGAGAATATACCCTCGAAAAATTGATGGATTCAAGTGTAAATAAAAAAACAAAAAGAAATGAGTGCCAAAACACCGTTGAGATTGAACCTACCTTGGCATTGATACTTGTAACCTACTAGATGTAGTACTGGGATCAATGCTGGGATCGAAAATTAGAGTACCGACCATTTTTTGCATTGAATACCAGCTTAATTGAAGCATAGTTTCACCCCCTCAACTCATAAAGTATCATAACCATCTATATCAACTAATGAAGTAAATTGTGTTGGGTGTGGAGCTTGAATATCTTCTTTATCGAAAGGTATCACCTCATTGGACCGAGTTTTTAATGTGGAGGCAATGCCATCTGTATTATTTGCGCTACAAGGGGGGTCCAATGGGGGCGCCAACTCCCAAAGCTAGAAATAGATGTAAAATTTCCTTGTAAATTGTTGTAATTTCGTAGTTAATTTGGGTCGTTCATTAGGTAGAGATCTGATGGTAGAAGTTATGTTTAATTTAGGGTTTTTTTTCCTTAGAAGGTACCCCTCGCTATATATGAGGGAATTGTATTGCGTCTATGCGTATCTATATTCTGAGTGAGAAATAGAGAGGATATTGAACAAGAGAGAAGAGGGAATTACAAAGGCTCTTTTGTAGGTTGTAACTCTTCAGTTTGATGGATAATATAAAAGGAAGGACTCTCTATTTCTCCATGGACGTAGCCTAAATTGGGTGAACCATGTACATGTGTGTCTCTCTTGTTTTATGTTTTTCCTTTGTTTATATTTCTGCAATATATTTTATGTTTTCCATTGCTCTGTAATATATAATTTTCTAACAAATTGAAGTGTATTGTCTCTTGGAATTGCAACAAATAAGTAAGGCATCCCATTGTATTGATCAACAATAGTAGTTATTTGCTCCCCATACATTTCTATAAGGGGTGGGTGCTCCTAAAATATCCTTATCCAATGTGAACTAATGCAAACTCCCACACCTATAGGACTGGGGGCCATAAAAGAATCACCCCCATGGATTTTTTTATACTTAAGTCGTAAAGTCAAAGGAAAAATTAAAATATTAGTGGCGAGGGGCTAAAGAAGCAATCGAATCAATGCCACCAAAATCAAACATAGAGAAGTTTAATGAAATTCCATGTGAGCAATAAGGAAATGAATTTGAGTATCCTTGATGAGAGGGGTGCCTCCGAAAAAATCAAACTGAGTTTATTGGTAAAAGAAATGGTGACTTCAAATGTTTTGAGAATCTCTTCCAAGCAGACTACTTTGTGCCTTCCCCAAACGATGTTGTTTAAGATGCCATAAGCCCATTTGAAATAGGTTTTCTTTAGGTTCCTTAACATCTTGAATTATATATAAGCTTATCTATTTTCTTTTCTTTTATTTTTATCTACCCACGTCCCTCCAAATTGGAAATCAATCTATCTGTTGCAAGTCATCTGGTGACCGCCTCAACCCAAACACGTGGGTTGTTTTTATGTGGTTCTTACCTAAACCAAATTTATCCCAAAATATCATAAGTTAATCCTTTCTTTTTCGGGCCTCACTAAAAACAATGGCTATTATCTACTCGATAAGTGAGAGTGTTATCATATTGGGCTGTTTATCTGCAGGCCCTATGTATGTGTATAGTAAAGTGAAAGGATAATGGGTAATGTGAACTGAATATGGAAACCTAAAAGCGCACATAATATGGACATTGTACGGACATCATATGGACATAAAGCGTATTGACTGAAACCTAACCATTGAAAGCTCACTGAGGTCATGTTCTAGGTGAAATGGGCTAACTGAATGCAGATGGTGAAATGACCCTACTATGTTGAGCTTACTTCTTTCAGATGGAGAGGGTAGGAAGGGGGTAGGAAGGTGTTCAATTAGAGGTTGATTCCAAGGCTATATTTCCACCTGAGAAAAGGCAGTAGGTCTGATGCATAGGTTCAAAGGTTCTTTCCAAGGCAAAGGGTAGCGAGATTAGGGTTATGAAAAAGCCCCCCACCTACCAAGAAGGAGGGCCACTCACCGAGGATTAGGATTTATGCCTTGAATATATTCATTGGAAATCCAAGAGTCTCTCGCTCAAGCCCATGGGTGGAGGTTGTAGGCAGTGGGGCTTAAACAAATGGCCGATCATGTATGGATAGGGTTGGCTTTCTAGACTACTTAGGTTTTACTCCCACAAGAATCTCAAACACTTGAACAGAAGCTAAGAACAAACCCATCCAATAAGAGTGCTGAGAATAATTATTATGGTTACATTTTCAACTCAATAGAGACATATTTTTTGGCATTATATAATATATAACATCCAAGAAGAAGATAAATTCTCTTGTATACTTTACACCATTACTTTAGCTATCTTATCGAAAGTTAGGCTAGTTGACAATAGAACTCCATAAGCTCAACAAGCTCACCAAGCACACTATACTCCCTAAACATAGTACACCATCTAATGAAAAGTAACTAACTAATATTTTCCCACTAAGCGAGAGAATTTGGAGGGAACATTGCAATTCATCCTGCCACATAGGAAATAGTACAAGATAGAGAATAAAGACTCTTGCAGGTAGAATGACAATATGAGCATTGTAGGGAGAATGAAAATATAGGCATTTTAGGCGAAGAATATTCCCCATCATGCAGATGATTTGATATGAGCATAGAGAAGAACGAGCAAGCCAATACAAATATGCCTAGAGACAGCGGGCAGTTGTAGGATGGATGCCATGGGAAGGAAGTGCATAGCGCCTTGTTAGTAGATATGAGCAAAGATGGCAAGAGAATACAACCTTATCACCTCAAAACAATAGGAGAGGAAATATTAAGCCAAAGTGGAAGTGTGCACATAGTGATAGTGCCAAGCCAGGATTTTTCCACTTGATTAGACTTAGACTACACACCAGCGCAAGGATAGGTACCACGAAGGGGATTGACACCCCACCCTATACTTCAAAGGGAGGGTTGGCCTGTAGTTGGACTTAGACTCGATTTCACTTCGAAATAAGAGCTAAACTTCAAGCCAGATTTATTGAGTCCATTTGGTCCTTCAGAGAAATAGCTTCTCTTGCATTTTCACATCTAGAATCAACAAATAAAAATGATTTAACTAATGGACGGGAATGGTTACTTACTCACAATTTGACCCCTACTTCTTTTATACCCCTTACCATAATAACGTGGTGGATAGTAAAACATAGGACCAACTATCAAACTATCACACTCAAACAACATAGCCTAATAAGCACACTAAAGAAGCTATGCCCATCACTAAGAGCCCACTAAATAACATCACTCTATGTCAACTACACTATCTACACTTGCTCATACAATGCAAATCACTAAGATGATGCACCAACACTTGCTCATTATCGAACCGAAAAAATTATGCTTTTGACTCCTAGCCCAATCAAGCCACTTAGATACTACTCAAATCGGGATTTCCTTGGGTCCACAAAGCTTGAAATATTATCATTACTGATTCCAGGAATATATACTTCGAGAGATTAACAACACTGCCCAGCTCACAATGCCATGCTCACTTTTACACTAACCAAAAACTCTACAGAGCCAACTAGGAGGGAGAAAGGGAGGGAGCTCACAGTTAGACTCACAACCAATACACCTTGGAAACCTACTTACATTATGCCCCTTACTACTAGGACTTGTTTTTTATGCATGCATAGTTAAAATGAAAACTATAGGGAGACCCCCCTTTGAATTTGACACACGCCCAAATTCTCACTCCCCCACCAACCCCATGAACACACCCAACAATACAAGACAGAAAAACAAATATAGGACAACAAGTAGGAAGGAACTTGACTGGATGGCTCAAAACAAAATTTGCGCTTGTTCTAAGGTCACTTAATCCTCCTTGAAGAAGATCTAAATTGGAGGTGCTGAAATAGCTTTTGTCTCTACAGAGAATGGGTTCTGTGGTGATTCCCGAGAGTGACGTAGTAAGTAAGTGTGGTTTCTTGGCTTCAATACTTGGCTTGGCTACGAGTTCGATAAGGATTATGTTGACCGAGAAGGTGAGAAGCCAAAATAAGAGGGAAATTTGATATGCTATCCTTGTGTTGGAGTTGGACAAAGTCTCCTTCTTATAGGGTTTTGTCAAAGGGTAAGTGCTTAAATAACATTAATAGCTACGGTAAGGATATATAAGGTTTCTCCCTCCAAGGTGGTAACGGCTCTTTCTTCTCTTCATTCCGATTTTGATCCAACGATTAAAGAAATTCCTCCTATTCTCTTCTAGGAGTTCCTCCTAAAGCTTGTAAGACCTAATGTAGGCCGGTAGAGAGAATATAATTCAGGAAAGTATATGGTTTGAACAAGAGAAGGTATTCTAATGTTGTCTCCTATAGGTCCTCATCTTATGGGTCTCATTCTTTCCTGGGGTAAGTTTCTCCATGCCATCAATCCAGTACTTCGAAGGTCTTCTCATGAAGAGATTATAAATCCCATGTTGATTCCAAATTCCGATCCAACAATCTAGTGATGAACCAATTCCATCCATGATTTCTGCTTCTAAGGAAGGCTCAAATTGTCCTAACTGACTTTGTGATTCCAGTTCTTGGGTTCCCTCTAGGTCTAAGAAGTTCATGCAGTTAAAATAGAAAGATCAGCCCCTGCCTCCCTATGTGGGGTATTCTTGGCTGATGTAGTGTTAAATTTTCAGTCCGAGGCTGTATAAATAGAAAGGTAAGGTGTCTAATCCCACCCGACCTAAAAAATGAAATATCTGGTGTAGTAGTGATGAAACTCTTCTCCGCTTTCTGCCATAGAATATGACTAGGGTTAAGGTAGGGGTAGAAGTAAGAGTAAGAGTAATAAAATGAAGGTACCTCCAATTTCGATCCTGATTCATAGTCATGAGTTAATGGTTGTTGGGCAGCACTCCATGTCATGAAGTTCAAGGTTGGTGAAAGAAGAAGGTATCCTTCCTGGTTTGGTTGGGTTGTATGGTAAGTCATGTAAAAGTAAAAATATCTCTCTCATATTATATATATAATAACACAAATGAAAAAATCATATAGGGTATATGTTCTAAAGCCAGATCAACCTTCCTGTTTAGTGATTGATTCCGTGCTCCTCAAGCACCAGGGGAAACAAGTTTGATTCTGGTGAATTCGAAGAAGAATGTGATAGGGGGTGTTTCTTATACTAGAACATGTGGTTATCATGGGTCTAGGTGCCCATATTGGTTGTTCAAAAAGGGAATTCTATTAGTGCAAGTGTAGGGCTAAGAGAATTTCTTTCAATTTCCACATCATCTGATCCAATCTGGCGCTTCCCTTGGTCTTCCAGATTCCCTCCCTTGTTAGCATGTGACTAGGGACAGTTGTAAACAGAAAGTGTGTCTGGTAGGTGGTATAAGGTGGTACGGTATCATGATTCCCAATTCTCGTGATCCAATCCATCCTTCATTACCTCTCTCCTCTCCTCCCCGTTGGCATAAAGTCCAATATGATCATGTATTGATTTTACTTGGTCTTTTCGCTCTGTTGTAAGGCATGTAGCTAGTTCTATCCATAGAAAGTCTTTCCTTTCCTTTCAGGTAGGTTTATAGTCTTTCCATGGTAAGGTATAATGGAGTGATTCAAATTCCCATGGCCATTATATGATCAAACGATTAAACGATTCAAGGTTTTCCTCCTTTTCTATTATATTCTAGCATCGCCTCCAAAGATCTAATTCTATAAGGCCTACTGGGAAGACCTCACCAAATGGCGCCTTTGAATATCTAGTTCTGGAAGATAGGAGGTGTCCATCCAATGTATGTTTTGTAAAGACTTCCCCCCCAGTGCTATTTTTGTTATACTCAAGGATTGGTACTCTATCACATCACCGTAGGTTTTTGATAGTACTAGAAGGGTATAATAACAGTCCCTCCAAAGTAAGACGAGTGTGAAAAGATACCCTATGTGGGTCTGGGCATCATCAATATCTATCCTAATAGTAAAAAGGTTGTCCCATCTATCAAAATTAGGCTCTCCAAAGATGTCCGAACAAGAATCCACCAAGTAATATCCGTCCTATAGTATAAAGCATGTCCTATCCCACAATATAATTCTGATAATTAGATCTACCCGAGACATATCCATCCAGGAGTAAAAGATCTCTAAAAGGTCAAGACCCACCCATGCTATCATATGCGGGCTACTAAACCATGTCCATCGATCCATTCTTCCGCCCATCAAATAAAGCCTTCCCAACGGGGCTCTAAGATGTTCCATCATCCAAAGTAATCTGGTATAGTGAAACACTAATTAAAGATATACGCAGGTAAAGGTAAACCCCCTATGGGTACCATACCATAGGAGCATGCATGTGACTAAAAGTGTTTGGCTACTATTAAATAAATCCTACGTTTCCCGCCCCTCATATGATAAAGTAATCAAGACTAGCCATGTTGAATTCATAATGGAATGAGTGAAAGCCTCTAAAAAGCAAGTGTAGAGCTCTAAACCACGTGGTTAGCATAGGTCTAGAATCATCTATGGGTTGATCTAAAAGTCAATTCTTTTTAGGTAAGTGGATTATTGAGAGCCTATTAGGCGATTTCCCATCAAATAATTCCATCCATTCACCTAGTCGGGGGCATCTAAAGGCTCATCAATGCATCCCAATTCCCTCTATGGCTTGTAAGGTAAGATAAATAGATTTTACTCACTAACTACATGATTAAAGGTCTTGGACTCAAGATCTATAAGATGAGGTCTTAGGTAGGTTGGAAGCACTAAGTCTCATCTCCTATCAATCTGAATGCGGTCCATCCAACCTCTCCTCTCTTGTCTATTCTGATGGAACAAAGTAATCCACAAACCATTCAGCTAGTAATAAAATGATCTAAGCTCAAAGTAAACTCCCCTATCCCATTGGTTGAAGGTAGTTTGGAACCAAGACTAAGAGGTATTATTCTAGCTGATTGATACTAGGTTGAAAGGGTCAAAGGTTTCTATTATACATGTAATAACAGTGTTTCAAAAATCTTATCAAAGGTCTATTCTGTAAAGCCTGATCGACTTCACTCTCATGCCTTCTTCTAGACTCTCGAACCTAGTAGGTTGGGAAAAGAAGTTCTATTCTATTAAATCCAATCTGGAAAAGCATCTGAGGTGGGGTCTTTTATATAAAAAAAACACTTCGTTGTAATGGGTCGAGTCATATTTCGGCGGTATCTTTCACGAATTTCTCATTAGACAAGTATATTCGTGAGAGCATGTTGGGTGATTGAATCAATTCAAATTGTAATATGGTGTTGCTTCAAAGCCGTGGGTTAGGATCGATCCTCTCTCACTCTATCGTCCTAGGGTTTTGGTCTGGTCTAATGCTAAATTGAGGTTGGATAGTCTAATCCCGATTTGGCAGTAACCATGAAGCCCTTCGAGAGAATGTTCGTAGGGGTAAGGGTAACTATATCCTATTTTGGTACCTCTCGATTCCTGACTTCAGTAAGTGGTTGTTGTCACTAAATGTCCTAAAGTTTCAATTCGTAAATGAAGCACTCACTTGTCCTTTCTTGGTTAGTTGGTTCGTGAGTTAGTCCTACTAATGAGAAGTGTTGTCACATTATATATGTAATAATGGTAATGAAAAAGACTATAAAAAGGTCTAATTCTTGCCTAATCAGCCTATTCTATGGTGACATTATAGAAAAGCATCTCATACGGGGTGCTTTTTTCTATTGGCATCCTATTGGCTTGTGTCAATGCCAATAGGAGAGCCTGCAATGAACCAACCATAGATCCATCTCAATGCCATTGAACCACAATCTTGTCCATTCAAAGATGTCTCTTTCGCATGTTGGGAATCAATCTAGGTTAGCAAAACAATCATAGATAAAGTAAAACACTCTTGGTCTAATAAACCATCACGCCATGCAACTAAAAGTGTTTCTCAACTAATTTACCACCATCCATCTATCCATTCGGTACCTCTAAAAGGTCTATAGAAGTGGCCTCTAAGTGATTCATTCTAGTGCTATAGGTATAACAGGTCTAGGTAGTACATTAGTGAAATAGTTTTTGGGAAAGAGGGGGTTTTTCTTCTTCATAGTAGCTACTCTCTCCCCTCCCTCATATTCCTGGTAGAATAAATGATTTTGGGTAGGAAACAATTCATCTCTCCCCTATGGTGAAGGTGGTAAGTAAATTATGGTAGAACAAGTAACTATGAGGTGGGTTCAAGCATGAAAAGTTAGGTCTATTCCTCTCCCTTATGGTCTTTAGGCCTTACGGAACCTAGGATCAACCTCTAAATATACCATTTATTTCTATCTATCGTTTTCTTTTGTGCTTCCGAGCTCCTCAATAGTGGTTCAGAAGAAGGCTCTCTCGAAGGTGGAAAATGGAAGGTTGCACCTACTAGAACAAGATTCTTTGCAACAACTGGAGATGCGATGTGGAACACTTCGATAGAAGGATTAGAGTTCTGATACTTCACCCTATACTTCCTTCTCTGTACACATATCTATTTTTTCATATCCCTGCCAAAATACCATTGCAATGATATCCCTATCGGTTTTCTACTGATTCCAAGAGGAGTCCTCCCCACGACAACAAAGAAATATGTTTTCCCATACCGCTACTAAGAACCTCCGAGTGGTAATGCTTTTCTTGAATCTCAGTTGTCGTTCTTGACCATGGAGATATATAAATATTAACCATCGTGATTTGAGGAATACGCTTAGAGGAGGGTTGGTTTAGCTAGAGCGAATACTATTACAAAAATATGGCTTATAGAAGGGCTTGGGAGCATACAAATGATTGGTTTTATCACTAGGTGGATAAGGTGGAACAGGATTGGTTATACTAGACTTCTAATGAAAAAACCAAAAGATTCAAGATATTAATCACGGACCTAAGGTTTCGTGGGACCAACTATTCCACTATTATCATATGTGAAATATTATCCAACAACAATTCTAAAACTTCCATAGAAACTAAGCTATATTTGTTTCCCACTATTGGAACTTCTGCTACGTATGGTTCTCCAACTCCTAACCATTACTAGAATTTCTTTCTTTCCACCTGCTGTGTTGATTTCTTACTTCTCATAACTGTATATCTTGATCAGAAATTCCCTAATGAGAAAGGTATGATGACATCTCTTAGGTCCAATATAAAAATTCTTCCTGGATGAAGCTACATTTATGGTCCCCAAGTTATGTGAGTGAATGGGAAAAATTGTTGTTATTCTCTCACAAAAGAGATTGTTATTGATAAAACTTATAATTTTTTGTTCGTTTATTTGAAAGTGGGATCCATATTTGTGAGGAAAGAGAAGGAGATATGGGAACGAATGCTTGCGGAAACTAATATAAATAATCCAACCTTAATTTATTTACTTCAGCAAGATTGTAAATTAATAACCTATTTTTAAGTCAATCTCCTATCTATCTCCTTAACTTAAGAGCGCTTAAATGAGATTCATAATGAAAATGAAGTACATTTATGTATACATTATGAATGTCGGGTCAAGTAACTTTGAAACTTGCAGCAATCCCTCCCTTAGGAACTGCATTATTACATACATAATAATACGTCTATTCATCATACACGTGAAAACCACTTAATAACTTATTCAAACTACCATGTCGAATCTATTATATACATATTAAATTCAGACGTTTCAAGTAAGATAGGAGGAATGAGTGAGAAGAACCAAGCAAGCGGACATACCCTTCAAAGCATGGGTGGAAAAAAATCTATATCTATGCAGGGTGGGGACTATTCTTTCAAGTATATAAGAATAGATATAGTACTTTGGATCAGCTTTTCATGACTCATATCGGGGTGGGTAACCCCATCCGAACATTGGGGTAGAAGTATACTCCATCATCGGGACAAAGGTACCTACATGCATTAGGGAGTTAGATAAATATATGAACCATAATAGGAAGGCTGAAAGAAAAGTGGGTAAGTGCTCCGAATGTTTCCTGATTGGAATGTGGAATTTCATGTCCATGTAGATGCATCCAACATTTCCCTAGGAGCAGTGCTTGTGTAACGAGGGGAAGGGAATCTCAATCACCCTTCTTTTTTGCAATTAGGAAGTTGTCTCAAGCTGAGTGAAACTATACCACCAAAGAGAGGGAAGGGATAGCTATGGTGTATGATTTACAGAAGTTCCTCCCTTATCTATTTTGTTGGAAGGCCATTTTCAGTTTTGCACAGACCATTTAGATCTAAAGTACTTGGTGAATAAGTGTATCTTGGAAGGACGAATCTGCAGGTGGTTGTTGTTACTTCAAGAATTCTCTTTTGAGGTTATTGTTAAGCTAGGGATACATAATAAAAGTAGCCGAGATATCTAGAGAGATTTACTTAGTTTAACCAATGCCTATTAATTGGGTTGAAGCAAGATATCTAGTGGAAGAACCTGTAAATGCATCTTATCCACGAGTGGGATGCAAATAAGGAGTAAAGCTACCACCTTCATCTGGTAGTTTAAGCTCTCCTAATACCAAGCTATACTAATAGAAGAAAGGGGAAGGCCTAAGGTTTTGTAGTCATCTTAACAAGACTATAGATAGCTCCTCCTTGCAATACTATTTATAACGAACTAATCCTCTTTGACTCCACTAGATAGAACCTCCTCGGGCTAACTCACTTCAGTTCTTTCATGTTTAATTTGAATAGGGAATATCTTGCTAGTTTCATAGTGAATGTCATATCTAATAATCATATTGATCTTAGCGAAGAGTCATATTGGGTTTAATCATCATACTAAATGATCATAGCGAATAAGAGTGATCATACTTGTGAAATATCATGGTGGTCTTATTCTGGGTAACGTAAGTCATACCAAGAATCCAACTTATTGAATCTGACTTCTCATCATAACTCCACTTCAATAATCTCAACTTCATATCCTCCTCTATTGGATAACTTCATGTCATGCTCGTAATCATAGGGCTAACTTTGGTAGTGGTCATGGGTAATAATCAGACTAGAGATCATGGTCTCATTTGCTCAGGGTAAGACAAAGATGATGGTCCCATTGATTTTGGGAACAAAGATTGGTTGCGTGGTGCTTCTCCACTATAGGAACAAAACCTGCTGCTACTAATGAACAACCATAGTGTACCTGTGCTACTAATGAAAAACCATACTCTAGCAGACAAGAAAATCCCGCTCGTGAACTTGCAGTGTAGTTGACATTATAATCCTAATAGTGCAATTCCACTTTATAAGAGATACTTGGCTTGGTCTCTCTGGTTTTTTTCTAATGGGGTTTATGATCCTTTATAGTACCTCATGCCTAATCTCCAATGGATAGGTACTTTCATAAGGAATAGGGTAGGTAATTGTCTTCCAATCGAGTAGGGATGTTATGATTCAAATGGTAACTAATCCCGCAAAATGGGAAATAAATGCATTCCTTATTATTATCTAATAAACTACCACTACTTTTGAATGATGTTAAGATTGAGTTATCTATTCCTAATCATCAAGTCATTAAAGCATCGTATACAGAGAAACTGAATAGATCTGACTTATGTTTCATGTTTCATATGGAGCCCATTTCATGATGATAGGACAAAACAAATATTGAACCCACGGCCAGTTGTTTCTGTCTCCATTCGATTTCAACTACTTCTAGGGCACACCCACGTGCCTTTATTTTTAGTCTATTGTTGTTATATACTCCCATCCTTTTAGACTTATTATAAGGCGGTTGCGCAACTATTTACTTTGTAGGACCACACCTGCTACCCCACATGGGTTACTTTTGTGGACGAACGGTTGTTTATGGGGGCCTCTCTTGGTGGATTGGATACGGACGTGATATATTCTACCAATATGTGTGTGCAGGATCGAGCCCATCATTCAAATAATGGAATCGATGCTCCTACTTCTTTCTTTTTTCCACTGCATGCATAGACTCTTTATTACCTAAAGACACTGGATCATTTGCTGGTGAATCAACTCCTCGAGCTATAGATAGTTTCAGTTCTGGTGCTTTCACAAATGAGTATAATAATGCAATTGCCCGTGTTACTCGTTGTTCTCTAAATGGGAATAGGCATAACGACGAGGTAACTACGGATTCAGATGTTTTCTCTGTGCGGGCTTTGGATCTATAACTACTGGAAGGGCTCTTGCACTCGAATTGAATCTGCTCGAGCAACTAGATAAAGATACTGATCTTCTTTGTGGTGAAATTGCTTTTGCATCTTCTAGGACCACATCCGAAACTGTAAAGACTCTGGACACCACATATCTCCACAATGGTATGATATTGTCCATTTTGGGCCTAAGCCCTCATGGATTTGTTTTTCGACTTTACCCCAAAAGGCCTCAAACCAATGGAGATATTTGTCCATCCTTATATACCCATGATTCTTCCCACTTCTAGGAAATGTGGGACTTTGGTCGTATACCCAACAATCCTCCCCTCGAAGAAAGGACCATTGAGCCTCCCCTGTCCACTCTCTACCAACCATGATTTTCCACTCCAATGCGTTGCAAGCACAAGCCTTACATGGAAGCACCATGTGCCTCGAGAGCTTGCTCTAAACGAGCTCATCTGCGGATCCCATCGTGATATTACCGGGGCTAACCACCTTCGTTTAGAATTCCGAGGATTCATCCACGTGGCTAACTTCGAACCTTGGCTTTGATACCACTTGTAAAGACTCTGGACACCACATATCTCCACAATGGTACGATATTGTCCACTTTGGGTCTAAGCCCTCATGGATTTGTTTTTGGGCTTCACCCCAAAAGGCCTCAAACCAATGGAGATATTTGTCAATCCTTATATACCCATGATCCTTCCCACTTCTAGTGAATGTGGGACTTTGGTCGTATACCCAACAAAAACTGCTTATGTTTATCAATCTCAAATCAAAAGCTATGCACTGGCCTCTGCCTCTGTTTATGCTTAGCTTGTTACTAGTTACACTTCTTGCTCTGCATCTCCATATTAAGTATTTGTGTCCTCCAAAAGTATACTATTATCATTGATGAGATTACCTCTCTCAGTGGTCGAGCCATGATTACACATCCTCTCGATTGTGTTTTTATTGACAATTAGTGGTGTGGCCTAAGTGCCTTTTTGTCAAGTAGTTCCTGTAGCTTTCTTATATCTAATATAACTTAATTTTTCGCCATCTTGGGTTTAGGAGTGTTCATTAGCGCTAATGGACTTGACACCTACAACATCTGGTCTTTCCCCTCCCATTCTGTACCTTATAGGTGCCCATGTTGAAAGTGCACCCTAGATTAGCTTTGCATATGGCTCAATGGAAATGACTACTGCTTCCATATGAACAGATTCCGGGTCAACTGTCTTTAAAGTGTACTCTTTCTCCCCGGTTTACTACATGATCTAGATATGGGGTTGTTACGGAGTTCAGGAATGCTGCCTCCTAATATGGGTCTGGAATGGTTCCGATTGGATTAGAAACTCACTAATAGCGCTTTTTCTTTTGCTGATGCTATTTCTTAAGAAACTACTCGCTCGGATACTTCCCGTGCATTACCTTATTGAACATATGCATTACCACCTAGTGATACTTATGTTCTTGCAGTTGTGAACAATTATTATCCTATTATGTTAGCTTTTGGATGGACCGTGTCAGACAAGGATTTAACAAGGAATATGAATGGAGATGCTAGTACTGGAGTATCAAGGGGTACAAAATGGTGATCATGGCTATACATTTTTACTGGTCAATTATGGGTTATCTCTCGGCTTGGTTCTTTATCCACTTCTATGTATTGATCTGGAAATTGAACTACTTAAACTGCACCCAACGCATCTCCATCTCTTTCTACTATGGGTGCTACTTTACTAGTTAGTGTTGCTACTAAGTCTTGATCTTCCCTTGCTTCTGGTGTTATCTTAGCTTCTAGATTATATGTTGCTGGTCCTGGTTCATTTTCTTAATCTACTGAATAAACATAGGATTCTACTACTGCTCTTGTCATTTCTCTTGGTGTTTCAATGCCTGGGACTGGTTCTCGATCTGGAGGATCTTCATATGGTGATTAGGATGCTTACTCTGCTACTAATCTACCTATTGGATATGCTGCTAGCAGTACTGGTGGATCGAATCTTGTTAGAACTATTGTTTCTTACCCTATTGGTGCGACTAGATATGGTTCGGACGTGGAACTAACTGGATCTCGCTCTCTAACATGAAAGTAAGACTCTGGCTCTCTATCTGAAAATGGAAAGGATCGAGGTACTATCAATGCGTCTGTAGCCTTTTTTTTTTCTCTTGGTAAAGAGACCTATGTTCTTAGCTCTATTACTATTATTGGTGCTGAACCGACATGATCTATTTTTTTTGGTGCTATATCTACTACCATCACTGCTGGTGGTTCTTTTACTCTATACTGATCATGGAAAGCTCCTTCAGCTCATTCACCTCTAGACATAAAAGCATTATATTCATCTTGATCAGTATCTCTATCACTACATTAGGTGGTTTTATCTAATGTGGTGGTTAGTTCCCGTTCCCCATGTGTAGTGGTTAGTTCCCTATATGTGTCTCTATATGGATCATCCACAACTCGATCACTATGGTCATCATCTCGATCACAAGGTACTAGTTCATTTTCTTAATCGACAAGATCTACTTATGTTGAACCTGTTGCTATAGAGTCAACTACATATTCAACTAAAAAACACCTACTTTTCTTCTGAATGGTCATGCTACTGGTACCAGAGGTGGTGGCTGATAAACTATTGGTCCTATATAGCTGGGTTAGCTTTCTGGGCATGGATATGTATCTTCAACTGCTTCAATGGTTGCTGAATCAACTACTGGATTAACTGAATCACTTGTTTACAATCCCTTTGCTTATAGCTATGTTCCTTCCCCTGCCTACGCCTAGATTAATAGGTACTAGCAGCCACCACTGAATAGGGACTAATAACAAGTTAGGTGTATGAGCATTCTAGGATGATCCAACGACGAGAATAGAGTTCTTCCACCAAGGTATAAGTGGATATTGTATCTACAACAATGCTGGTCAAGAGATGGATGTGGGCCCAGAACAGGATATGTTGCTGGTGTTGTTGGGTTAGATGATGGTATTGGATAGACAGATGCTACGTAGGGTTTTTTGAGTTGATATGCTTCTGGTTCTCGATCTCGATCAGGTATAAGTGGATATTCTGTAATCTCTATTGACTGATTAATTAGAACTTCTATTGTTGGGTGTCCAACTGCCTTTACCTTAGCCATTGGGTAAACGGGTGAAACTTAGTAGACTGGAACTAGGTAAGCTACTGGATGATTCACTGGCTCTGGATTAACTCACTTTGGTGCCTTTGGTGTGGGAACCATGTCAATTGCTTCTAAATCAATTGGATCATTTTCTTAATTAGCATAATCAACACACTCTACATTTACTGAATCTACCTCTCCTAGCGCTCGGTAAACTCAAGATGGAACTACGTGATGGGAAGCTAGGATGGGAATAGATACCAGGCAAGATAATGGTGGGTAAGATTTTGATAATGGGTCTCGATCTTACATTTTTGCTACCTCTTCTTCTTTTGTTATTAGTGTTGCTCCAAACAACTGCTACTGATGCTACTAGCTCTTCTACTGCTTATGTTACTTATGCTACTCATCCTGCTTAAACAAATTACTCTACATCTACTCATGTTGGGTCTACTGCTTAGTCAGCTGCTTCTACCTCGACCTCTACCTATGCTACTAGTGATGGATAAGAAACTGCGTCTCTATCACTAACCTTAGATCTGGACTAATACGACCAGAGTTGCTGGTTGAGAAATAGCTCTGTGTACCATTAGTTCCTGACCCGGTTAATAGGTCCCCTTTCCTTTATTTGGTGCCAGCTCATCATAGATGCAACAGTATTAGTTGTCGACTCATTATAGCCTATTATATTATATTTAGTATCACCTAAACCTTGAACTCCTAAACATCCATGCTCGCTTAGATAATATAATGGTCCCTAAAGGAGTAATCCTCATCTGTCCAAGAAAGGTGTGAAGGTATGATCATTGGGGCCTAAACCTCTGTACGGTAGTTGAGGGGTTGGTCATCATCCTGACCTCTTGTTGCTATTGGGTTGGGTATAATCCATATCTCCAAGAAATAGTTTGAGTGATCATCTATCCAAGCAAGTTCCCAAACATGAGTGGACTTGGAAGTTCATTCACACTCTAGATGTTGTGCCAAGGAGTGGGTATGTTCATGAAGAGACTAGGAGACATACAAGAGATTGAGACATAGTATCCAAGAAGTTTTGCATGACATTCAGATTTGCATCAGAAGATCCCACACTCACTATAATTTTGAAACGGATGAAGAGATTCATTTTCAGTGGAGAAGAATCTGAACCTTCAGGCAGAGTGAAAAGAGTGGGTCACTATTTAGATATGGATCTTCACCTAGAACCAGAGCATCTACATCAGTTTGTTATTTTGACAATGAATTAGTAAACTTAGGTAAATGTAAATAGACAGTTTTGTATACCGAATAATCAGTTATGTAACGATAGTTGGGGATATAAAAAACATTCAAATGCCCATGATTTAAGACCAGGAGAATCATTGTTAAATAAATTTCATTCAATTTAGTTTTGTGATTCAATTTCTCGTCTTGGTCATTTCTTTTTTCTGTTTTTCCTCCCATTCTATCAACAATTGGTATCAGAGCTCGAGGGCCGAGCGATTGGGCGTAGGTGTGAAGACCCTGCGTAAATGGGCGTGACCTTTGCTGAGTAGAACGCTGAAAAAAGTCCAGACCTGTGCTGAGAAGAGTCCAAACCCTGAGCGTAAGGTAGAGTCCAAAACCTGAGCGTAAGGTATCTGATGCATGCTCCTGCGTGAAGAAGAGTCCAAAACCTGAGTGTAGTCCAAAACCTGAGCATAAGGCTGTATCTGCGTGCTGGCCGGTGGTGTTGTATCTGATACGTGCTGGCTGGTGGTGCTGGGGGCGTGTGGCTGTATCTGCTGCGTGCTGGCCGGTGGTGCTGGGCATGTGGCTGAATCTACGTGAGACCAGTGAGGCGTGAAGGGCTGTAATTGCTCTGCGTCAAGGCCGAATCTTGCTGCGTGTATCAGTGTGAGGCGTCAGGAGTAGAAGTCCAGAATGCGTGCGTGGAGGAAGGGTGTTCTGCATTGGCTGCGAGAACCTCGTCATGTTCACTGCCAGTTGCTGCAAGTAGGATCTGCGTGCTGGATCCGGGTATTATTTTTTTTAAGAGGAAATTTTGTTTCACAATTTTTTTTTTGAATAAAGTGGTGAATGTGAGAAAGTCAGGAAAAAGAAGACAGTTTTTTTTTAAGGAAAGGAGAACAGAAGTTTTTTTAAAAGGGTTTTCTTTGAGTTGAAAAAAAAAAAAAAGGTTTTTCCTTGAAAAAATTCAGGTTTTCTTTGAGTTGAAAAAAACAAAGGTTTTTCTCTGAAAAATTCAGCAATTTTTTTTTAAAGATTGACGTAGGGAGAATTAAAACTTAGAAATCCTTTGTTGGCATTGGAAATTTTTTTTGGCAGAAGAAAATTGAAATATTATTTTTTAAACCCTAGAATGAAGATTGAAAGTCTTATAAAACGGCCAAGATGTCAAATGTAAGATTCGAGGTGGAGAAATTCACCGGAAAGAGCAATTTTTCTCTTTGGAAACTGAAGGTTAAGGATCTGCTTGTGCAACAAGGGTTGCACAACGCATTGGATGGGGTAACTAAGAAACCTACGACCATGACTACTTCAGACTGGGAGGACTTGGATGCCCGAGCTCTCAGTACCGTCCAGTTATGCCTAGCGGATGAATTTCTCTTCAACATTGTTGAAGAAACTACGGTGTCATGATTGTGCGAAAAACTTGAAAACCTCTATATGACAAAATCATTAACCAACAGAATTTATCTGAAAAGACAGTTATACAGTCTTCGAATGAAAGAAGGTTCAAACGTTGCAGAACATTTGAATGTTTTTAATACACTAATTTGTCAATTAATAGATATGGAAGTCAAGATACAGGAAGAAGATAAAGCCATAACCTTGCTGTGTTCTCTGCCTGAATCATGGGATCACTTTGTAACTTCAATCAGCTTCAGCTCTACTGATTCTTTGAAGTTTGAATCAGTCGTGGGAGCTCTTCTGTCTGAATAAGTACGAAGGAAATGCAGCACTGAAACAGCTGCATTAGAAGCCATGGTCACTAGAGGACGCTCAAAGGAAAGAGGAGAAAAACCAAGGGGGTCTTCCAGGTCGAAATCGAAGGGCAAGAAGTGTAAGGCAAAATGTTGGAACTGTGGTAAAGTTGGACACTTGAAGAAGGACTTTTGGAAACAGAAGGAATCCGAAAACCCGAAGAACGAAGCGAATCAGGCCGATTCAGGTATGGTAGACGAAGTTTTATTTGCTGAAGAATTGTGTATGATAGATGAAACTTCACCTGAATGTAATGTCTCTCAGAGTTTTGATAGCTGGTTGTTAGACTCTGGTGCTTCGCATCACATGTGCCCACATAGAAATTGGTTTACATTGTATGAAAATGTAAAGGGTAGTTCTGTGTTTATGGGTAACAATATGTCATGTCACACTGTTGGGATGGGAGATATCAGGATTAAGATGTATGATAACACTGTTAGAACATTAACTAGTGTTAGACATGTACCTGATTTGAAGAAAAAATTAATCTCTTTGGGAGTGTTGGATTCAGATGGTTATAAGTTTACAGGTAAGGATGACGTCTTGAAAGTCTTCAAAGGTGCCCTTACGGTTATGAAGGCAGAAAAGGTCAGAAATCTTTACAGGTTAAAAGGAAGTACTCAGGTCGGTGAAGCAGCGGTTGCGTCAGAAAAGGAAGAAGCAAGTACTCGTCTGTGGCATCAGCGTTTGGGTCATATGAGCGAGAAAGGTCTTCACATACTGATGAAATGTAAATCTCTTCCCGGTCTGAAATCCTTGAATTTAGATTTCTGTAAACATTGTGTGTATGGAAAACAGTGTAAATAGAGATTTAAAGTTGGCAATCATAATATTAAAGATGTTTTAGAATACATTCATTCTTATATGTGGGGTCCTTCCCCTGTTATGTCATATGGAGGTGCATTGCATTTTTTAACGTTCATTGATGATTACTCTCGTAGAGTTTGGGTCTATATGCTAAAAAGGAAAGTTGTTGTATTAAATGTCTTTAAACAATTTAAAGTAATGGTAGAGAAAAGAACAGGAAAATCTATTAAATGTCTAAGAACTGACAATGGTGGTGAGTTCACTTCTGTTGAACTTGAACAATACTGTAAGGATGAGGGCATTGTTAGACACAAAACTACTGTTTATACTCCTCAGAAAAATGGTGTTGCTGAGCGTATGAATCAGACTCTTATGGAAAGAGCCAGAAGCATGATCAACAATGCTAACTTGTAAAAGGAGTTGTGGGTAGAAGCAGTATCTACTTCTTGTTATTTAATTAACATATCACCTTCAGTAGCAATTGATTGTAAAATTCCTAAAGAAGTTTGGAGAGGTCAGTCTTGTGACTATTCTCATTTGAGGATATTTGGCTGTGATGCTTATTCTCTTATTCTGAAAAATCAGCGTTCAAAATTAGATCCAAAGTCGAAATGTTATGTCTTTGTTGGGTATGACTATGGAGTGAAAGGATATAGGTTGTGGGATCCTACATTGCGGAAGATAGTCATTAGTAGAGATGTAACATTTGATGAATCCGCTTTGTTAAAATCAAATGTTGAAAGAATTGAACAAGAACAGGTATCGCCGAGTCAACGAGTTTAGTTGGAGGCTAGAATATTTCGGTGACAGTCGAAAGGAAGGAGAGACTTCTGGAGACAAAGGTGTTGAAGACACAAAGGAAGCCGTTGAAGCTTCTGAACCAGTGAAAGTTTCTGAACCAGTTCAGCAACGAGTCGCTCTGAGAAGGTCTACAAGGGAAAGGAAAAATCCCAAAAGGTATGAAGATTCTACTTCATTTGTTGCTTTGGTTACTGAATATGGAGAACCTTTGTGTTATCAGGAAGAAATAGATGATACAGATAGTGAGAAATGGAAAATGGCTATGGAAAAAGAAATGGACTCCTTAGCCAAGAACTATACCTAGGATCTTGTAGAGCTTCCTGAAGGGAGAAGTGTTGTTGGATGTAAATGGGTCTTCAAGCTGAAACAAAAAGTTGATGGTAGTATTGAAAGGTATAAGGCACGACAGGTAGTGAAAGGGTATTCTCAGGTTGAAGGTATAGACTTTCATGAGATTTTTTCTCTAGTTGTAAAACTTGTTTCTATACGTACTGTGTTGGCACTAACTGCGTTGCTTAATCTTGAGTTAGAACAGTTAGATGTTAAAACAACTTTTCTACATGGTGATTTGAATGAAGAGATACATATGGAACAACCAGAAGGTTTTGTACGAGGTCGCAGTAGAAGATTAGTTTGCAAGCTCAGGAAATCATTGTATGGTCTGAGGCAGTCTCCTAGACAATGGTACAAGAAGTTTGATTCCTTCATGGTGAGCCAGAACTTTATAAGAAGTGAGTATGATCATTGTGTGTACTTCAAAAGTTTCAATGACATGTTCATTATCTTAGCTTTGTATATTGACGATATGCTTATTGCAAGCAAAAGCATGGAAGAGATCAACAGGTTAAAGGCTCAACTCTCTAGGACGTTTGATATGAAGGATCTTGGAGCAGCAAAACATATCTTGGGCATGGAGATACACAGAGACAGGAAAAATGGTAAGCTTTGGTTGTCACAGCAGAAGTATGTGGAGAAGGTACTTGAAAAGTTCTCTATGAATAATGTGAAACCTATTAATGTTCCTTTAGCTTCCCATTTTAAGCTTTCTTCGGTTTTGAGTCCTAGAGATGATGAAGAAAAGAAGTATATGTCTCATGTACCATATGCAAACGTTGTAGGCAACTTAATGTATGCGATGGTATCTACAAGACCTGACATTTCACATGCAGTTGGAGTTGTCAGTAGGTTCATGGCAAATCCAGGTAAAGAACATTGGCAAGCAGTGAAATGGGTGCTTCGATATCTAAGAGGCACAAGTGATCATTGCATCATCTTTAATGGTAGTGAAGGATTAGTCTGCGGATATGTAGATGCTCACTATCCAGGTGATTTGGACAAAAGAAGATCTACTACAGGTTACATCTTTACTCTTGCAGGTGGAGCAATTAGTTGGATGTCAAAGCTTCAAGACACGGTTGCATTGTCCACTACCGAAGTTGAATATATAGATGCTTCAGATGCCAGTAAAGAAGCAATCTGGTTAAAGGGTCTGCTCGATGAGATTGGAAGGACGAAAGAGAAAGTGAATGTACTTTGTGACAGTCAAAGCGCTATTCACTTGGCTACAAACCCTGCCTATCATAGCAAAACCAAGCACATTGATGTAAGGTATCATTTTCTGAGACATGTGATCGATGGCGGAAAAGTAGCTCTTGAAAAGGTCCATACACGAGAAAATTGTGCAGACATATTCACAAAGCAAGTTACAGTAGAGAAGCTACGGTGGTGTTTAGCTTCTCTTGGCTTGCAGGAAAGATGATGAATGGGAAAATTGTTGTCAAGGTGGAGTTTGTTAGTTTGACAACGAATTAGTAAACTTAGGTAAATGTAAATAGACAGTTTTGTATACCGAATAAATCAGTTATGTAACGATAGTTGGGGATATAAAAAACATTCAAATGCCCATGATTTAAGACGCGGAGAATCATTGTTAAATAAATTTCATTCAATTCAGTTTTGTGATTCAGTTTCTCGTCTTGGTCATTTCTTTTTTCTGTTTTTCCTCCCATTCTATCAACATAGTTTTCATGAACATATGGATAACAATTAGTTAGAGAAGATCCATAGAACATCATTTTCTTGAGCTCTAAATGAAGGTATCGATGAGGTCAGAATTGAATCACTAGATCATCCTTATACTCTTAAGATCTAATGGATATGAAACTGGACAAGCTAATGTCTTAGAAATTTGGAGGATATGGATATGTATATTTATCTTCATATAGATATGTTGTTGAAGCTCGAGGATTTGCAATTTGAGATAAGGTGTAATATCCATTGGCCCAAATGTGTGTTATCATATGATCAGGCAAATGATATACCTTAGTGCACCCCATCCATAGGTCAAGTCTGATTTTCACTTGGACACCTTTGCCAACATTCCAACAAAATAGTTAATGAATTGATGGAAGGTCATCAATAAGACCTTTCTAACATTGAGCCTTTTTGTGGGATTTGGACACCTAAACCAATCCAGTATAGAGTCTGGCTGGATAGATGTTGATCAAATAACCTTGTCCATAATCCATTGGAATTTATTATCCTCCATACACTCTTGGCTACCAAGGCATAAATAATAATTTTTTTTTTAGAACCTAGCCACCTTGGGATTTTGGAAGAGCAAGTTTAAACATTCCACTTAACAAAAGGCAATCTCTGTTTCTCCCTACTACCATACCATATGAATTAGAAAATGAGCCACTGAATCTTGTAAAGAATGCCCAGAGGGATCCAAGGTAGTATTTGCTAGAAGATATGTTGTGCTTCTAACTCTGTTTTAACTAGAACTAGTCAAACCCATCTTGATAACCAATGGTTACATTAGTGGTGAATATTGTCCTCCATTTTCTTATAATCCAATTCCAATCAGGGTTTCATAATCATTTTCTTTGAAGAAATTTTAAGAAAAAACTTTTTTGGCTCCATAATCAAATCCTTACCGATAATCTATTAAGAGTTGCAATATATATATATATATATATATATATATATATATATAGATATATATATATATATGTATATATATATATATATGTATATATATGTATATATATATGTATATGTATATATATATGTATATATATATATATATCTATATATATATATATATATGTATATATATATCTATATGCATATATATATCTATATGCATATATATATGTATATGTATATATATATCTATATATATATATATATATATATATATATATATATATATATATATATATATGCTCTAGAAAGATGGGAAGAAGGTTCAAGAGAAAATGGGATCCAACTTACCTAGTAGATTATGGGCACTAGATGAAATAAGAAATCACATAAAATAATAGAATTAGAATTTAATAATTAACTCCAAAGATTGGACAAAAAAACTCAGCAAGAACATTATAACACAAATTAAAGCATGAACTGTGCATTCTAACAATGAGTATGTTAAATACTCTGCTTTATTTTTAAAAGTAGAGGTTGTAAGCCAAATAAAACTAGAACCCTGAAAAGAAACTATTTGGAATTGCAACTATAGTGGGAGTTAATTCTTGATAGAAAACAAAGAATAAATGAATTGTTTCCAATTTGTAATAAGAAATCTTCAGAAGAACTTAATCAATTGACAACATTGTAATACACAAACTATAAATTGTCACTGTAGTTTCAAAAGAGTAAAGTGGGACTGATAAATAATAACAAATTTAAGGGTGGATGGGCGAGAGGAAAATGTTTCAAATTGATATATAAAAATTATAACCCATATGTCTTTCAACCAACAGAAAGGTGGAACAGTTAAATAGAACATGTAGGATAAAAGCACCTTGAAATTTTAACATTTAACTACCCATAATAATAACAAGTTACTTTCTATTGTTTATCCAATACCAATTCTAGACAAGAGTCCAAAATTTCTCTTGAAATAGAAAGTCTACAAAAAAAATACAAAGTGGGAAACAAATGCATATACCTCAATTCTTTCTCTAAAAACCCACAACTTACAAACACATATAAATGATCTACTAAGGGACAATGATTTAATGCAATCTGAAATATATTTGAAACAACCCATATTATTACAAAAACTTGAAGATATATAGATTTTGGAACATTTGCATTTTTAAGATAAAAATGTAGAAACTACAATAACAAAGATGATTCTTCATGACATGCATATTGCAGTTCTTGATTTCTATGTTGCACCATATGCAACATTGACCAACACATTGCATACTGTTAGAAAAATATTATGTAATATACCCTCAAATTTAACAATATTTATTGTAGAGATTTCAACATGGATATGCTTCAAAGCAATAACAATCAAACAAACTAAAATGCTAACATTATGTAATATACCCTTATATTTAACAATATTCATTGTAGAGATTTCAACATGGATACAATTCAAAGAAATAACAAAACAAACAAACTAAAATGCTATATTGAAAGCAGCAATATTATTATTGATTTTTGCCTTCTCAAACATAACTCTAATAAAATAATAAAATGTTTATTGGCAAAATTTGCATAGCTTTAGGAATTTGCAATCAATATTATGACATCATTCATAACTATATGTTAATATAAAATGGAAGAAACTTTCAGTGGGATGTCTAAGTTTGTACTTTTTACAACTACATTGATAAAGCATAGTCACTTATTCTTTTAACATATAACATAGTGATTAGATAAGAAGCCTTCACCACAATTTCTTTGTGTAAATACCCAATAGAAATTACTAGAAATGCACATTGGAAATGAGAGTTAGAGCTGTCTCATCTGGTAGAAAAAGTATAAATTCTTCTAGCAAATCTTGGTGATCATAAAATAGTGTTTCCACCTATCTCATTTGGTAAAAAAAGTGTAAATTCTTCTTATAAATCTCTCATCTAGTAGAAAAAGTATAAATTCTTCTAGTAATTCTTGATGATCATAAAATAGTGTTTCCACCTATCTCTTTTGGTAGAAAAAGCTTAAATTCTTCTAATAAATCTTGATGATCATAAAATAGTGTTTCCACCTGCACAGAGACAAATAGAATTAAATTCCTTATAGAATAGCATAGCTTAAAAGAATTAGAAGAAATTAACATTTATGTTCTCATTTTTGTAAAACACTAGAAAGTACATCTTTGTGTACTTCATCTATTGATATGTTCCCATATTTATACATGTTTAATATATCTAAAAAGTTTGGGTATACTTGTTCATCACTTTGAAACCTTGTCTGAAAACAATAAACCAAAACAAGAATGTCAAAACAAGAATGTTATAACAAAGACTCCTATACCAATTCAACATTTCAAAAACACATCTAGTTACAATAAATTGGGTCGGAAATATAAAATAGCTTTCAAATATCAAAGAACTAATACATTATCATCTGCATTATCTTGATTTTATTAACATAATTGCTCAACTGCATTACCTTGATCTTATTAACCTAACTGATTGCTTGGTGAAACTCAACCTGTTTTTGTCCAGAAAGAAATGTAATTTCCTAACCTTTAGGCAGAGAGATATTAAAACCCAAAATAAGGGAATTATGGCCTTTAAATAAATTATTTAGTGGAGCTCCAACATCAACCGTATCAAGTCCCCGGAATTGGAATTGGCAGAAGAATAGTCATCAATATTAAGATTTGTAGTTAATGGAGACCAAAGAAAATAACAGGCATTGATTGATAATGCCAATCTTTATAAAAGGAAGTACAGACCTTTGGCCTTTGAAAGCTTTCATGACCTCAATAAAGTCATCATATTTCTCTTTATTATCCTTTAATATCTCTTTTACTTCCTTGAGATATACGACAGCATCAAGCACTCAGGAGTTGTATTAGATTAATCACAAGCAACAAAAATGTCAGAACATAACCAGGTTACCCATCATCCCTTTTGTATAAAGATGTAAACAAATGCACTTAGAAGGACTAATTAAGAATGAACTTAACTGACTAGAAATACAAACCGTATCATGTTTAAGATATCTAAACATATAGACAAACTGCATCTATATTGACAAAATACTGGAAATCTGTCCCTTTGAAACCATGAACTCACAAAAGCTTTAAGAAGTCCATATGAACAAGAATATACCATATGGAATGATTGTTAGGAAATAAAGAAAAAGATTGTGAAAGAAAAATATTTTTTATTATGGACAAAAATATAAAAAATAGATCTCTAAATAACAATAAATAATCTATGAAACTATAAAATACCATATTAAGAAACAGCATGGGAAGGAACAGAACTGGCTAGAAAGATACTTTTAAGATACATCATATAAAAACATAAACCACTATTTCATCAAACAGTTAGACAGACCTCATCATATTTACATTCCTTAAGAAGTCCATATGAACAAGAGTATACCATATGGAATGGTTATTCCAGGATATTTTTAAAAAAGTTTATGAAAACTAATAGATCTCTAAATAACAATAAATAATCTATAAAAACTCTCTCTATTAAAAAAAACAAACCATCAGGCCATCTCAGTGATTCTGAAGTTCCAGTAACAACAAAAATGTCAGCAAATATAACAATAAATGGTCTATAAAAACTATATTAAAAAAAAAACAATCACCCCATCTCAGTGATTCTGAAGTTCCGGTAGCAACAAAAAGGTCAGCAAATATGACTGGCAAAAATTCAATATTAAGAAACAACATGGAGAAGTACATAAAATTATTTAGGGTAAATTACCGAACATAAAAAAAAAATGCAGTGGATGGTTAAGAAATGCACTTCTTGCTCATGGGCACAAAAAACCCACTTCAAAAATCCAACATCCGATTTAACTTCACATCCACAAGCCTGATAAAATATGCTTCAATCTGATTTAATTTCGCATGCACAGCTGGTAACAATAAAATTGTTATTTTTAATAAAATTGTTTTTTATATTAATTAATTTGATCAAATAAAAAAATATTTATGACATTAAAATCACTCATTTTTCCAAGGTATTTATATTTTTCATTTTTCTTTTAAAAAAAATATAATTTCTCTTCAAATATTAATGTAATACTAATTTAAAATATTTAATATTAAATTTGACACTGTTATTTAGTTTTACATTTTTATATAACACCTCTCTTATGAATTATTTGATTAATTCATAGTGAAATCTAGTGGTGGTCTACTCCCAAGATTCCCAATTTACTTTTTTGTATAACACCTCTCTTTTGATTAATTCGAAATGAAATCTAGTGGTGGTCTACTCCCAAGACTCTCTCGAAGGATAGAATATGTGAGATTTGTGATACTACGAAGGTGGAAAATGAAAAACAGTTCCTTTACTACCCACCTCTTACCACCCAAGACTCCCTAAAATGAGATATGTGATACTAAGAAGGTGGAAGATGAAAAACGCTTCCTTTTATAATTCCCACCTATTACTCACATCCCCTCTCAATTCCCTAACATCTACCACACTTCCAGTCTTCTTGACTTATTAAGTCAATCCAACTAGAGGGATCTTGGAGCAATTCTTTCCCTTCTCTTTGATCATAAAAACAAGATACTGAAGAATCACACTAACTTTTCTTCTCTTTTCTTGAGATGAGATAGGCATTGATCATCCTCATCATATATATATATATATATATATATATATATAATTTATTCATTCATTCATTTAATTCCAATTTTTATTATTTATTTTGTTTCTTGTTTAAAATAAATATTTTTTAACCTTATTTGATCTTCCCTTTTATTAAAATAATATTACTAATAATTTTAATTTTAATTTAATTCATTATTTACTACTATTTTTATACTTTGATAACTTTTTAATCAAAACTAATTGTTATATTCTAATGCCTAGAAAGCATTTATCTTCATATATTTAATCTTATGTCATGATGTATTTTTCATCTTGTGGTGAAAATGAATCACACTAGATGGTCTGAAATGCGTGACAAAAAGTTTTCTATGTGATTTTACCTAAAGATTTCAACAATATCAATATTAATCAAAATATTTTTTTAATAATTTAGTTAAGATTTGGTATCTTTATGTGTGTTCTCCTTTTACCTCAAAATAATTTTGAGTATATTCATTACTATAAATTTATTTTTATAAATATGAATATAAAGGCCTAACCTTAAGGGGGTCAAGTAGTGAGGTACTTAGCAATGGGAACTCTACCTGTTGAGCTAACCCTTTGGACTATTTATTATTTTAATAATAATAATAATAATAATTTATTTGATTTATTTAATTTATTTGAATTTATTAAATTATAAAAATATATAACAAATGAATTAATTTCCTTAGTACAATAAAAGCTATTCCAAACCAAGTGTTTATATATGTAACATACTAAAACCAAAAGTAGAAGAAATTACACCATGCAAATAACACAAAACAAAATAGATTTACTTGACCATAAATATGTAGCTCCACCTCACTACTATAATTTCGAAGCGAATTTCATTAAACTAATTATTTAATCAAATTTTCAATGTGGAACTTATACATGATCAAAATTGGAGGGTGGTAGAGTATGTATGCATTCCTAGGCTTAGCAGTCAAATCACTGAGCGGAGGTGGGTCTGTTGTTCCATAAACAAGGGGGTCTCATACACCAATTTGGTGTCTAGCTTGGTCGTGACCCCAAAATCAGATGATAATAATAATACATATATCTCGGTGAAGGGGTATACTCTATACATATGAACATTAACCCTTAACGAGATCATTCAATATGCTAGGATTAGTGTAGAAGCTTTTCGAATTGTTTCCACCCGCAGTTGCAAGTCATTGGGTGAGTACAGTGGAGTCATTCTCATT
Organism: Pinus tabuliformis; assembly: GCA_031772625.1. NCBI lineage: Eukaryota > Viridiplantae > Streptophyta > Pinopsida > Pinales > Pinaceae > Pinus > Pinus tabuliformis. The sequence goes on from CM062809.1 coordinate 1,017,127,703, forward strand.
GTGGATGATATGGTTCTTTATCTAATGGTTTTTGTTAAATGTTGGGAGGTTAGGGTAACTGAACCCTACCCCATCTGCTCCTCAACCGCTCATTTGAAACAACATCACTCACAAGCCAAGCTTTGCAACCTCTAACATTATAGGGTAGGTCTGAGATTTTCAAGAATCAAAAACTCTTTTTTAGTAATGTTAAAAATGGTCATTGTTAAATCCTTTGATTCTATCAAGTTTCGCAGTGTATGGATGAATTTCTTGGCTAAGTATTGTGTGCTACAGTTCGAGAAAAACCATGCTCATGGTGAGCCATATTCCAGGTCTTTTCATCTATGGTTTAGAATGTAAGAGAGAAGGTTTAAAGGTTCTGAGAGGGTGTTTCCTTAATTTACTGCTAGAATCCCTCAGGTAAATGTTGCTTGTAGTAAGGTAAAAAGAAAGAAATAATCCATTAATCCATCGAAGGGTCCATGAGATTGTATTGTATTGGGATGATATATTCTTATGCCCCAGTATTGGGAGTGAGAGGTAGTCTGTTGAGGGAGATTCTATATTAACTCTTAATGGGGACACAAGATTATCTCGCGCTCGATGGGGAGCTTAGATTTCAGCTTGCATTCGTTGTGACATGAGAATGTACCCTCAAAAATTGATGGATTCAAGTGTAAATAAAAAAAAAGAGACGAGTGCCAAAACACCCTTGGGTTTGAACCTACGTGGCATTGATACTTGTAACATGTTGCATGTAGTACCGGGATCAAAGCTGGGATCAAAACGTGGAGTACTGACCATTGGTTGCATTGAATACGAGCCTAATTGAAGCATAGTTTCACCACCTTACCTCATAGAGTATCATAACCATCTATATCAACTAATGAAGTAAATTATGTTCTGTGTGGAGCCTGAAAATCTTCTTTATCTAAAGGTATCACCTCATTGGACTCGAGTTTGTAATGTGGAGGCAACACCACCTGTAATATTTTCACTGCAAGGGGGGTCCAGGGGGGCGACAGCCCCCAAAGCTAAAAATAGAAGTAAAATCTCCTTGTAAACTGTTGTAATTTCGTAGTCAATCTTGGTCATTCATTAGGCAGAGATTTGATGGTAGAAGTTATGTTTAATTTATGGTTTTTTTCCTTAGAAAGAAACCCCTCGATGTATATGATGGAATTGTATTGCGTCTATGCATATCTGTATTCTGAGTGAGAAAGAGAGATGAGACTTAGCAAGAGAGAAGAGGGAGTTATAGAGGATCTATTGTAGGTTGTATCTCTTCAGTTTGCTAGATAATATAAAAGGAAAGACTCACTGTTTCTTCGTGGATGTAGCCAAAATTGGGGGAACCATGTATATCTCTATCTCTCTTATTTTATGTGTTTTATTTGTTTATATTTCTGCAATATATTTTATGTTTTCCATTGCTCTGTAATATATAATTTTCTAACAAATTGAAGTGTATTGTTCCTTGGAATTGCAACAAATAAATAAGTCATCCCATTGTATTGATCAACAACAGTAGTTATTTTCTCCCCATCCATTTCTAAAAGGGATGGGCGTTCCTAAAATATCCTTATCCAATGTGAACTCATGCAAACTCCCACACCTATGGGACTGGGTGGCCATAAAAGAATCATCTACATGGGATTTTTGATTCTTAAGTCATAAATTCAAAGGAAAAATGAAAATATTAGCAGTGAGGGGCTAAAGAAGCAACCGAATTAATGCCTCCAAATCAAACATAGAGAAGTTTAATGAAATTCCATGTGAGTAGTAAAGAAATGAGTTTGAGTATCCTTGATGAGAGGGGTGCCTCTGACAAAATCAAATTGAGTTTATTGGTAATAGAAATGGTGACTTTGAATGTTTTGAGAATCTGTTCCAACTAGACTACTTTGTGCCTTCCCCAAACGGTGTTGTTTAAGATGCCATAAGCCCACTTGCAATAGGCTTTCTTTAGGTGCGTTAAAATATTGAATTATATGTAAGCTTATCTATTTTATTTTTCTTTTATTTTTATCTACCCACATCCCTCCAAATTGGAAATCAACATATCTGTTGCACGTCGTCTAGTGACGACCTCAACACCAACACGTGGGTTGTTTTTACGTGGTTCTCACCTAAACCAAAGTTATCCCAAAATATCATAAGTTAATCCTTTCTTTTTCGGGCCTCAGTGAAAACAATGGCTATTATCCACTCTGTAAGTGAAAGTGTTATTCATATTGGGTTGTTTATCTATAGGCCCTGTGTATGTATATTGTAAAGTGAAAGGATAGTGGGTAATGTGCATTAAATATGGAAACTGAAAGCACAAATAATACAAACATCGTGCTGACATCATATGGACATAAAGCATTCTAGCTGAAAGCTAACCACTGAAAGCTCACTAAGGTCATGTTCTAGTGGAAATGAGCTAACTCAATGCAAATGGTGAACTGGCCCTACTATGTTGAACTTACTTCTTTCATATGGAGAGGGTAGGAAGGGTGTAGGAAGGTGTTCTATCAAAGGTTGTTTCCAAGGCTATATTTCCACCTAAGAAAAGGCAGTAGGTCTGATGCATAGGTTCAAAGGTTCTTTCCAAGGCAAAGGGTAGCGAGATGAGAGTTACGAGAAAGCCCCCCACCTGCCAAGAAGGAAGACCACTCACCGAGGATTATAATTTATGCCTTGAAAACATTCATTGGAGAGCCAAGAGTCTCTCACTCGAGCCCATGGGTGGAGGTTGTAGGCATTGGGGCTTAAACAGATGGGAAATCATGCATGGATAGGGTTGGCTTTCTAGACTACTTAGGTTTTATTCCGACTAAAATCTGAAACACTTGAACAGAAGCTATGAACAAACCCATCCAATAAGAATGCTCAGAATTCTTATGGTTACATTTTCACCTCAATAAAGACATATATTTTTTGGCATTATATAATATATAACATCTAAGAAGAAGATAATTCTTTGGTATACTTTACATCACTACTTTAGCTATCTTATCAATAGTTGGGCTAGTTTACAATAGAACTCCATAAGCTCAACAAGGTCACCAAGCACACTATACTCCCTAAACATAGTACACTAGGTAATGAAAAAGAACTAACTAAAATTTTCTCACTAAGCAAGAGAATTTCTAGGGAAAATCACAATTCACCCCACCACATGGGAAATAGTACGGGACAAAGAATAAAGAATCTTGCAGGTAAAATGATAATATGAGCATTGCAGGGAGAATGACAATATAAGAATTTAAGGCGGAGAATACTCTGCATCATGCAGACGATCTGATATGAGCATAGAGCAGAACGAGCAAGCCAATACAAATATGCCTAGAGATAGAGGGTAATCGTAGGATGGATGCTAGGGGAAGAAAGTGCATAGCGCCTTGTTAGTAGATATGAGCAGAGATGGTAGGAGGATACAACCTTATCACTTCGAAACAATAGGAGAGGAAATATTAAGCCAGGGTGGAAGTGTGCACATAGTGATAGTGTCAAGCCAGGATTTTCCCACTTGATTAGAATTAGACTACACACCAGCCCAAGGATAGGTACAACGATGGGGAGTGGCACCCCACCCTATACTTCAAAGGGGGCGTTTGGAATGTAGTTGGACCTAGAGTTGATTTCACTTCAAAATAAGATCTAGACTTCAAGCCAGATTTATCAAGTCCATTTCAACCTTTAGAGAAATAACTTCTCTTGCATTTTCACATCTAGAATCAACATATAAAAATGATTGAGCTAACAGACGAGAATGGTTTACTTACTCACAATTCGACCCCTACTTCTTTTATACCCCTTACCATAATAAAGTGGTGGATAGTAAAACATAGGACCAACTATCAAACTATCACACTCTGACAACATAGCCCACTAAGCACACTAAAGAAACTATGCCCGTCATTAAGAGCCCACTAAGTAACATCACTCTATGCCAACTACACTAACTACACTTGCTCATACAATGAAAATCACTAAGATAATTCACCGACACTTTCTCACTATCGAACCAAGAAAATTATGCTTTTGACTCTGAGCCAAATCAACCCACTTAAATACTACTCAAATCGGGATTTCCTTGGGTCCAAAAAGCTTGAAATATTATCATTACTACTACTAGGAACATATACTTCGAGAGATTAATAATATTGCCCAGCTCACAATGCCATCCTCATTTTTACAAAAACCAAACACTCTACAGAGCTAACTAGGAGGGAGAAAGGGAAGGAGCTCACATTTAGAGTCACAACCAATACACCTTGGAAGCCTACTTACTTTGTGCCCCTTACTGCTAGGACTTATTTTTTATTAATACATAGTTAACGTGAAAGCTATAGGGAAACCCCCTTTTAAATTTGACACACACGCCATTGCTCACTCCCCCACTAGCCCCATGAACACACCCAAGAATACAAGCCAGAAAAACAAATATAGGACAACAAGTAGGAAGGAACTTGACTGGATGGCTGAAAACATCATTTTTGTTTGTTCTAAGGTAGCTTAATCCTCCTTGAAGAAGATCTAAATTGGAGGTGTTGAAATAGCTTTTGTCTCTACAGAGAATGGGTTCTGTGGTGATTCCCAAGGGCAAGGTAGTAAGTAAGTGTGGTTTATCAGCTTCAATACTTGGCTTGGCTACCACTTAGATAAGAATAATGCTAACCGAGAAGGTGAGAAGCTAAAATAAGAGGGAAATTTGATCTGTTATCCTTGTGTTAGACTCAGCAAAAATATCCTTTTTATAGGGTTCCATTAAAGGGTAAGGGTTTAACTAACATTATGAGCTATGGCAAGGATATACAATGATTGTCCCTCCAAGGTGGTAACGGATCTTTCTTCTCTTCATTCTGATTTCGATCCAATGATTAAAGAAATTCCCCCTATTCTCTTCTAGGAGTTACTCCTAAGGCTTGTAAGACCTAATGTACTCCAGTAGAGAGAATATAATTCAGGCAAGTATATGGTCTGAACAAGAGAAGGTATTCTAATATTGTATCCTACACGTCCTGACCTTATGGGTCTCATTCTTTCCTGGGGTAAGTTTCTCCACGCCATCAATCTGGTACTTCAAAGGTCTTCTCATGAATCAATTATAAATCCCATGTTGATTTCGCATTCCGATCCAACAATCTAGTGATGAACCAATTTCTTCCATGGCTTCTGCTTCCAAGGAAGGCTCAACATGTCCTGACCCACTTTGTGATTCCAGTTCTTGGGCTCCCTCCAGGTCTAAGAAGTTCGTACAGGTAAAATATAAAGATCAGCACCTGCCTCCCTATGTGGAGTATTCTTAGTTGACGTAGTGTTAAATTTTCTGTCTGAGGCTGTATAAATAGAAAGGTCAGGTGTCTAATCCCACACGACCTGAAAAATGAAATATCTCATGCAGTAGTGATGAAACTCTTCTTCCCTTCTTTCCATAGAATGTGACTAGGGGTAAGGCTATTAGGATATTCCGACACATAGGATATAGTTAAGTTCAACTTGGTCTAGTATAGAGTTAGGTTAGAGTTAGGTAAAGTGTGTTTCTTTACCGTTGTACATTTTGTAACTTACAATCCGACGGTCATGATATGTAGTGATCCAACGGTTCACTCTCACCTCGGTATTACCGACACTTGATCCGTGGCTTGACACCCGATTGGTCCATGAGTTCCATTTAAAGCACATGGAGGGTCATTGTTCGGGTAATCCGTGCATGAGAGAAGCTTATGTAAATTTTCATTCTTTGATTAATAAATTGCCTGTAGTACCTGTTAGACTCTGTCTCATGTCAGAGATTGATTCTTCTTCAAAACCCTATTTTGAAGAATAAATCATTAATGTGTTGTTTCAGATTTTGTAATTTATCTTCAGCTCTTCAACTGACAACGACTTCAAGCTCCTACCTCTGTAAAAGCACAAAGAAAACAAAGCATACATCAGACTCTACTGTTGATGAATTTGGTCAAGTTTCATCTTCATATGGTTTCAACTATCATGGCATAGAGGTTCTCTATAGTGGCACCCTTGATCCAGATCTTGATCAAATATTCATAGCCTCATATACCCTTGTTTAATGCCAGGCCTTATGCAGGGAGTATCTTAAGCAGATATATAGAGTGTCTTTCTTTTACAGCTGGATTTTGGGTGTTACTTGTAACTGCATGCTTCAGGCATAAATTTCATGGTTTTTCCAGCGTGAAGGTATGGTGCAAAAATATGTCCATTCTTGGTGCTCTTCTTTTCATTCTTCACATCGGGGTGTATTGAAGGAATTCTTTAATCATGACTGTAGTTGCCCTGTGGGTGAACTTGCTGGAACTGTATTACAATTGATTGCTCCAATAAATAACATTTGTAGGCAAATTGAATCAATGTGGGTAGATCGGTCTTTTATGATATGGAAAAATAAAAGAGATACACTTACAAAAGATGCCAGAGAATTAACATATGCTGTGGACGAATTTTCTACCAAGAAAGCATGAGGGATGGAACTTGGTGCGAATAAATATGCTAGTGGGCATTTTATTCATCGTATCCTTTCAAGCAAGGACCTTGGTGTTGTCCTTGTTGGCATTCTACAGGTGACAAACTTCAGTGTTGTGATTGAAGGTTTTTGTGGACTTTGCTGTTCACTAGATACAATGGATTATGTTCAACCATTTTCATGCGCAAGAGTCTTTGATGGATTTGTTTCTAAACGCAAGCTTTCTTCGGTAACATATTATGTTCATTTTTACTTGAAGAAGGCAATTAGTTTCAATGTGCCTAGATGGCCTGTAACTTGTTTAAATAAAACTATTAATATCAAAAGGCAAGCCTGTGGCTGCATACTTTGGATATCTTATTAGATGTGATAATATTCTAGCTCAGCTGCACACAAAGCATCCAGAATACTGTGACAAATTTGGTGGGCTTCTAGTATTTCATATTGATGATTTAAGAGCTTTGGCACCATTATGGCTTTCAAAGACTGAAGAAGTACGGGGGAATCGTGCTCACTGGGGAACCAACATGACAGGGGACATTTTTGGTCAGGGATGGATTAGTGAGATGTATGGTTACTCTTTCGATGCTGCAGATGTTGGACTCCGCCATAAAATAAGTGATGATTTGATGATTTATCCAGGATCTGTTCCACGAGAAGGGACTGAAAATTGGTCCTTTGATAAGGCAGAACATCAGGATGATGACATTTTCTATGACTGCTTAACGCTCAAACAAATGAAGGAAAGGTATGGTATATAGGTGTTTCTAATGAAACATCTGATGGAGTTATGGAGTTTGTTAATGCTGCAAAACTGGAAGGCTTTCCAAAGATCATCAATATTCAAAACAGTTACAGTTTGCTAGTACGGTGTCATTTTGAAGTTGATCTGGTGGAGGTGTGCATGCCTCAACATTGCAATGTTGGTCTTTTGGCATATTCTCCATTGGCTGGTGGGGCTTTGACTGGGAAGTATACAAATCCTGATTCTGTGGCATCGAAGAAAGGGCGGTTTAATCTCTTTCCAGGATACATTAGTCGCTATAATAATTCTTTGGCTAAGGACGCCACTGAAAAGTATATTCAATTGGCACATCAACATGGCCTTACCCCAGTTCAAATTGCACTTGGTTTCACACGTGATCGTGGCGACTCGACTGGGGGATAAGCACAATTATTGGTGCAACATCCATGGAACAGCTTAAGGAAAATATTTCTGCTTTCACAACAACCAGAACTTTATATCCAGAAGTTATGGAAGGAATAGAAAATATATTTTTCAGATACAGAGATCCAGCGATGAGATAGTTTTGCACTCAGGATTTTCTTTTAATTTCCAGTTTGAAAACCCAAGCAATAACACAAAACACATGCCAGATACAACATTCTGTTTATTCAACATGGGGTCCCTCTCTCCATTGTGTGTATTTCCTGTTGAATTTAGATTGGACCTTGATTGCGCAAATTTCTGTGCTTGATTTGATCAGAAAATGCCATCTCTTTGGTGATTAAGGTGCTTACACGAAACTCAGGCATCACGTGGCAGTTGTTGCAATATTTAAGGTGTTCGTTTCAACTAAGGAAAAATATGGCGCACGTCTTTGACACCTGCTTTTCACTTCAAAGTCACCTGAAGACACCTGTTACCAGATGCATAAGAGTCTGCGCTCCAATTGTTAGGCTTTTTGGTTAGAGATTTTCGAGGGGAAAGTATTACATGTTCTATTTATGTAATTCAGGTGAGACAGCGCAGGAGTTTTTGGGTTGATTTGTTTTCTTTTACAACAGAGACTTATTTAATGTATTAAAAGAAAATCATTAGAGAAGGAATCAACAGGCAATGAACGCTTTGTGACCACCATTCAAACGGTGCCAGAACAGCAGAATAGGATTCGATGCCTATTTCCAGACTTTATTCAATGGGATCTGGGCACCAGTTATGCCTCGTAATTAGCCAAATCATCAGCAGATTTAGAGGAACGCTGTATTATTTTAGGATAGAATGTAACGCTCCTTTCTATGATTGTAAATTGCAGTTCAAACAGCGCCCTGATTATGGGGTCGATCTGTTTTCCCCTTAGTAGTATTATATTTATTGTATTAAAAATTCATGATGAAGTGAGAGAGGTGAGTGATTTCTGAGTGCTGAGTGCTGGAACAGAGTTTTCAATGTACAGTTTTCTGCAGAGATTTTTAATGAAAATTTCGCAGCTCTAATTTCTGAGATTCATGTGGTATGTTAATTTAGCATAAGTTTTCTCTTTGTCTCATATGTAAACTGTTATGTTTCATTCACCTCATTATCATTTCTAATTGAGCAAATGAAGTGTTTAGGTAGAATTCATAGTATTATATGCTCTGCCTATAAGTTTGTTCAATTCAATGTTTTCTACTGTTTAAGGAGGATTCAAAGTATTATTTGCCCTCCTTAGCTCCTCACCTGTCTTGCCATCTCATTTAAAACTAGATTTGATGCTAAATTCCTTGCCTACCTTGCCTCAGTCGTCAACCTGTGTTGTTCATTATATTTCTCTGTTTGAAGCTGCGATTTTTCCCATGCAGCCCAGAAAAACCCCATTATTTAATTAAAAACCCCAAATCAACCCTCCTTATCAGTTTACTAACCTAATATCTTTGATACTAATTGGTCAGCTCACCCCATCGAGAAAATACCTTGAGTCTGACCGGAGAGAGCCTTCTCATACCCCGTAGGGCTAGCTACGAGGTGAAATGGTTTGATGTTGCCTTGAAGGTTTACCTTCCTCAGCCTAGGGTGAAATCTCAAGCGCTAACATAGTGGCGACCATACTGGGGAGAACAAATTGATTGTTTGCTCATTGATGTGTTTAATTCATAAGCTTAGACAGAGCCTGAAGATACGCCAGGTAGCCTTCGAAAACGCTCTTGTTTTACATCAGCGTTAGTAGATAAACGCTGCTTCAGTCAATCTCTGTGAGCTTGTGGATATAACACTTCATTCGCATTTTATCCCAGTACATGTAATCAAGGTGCAGATCTGATGCTGATGGTGGACAGCAGTCAGACACTTATGCAGGCTGAACCATTCACCTGGCGACTCCAACTCGATCCAGACATTCCAATGCTTGCTGATACGTTCATGCAATGGTAGGGTATGTGGCAGACCCTGCACTTTGTGAAGCTCTAAATGGAGTTAGAGAGTGGTTAGTAGATATTGAAATTAATGAAGAATTTTTCAGTATTTTCCTTCAATGTTTGAAATCTCCGAAGCTTCATCTTGAAGGCAAAACTAGATTTTGTGAGTTGGTTGTTGAAAGAGTTGAAAACGAGATTCAGTGTCTCGATGAGCAGATTTAGTCATATGATTTCCAAGACCCTAAAAGGTTCTTGGAAATCCTTCCTCCACAACAAGCAATAACAGATTTGCCTATAGATGTATACATTGACAATGTGCAGCTGGAAATTTGCATTGCAGATTTGGGACAGCCAACAAAGTCCGGTTTCCGCGATCCAGTGGCAACATACATGGACACATTTTTCACTTTGATTGATGGAGCAGACTGCCTTGTACATGACCAGGCTCAGTACGTGCATGAAGGGCTGCCAGCATCTGCATCTGTGACTTCGTGGCAGCATTCTCAAGCGGCTTCATTATCAGGTTTACTTGAATGGTTAATATGGCATTTTAGCATTACCTGATCTATTATTTGTACAACAGATTAGAGTAGATGTTGTACATAAATAAGCAGCCATAAGGGCAGCATCTTGTTTTAGTTTGCTTGAAGATTGTTTGAGTTCAGTTTCAGTTTGAAAATAAGTCAAGAGTTGTGTTGATGATGACTCCATTGCCCAATGGATGGAGGCACTGTCTGCTCTCCCAAAGTTCTGCGGTTCTTGGCACCTCCAGGAAGCTGCAGCTGCCATCCCAAATGGAGCCGATGTTAGACTCCGTCTCATGTCAGAGATTGATTCTTCTTCAAAACCCTGTTTTGAAGAAGAAATCATTAATGTGTTGTTTTAGATTATGTAATTTATCTTCAGCTCTTCAACTGGCAGCGACTTCAAGCTCCTACCTCTGTAAAAGCACAAAGAAAACAAAGCATACATCAGACTCTACTGTTGATGAATTTGGTCAAGTTTCATCTTCATATGGTTTCAACTATCATGGCATAGAGGTTCTCTACAGTGGCACCCTTGATCCAGATCTTGATCAAATATTCATAGCCTCATATACCCTTGTTTAATGCCAGGCCTTATGCAGGGAGTATCTTAAGCAGATATATAGAGTGTCTTTCTTTTACAGCTGGATTTTGGGTGTTACTTGTAACTGCATGCTTCAGGCATAAATTTCATGGTTTTGCCAGCGTGAAGGTATGGTGCAAAAATATGTCCGTTCTTGGTGCTCTTCTTTTCATTCTTCACATCGGGGTGTATTGAAGGAATTCTTTAATCATGACTGTAGTTGCCCTGTGGGTGAACCTGCTGGAACTGTATTACAATTGATTGCTCCAATAAATAACATTTGTAGGCAAATTGAATCAATGTGGGTAGATCGGTCTTCTATGATATGGAAAAATAAAAGAGATACACTTACAAAAGATGCCAGAGAATTAACATATGCTGTGGACGAATTTGCTACCAAGAAAGCATGAGGGATGGAACTTGGTGCGAATAAAGATGCTAGTGGGCATTTTATTCGTCGTATCATTTCAAGCAAGGACCTTGGTGTTGTCCTTGTTGGCATTCTACAGGTGACAGACTTCAGTGTTGTGATTGAAGGTTTTTGTGGACTTTGCTGTTCACTAGATACAATGGATTATGTTCAACCATTTTCATGCGCAAGAGTCATTGATGGATTTGTTTCTAAACGCAAGCTTTCTTCGGTAACATATTATGTTCATTTTTACTTGAAGAAGGCAATTAGTTTCAATGTGCCTAGATGGCCTGTAACTTGTTTAAATAAAACTATTAATATCAAAAGGCAAGCCTGTGGCTGCATACTTTGGATATCTTATTGGATGTGATAATATTCTGGCTCAGCTGCACACAAAGCATCCAGAATACTGTGACAAAGTTGGTGGGCTTCTAGTATTTCATATTGATGATTTAAGAGCTTTGGCACCGTTATGGCTTTCAAAGACTGAAGAAGTACGGGGGAATCGTGCTCACTGGGGAACCAACATGACAGGGGACATTTTTGGTCAGGGATGGATCAGTGAGATGTATGGTTACTCTTTCGATGCTGCAGATGTTGGACTCCGCCATAAAATAAGTGATGATTTGATGATTTATCCAGGATCTGTTCCACGAGAAGGGACTGAACCTATTCTTTTACATTATGGTCTGTCATTTACTGTTGAAAATTGGTCCTTTGATAAGGCAGAACATCAGGATGATGACATTGTCTATGACTGCTTAACGCTCAAACAAATGAAGGAAAGGTATGGTATATAGGTTGTTTCTAATGAAACATCTGATGGAGTTATGGAGTTTGTTAACGCTGCAAAACTGGAAGGCTTACCAAAGATCATCAGTATTCAAAACAGTTACAGTTTGCTAGTACGGTGTCATTTTGAAGTTGATCTGGTGGAGGTGTGCATGCCTCAACATTGCAATGTTGGTCTTTTGGCATATTCTCCATTGGTTGGTGGGGCTTTGACTGGGAAGTATACAAATCCTGATTCTGTGGCATCGAAGAAAGGGCGGTTTAATCTCTTTCCAGGATACATTAGTCGCTATAATAATTCTTTGGCTAAGGACGCCACTGAAAAGTATATTCAATTGGCACATCAACATGGCCTTACCCCAGTTCAAATTGCACTTGGTTTCACACGTGATCGTGGTGACTAGACTGGGGGATAAGCACAATTATTGGTGCAACATCCATGGAACAACTTAAGGAAAATATTTCTGCTTTCACAACAACCAGAAATTTATATCCAGAAGTTATGGAAGGAATAGAAAATATATTTTTCAGATATAGAGATCCAGCGATGAGATAGTTTTTCACTCAGGATTTTCTTTTAATTTCCAGTTTGAAAACCCAAGCAATAACACAAAACACATGCCAGATACAACATTCTGTTTATTCAACATGGGGTCCCTCTCTCCATTGTGTGTATTTCCTGTTGAATTTAGATTGGACCTTGATTGCGCAAATTTCTGTGTTTGATTTGATCAGAAAATGCCATCTCTTTGGTGATTAAGGTGCTTACACGAAACTCAGGCATCACGTGGCAGTTGTTGCAATATTTAAGGTGTTCGTTTCAACTAAGGAAAAATATGGCGCACGTCTTTGACACCTGCTTTTCACTTCAAAGTCACCTGAAGACACCTGTTACTAGATGCATAAGAGTCTGCGCTCCAATTGTTAGGCTTTTTGGTTAGAGATTTTCGAGGGGAAAGTATTACATGTTCTATTTATGTAATTCAGGTGAGACAACGCAGGAGTTTTTGGGTTGATTTGTTTTCTTTTACAACAGAGACTTATTTAATATATTAAAATAAAATCATTAGAGAAGGAATCAACAGGCAATGAACGCTTTGTGACCGCCATTCAAACGGTGCCAGAACAGCAGAATAGGATTCGATGCCTATTTCCAGACTTTATTCAATGGGATCTGGGCACTAGTTATGCCTCGTAATTAGCCAAATCATCAGCAGATTTAGAGGAACGCTGTATTATTTTAGGATAGAATGTAACGCTCCTTTCTATGATTGTAAATTGCAGTTCAAACAATGCCCTAATTATGGGGTCGATCTGTTTTCCCCTTAGTAGTATTATATTTATTGTATTAAAAATTCATGATGAAGTGAGAGAGGGGAGTGATTTATGAGTGCTGAGTGCTGGAACAGAGTTTTCAATGTACAGTTTTCTGCAGAGATTTTTAATGAAAATTTCGCAGCTCTAATTTCTGAGATTCATGTGGCATGTTAATTTAGCATAAGTTTTCTCTTTGTCTCATATGTAAACTGTTATGTTTCATTCACCTCATTATCATTTCTAATTGAGCAAATGAAGTGTTTAGGTAGAATTCATAGTATTATATGCTCTGCCTATAAGTTTGTTCAATTCAATGTTTTCTTCTGTTTAAGGAGGATTCAAAGTATTATTTACCCTCCTTAGCTCCTCACCAGTCTTGCCATCCCATTTAAAACCTAGATTTGATGCTAAATTCCTTGCCTACCTTGCCTCAGTCGTCAACCTGTGTTGTTCATTATATTTCTCTGTTTGAAGCTGCGATTTTGCCCATGCAGCCCAGAAAAACCCCATTATTTAATTAAAAACCCCAAATCAACCCTCCTTATCAGTTTACTAGCCTAATATCTTTGATCCTAATTGGTCAGCTCACCCCATCGAGAAAATACCTTGAGTCTGACCGGAGAGAGCCTTCTCATACCCCGTAGGGCTAGCTACGAGGTGAAATGGTTTGATGTTGCCTTGAAGGTTTACCTTCCTCAGCCTAGGGTGAAATCTCAAGCGCTAACAGTACCCACGTTGGGACAGGCCGTGGACTGTTTCCCTCCTTGCACTCTGAGGGTTTTAACCACGTCAAAAATACTCGTGTATTGATTTGAGATCTGGTTGTGAGCGGTGTCCTTTTGGTATTCTTTCTGTGGAACTTACCCTGTAAATTCCTACATGGTATCAGAGCTATTTGAGGGCCGCGTCCGTTGGTGATCCAAATCTGAAGCCGGTAGAACTGCATGCGGTTGTCGTTTCCTAGATCTACTATTTATGACTGCTTTCGGGCCGAGAGGACTGCTCTGTTGCGTTCGGAGCATCTGTTCTAGTGAGCAACCCCTTTCGTTTCACGCGAAAAGGTTTCCGGTAGCCCTAGCTGCGTCATTTTTCAGATCGGGAGGTATACAGTGTTTCTTTTGCAGTTTACTGTTATTTTCTCTCTGCTTATTTCGGTCTCAGTTTATTTAGCCTTTTTTTTAACCGGATCTATACCTTTCATTTCTGCGTATGCTCTTTGCCCTGCGACTCTGTGCGATCTGGGCAAATCAGAAACAGAAAGGAAGGATTTTTCTCATGCGTATGCTCTTTTCCCTGCACCTTAGTGTGATCTCGGAAAATCAGAAACATTGAGAAAAATATTTAGTTTTTCGGCTAAAGCTAACTTTGAGATTTTTTTTAAAAATTTCTAGTTTTTTGGCTAAAGCTAACTTCGAGCCGCAAGGTTCATTTTTCTTTGCATATTCGTGTTGGGTTTTGTGTTTTGTGTTTTGTAGGGAAAAAGAGCTTTCTCAAGGCAAGCACGCAAACCAAGGCCCCCCCCCCGCTCTCTCTCTCTCTCTCTCTCTCAAATTTTTTGTATAGATCAATTGGTTCAAAGCTATTTTAAGAGAGTAGAGGTCTTGGGTTCAAGTCTCCATTTTGTGGGGGCGGATTTTTTCATTCCCGCACATTCGCGCACTTTGCCGGCAACGTCAACAATTTTTTTTCAAAAAGCCATAACTTCTTCATCCGGAAGCCTTTTTCAGAGCCGTTTTTTTTAAAACCGCCTATTTTTTCGAGATCTATCCGTTGGAACACTTACTTTCAGCATCTTCAGCTTCAGTTTTTTTTTAAATGGAAAGTCCATGCCAAGTCATTCTTGACAGCACTAACTACTTCCAATGGGTAGAATACATGGAAGATTTACTTAGAAGTAAAGGTCTCTTCAGAATAGCCACAAACCAAGAGAAGAAACCAAAAGATGAAGACAAGGCGGCAAAATGGGAAAATAGACAAGATCAAGCACGTGGTTTGATAGGGATGTCTATTTCTCCTGATCTTAGATTCCACATTGCAGGACTTGAGACTCCTCATGAAGCATTAGAAAAACTTGCTAAAGTTTTTGGGATTAAAAATGAAATTAGAGCCCATCAACTTGAAAATGAGCTGCTTACTTTGGATCCTAATAATTTTTCTTGCATTGAAGATTTCTTGTCCAAATTCAAGACCCTTAGATATCTCTTGGAAGGTGTTAAAGTTAAGAAAGAAGATGGTAACCTTATTTATTCCATCCTTACTAAGTTGGGACCAGCCTACTCTGTATTTGTTTCCACTTTCCATTCTACAAGGGAAGCTTTCATTTGTCAAGGATAAGACTACAAGGCCCCTTCCTTTGACTCCTTTTGTGATTCCTTAATAAGAGAACAAGAAAAACTCTTACACCTTGGTCTTCTTAATCTTGGAAACTCTTCCACGAAAGCGTTAGCCGCCCAGCAGCAACCAAATTCAAAGAATCCTAAGAAGTCATATCCTCAAAAGAATGGTCCTAAACCATCTCAGCCTCAAAATGAAAGATCATTTCAGCAAAATGATAAGACCAATAAAAACAAATGGAAGAAGACTGATAGACATTGTAACTTTTGTAATCGAGATGGCCACTTAGAATCTAAATGCTTTAAGAAGATGGAAGCCTTGGAAGCCGCAATGAAGAAACATAACATCCATGTGGAGCCTACTTCAACTTCAACTTCCGGAATGGCACTTTCTGCATGTCATTGTCAATCATCTCAGTCTGGTTATGCATTAAATGTATCTTCTTCTTCTTCTCATTCTCATGAGTGGCTCATTGATTCTGGAGCCTCTTGTCACATGGCCAAAAACCAAGCCATGTTTTCTTCTTTAAATGATTGTAACACCAAAAATATATATATTGGTGATGATAGATCTCTTAATGTTGTAGGGACTGGAACTGTTCATCTAGACAATGGTCAGTTTAATGATGTATTATGTGTTCCAACCTTATCCTGCAACCTTCTATCTGTCTATCAGATAACTCATTCAGGTGAAGGTAAAATTGTTGAATTTTCACCTCATGATGTTGTAATCAAGGATCTAAAAGATCCTAAACAGATTCTAGCTACTGGTCTTGCTGATGATTCCAAAAGGTTGTATAAGTTTCACAACTTTGGGTCATCCAATCTTCCCTCAGTATTTGTTGCTCATAATGATGAAGTGAGCAAACTTTGGCATGAGCGATTTGGTCACTTAAACTATCGCTCCCTTCAGCATCTATGTAAAGAAAATATGGTGACAGGTCTTCCTATGGTATCTTGCAGAGATGGTGTTTGTTCCGGATGTGTACTCGGAAAACATCATCGGGACAGTTTTGACAAACGTGCCTCTTGGCACGCCTCAGCCCCTTTACAGCTTGTGCACAGTGATTTATGTGGTCCTCTTCCTGTTGCTTCATTCTCTGGCTGCAAGTACTTCTTAACTTTCATTGATGATTTCTCCAGACGCACTTGGGTATACTTCTTAAAACTCAAGAGCGAAGTATTTAACACTTTTTTGGCCTTCAAAGCCTTTGTTGAAAAACAATCTGGACATCAAATTCTTAAGCTAAGAACTGATAATGGTGGAGAATATGTTAAAAACACATTCATCAACTTTTGCACCGAAAATGGAATTCAAATGCAACATACTGTTCCATACACTCCACAACAAAATGGTGTAGCTGAAAGGAAAAATCGCACCTTAAAGGAAATGGCTAATTGTATGCTGCAATCTAAAGGACTCAGTCTTAGTTTTTGGGCCGAAGCAATTAATTGTGCAAATTATATAATCAATCGCACTCCTACTAAGGTTCTAGAGAATATCACTCCAGAAGAAGCTTGGAGTTCCATTAAACCAGATGTAAGTCACTTTCGTGTGTTTGGAAGTGAAGCATGGGCCCATATTCCAGATGAAAAGCATAAAGCTTTAGAACCTAAGAGTGAGAAATGTACTTTTGTTGGATATTCTGAAGATGTAAAAGGTTATAGACTTATTCCATTTAAGTCCAAAAATGTTATCATTAGAAGAGATGTAAAATTTGATGAAAATAAATCGGCCTGCGAGCCTAGTCCGGCGGATGTGCCACCTCTTCCTATCTCTTCTACTTTTGAAAACATTTCTTCTTCAGATGATGAAAGCGAGGATGATAATCCTCCCCCACCTTCTCAGGATCCTCAACTTCCAAGATGGGTCCGTGCTACTCGGGATGCAGCAGGTGATCTTGCCGGTGATCCTACAGATCAGCGACGTACACGTTCTCAGTTTGAAAGAGCCTCTTCTTTACTGGCTCAAGCTCCAGTAAATCATGATCCTGACACTTTTGCAGAAGCTTCAGGCCATCCACATTGGGAAGCAGCTATGAATGAAGAATATCATTCATTGATGACAAATGATACATGGGATCTTGTTCCTCTACCAAAGGGACGCAAACTTGTTAGATGTAAATGGGTTTACAGAACCAAGTATGGACCAGATGGGAAAGTTGATAAACATAAAGCTCGTCTCGTTGCTAAGGGCTTTTCACAGGTTGAAGGCATTGACTACACTGAAACCTTCTCCCCTGTTGCCAAAATGAACTCTATCCGCCTTGTTCTTTCCCTTGCTGCCTCTTTAAAATGGGAAGTCCATCAGATGGATGTTAAATCTGCCTTCTTGCATGGGGACTTGCAGGAAGAAATCTATATGGAACAACCCATTGGCTTCATACAAACAGACTCCAGCCTTGTTTGTCGACTTAAGAAATCCCTTTATGGCCTCAAGCAAGCTCCTCGGGCTTGGTATGCCAAAATGGATAGCTTTCTTTTAGAATCTGGCTTTTCTAGGTGTCATTCTGACAATACTGTCTACACCAAGAAAGTGGGCAACTCTCTTATCATCCTTGTTCTTTATGTTGATGATCTTATTCTTACTGGTAGTGATCCCAACCTTATAAACCATGTGAAGTCCAGCCTTAAAAAGAAATTTGAAATGACAGACTTAGGACACTTACACTATTTTCTCGGTCTTCAAGTCTTGCAATCCCAAGAGGGTATTTTCCTTTCCCAGTCCAAGTATGCTTGTGATATTCTTCGTCATTTTCACATGGAAGACTGTAAGCCAGCCCCTTCTCCCTTTCAGTCTGGAGTCAAACTTTCAGTCTCTTGTACTTCTCCTGAAGTTGATGCTACCTTATACCGTCAACTTGTCGGAAAACTCTTGTATTTAACCCATACTCGTCCTGATCTTTCCTTTGTTGTTGGCCTTGTTGCTCGTTTTATGCAAAACCCCCGTGAAAGTCATTGGAAAGCAGCTAAAAGAATACTTCGTTATGTTCGAGGTACAGTACAGTTTGGGATTCATTACAGTGCCAAAGCAGCTCCTCTGTTAGTTGGTTTCACTGATTCTGATTGGGCTGGTGACCCTGATGATCGGAAGTCTACTGCCGGTTATGTCTTCACTCTTGGTTCAGGACCTATTACATGGGCTTGTAAGAAACAGGCTGCCATTTCTCTTTCGTCAGCAGAAGCAGAGTATCGTGGTGCCGTGGAAGCTAGTAAGGAAGCCTTGTGGCTTCGTCAGATCCTATCAGAGTTTGGCTTTGAGCAGCAGCATCCAACCACACTTTGGTGTGATAATCAAAGTGCCATTCAGCTATGCAAAGATCCAGTCCAGCATCAGCGCAGCAAACACATTGAACTACACATGCACTTCATCAGAAAGCTCATTCATGACCATGTTCTTGAAGTGCAATATTGTCCAACAGATGATCAGGTTGCAGACATCTTCACAAAGGCTCTCACAGAGGCGAAGTTCACTAAACTTCGATATATGCTTGGAGTTCAGGAAGTTGTCACTAAGGGGGGATAGGCTCTAGTGCCTCCTTCCTTCTCCTATTGTGTCATATTTGTAAATCCTTCAATCCTATCCCAAGTTGTTCTTAAGGGGGGATGTTAGGATATTCCGACACATAGGATATAGTTAAGTTCAACTTGGTCTAGTATAGAGTTAGGTTAGAGTTAGGTAAAGTGTGTTTCTTTACCGTTGTACATTTTGTAACTTACAATCCGACGGTCACGATATGTAGTGATCCGACGGTTCACTCTCACCTCGGTATTACCGACACTTGATCCGTGGCTTGACACCCGATTGGTCCATGAGTTCTATTTAAAGCGCATGGAGGGTCATTGTTCGGGTAATCCGTGCATGAGAGAAGCTTATGTAAATTTTCATTCTTTGATTAATAAATTGCCTGTAGTACCCACGTTGGGACAGGCCGTGGACTGTTTCCCTCCTTGCACTCTGAGGGTTTTAACCACATCAAAAATACTGGTGTATTGATTTGAGATCTGGTTGTGAGCGGTGTCCTTTTGGTATTCTTTCTGTGGAACTTACCCTGTAAATTCCTACAAAGGCAGGGGTTGAAGTAACAGTAAGAGTAATAAAATAAAGGTACCTCCAATTTCAATCTTGATTCATATTCATGACTTAATGGTTGTTGGGCAACACTCCATGTCGTGAAGTTAAAGGTTGGTGAAAGAACAAGGTATCCTTCCTAGCTTGGTTGTGTTGTACAGTAAGTTCTAAAGCCAGATTGACCTGCCTGTTCAATGATTGATTTCGTGCTCCTCAAGCACCAAGGGAAACAAGTTTGATTCTAGTGAATTCGAAAAAGAATCTGATAGGGGGTGTTTCTTATACTAGAACATGTGGTTGTCATGGGTCTAGGTGCCCATATTTTTTGTTCAAAAAGGAAATTATATTAGCACAAGTGTATGACTGAGAGCATTTCTTTCAATTCCCATATCATCCAATCAAATCTGGCACTTCTCCTGGTCTTCTAGATTCCATCCCTTGTTAGCATGTGGCTAGGGGCGGCTGTAAATAGAAAGTGTGTCTCGCAGGTGGTATAAGGTGGTAAGGTATCATGATTCCCAATTCCCATGATCCAATCCATCCTCGATTAACTCTCTCCTCTCCTCCCAGCTAGCATACAGTCCAATAAGATCATGTATTGATCTTACCTAGTCTTTTCATTCAGTTGTAAGGCATGTAGCTAGTTATGTCCATAGAAAGTCATTCCTTTCCTTTTAGGTAGGTTTATAGTCTTTCCAAGGTAAGGTATAATGGAGTGATTCAAATTCCCATGGCCATTAAATGATCAAACGATTAAATGATTCAATGTTTTCCTCCTTTTCTATTATACTCTAGCAGCGCCTCCAAATATCTAATTCTCTAGGGTCTACTGGGAAGATCTCACCAAATGGAGCCTATGGATATCTAGTTCTAGATTATAGGAGGTGTCCATCCAAGGTAAGCTTTGTAAAGACTCCCCCCCAGTGCTATTTCTGTTATACTAAAGGATTGGTACTCCATCCAATCATCTTAGGTTTTTGGTAGTACTAGAAATGTCTAATAATAGTCCCTCCAAAGTAAGATGAGTGTGAAAAGATACCCTATGTGGGTCTGGGCATCAGCAATATATGTCCTACGCTATCATATGTGGGCTACTAAACCATGGCCATCGATCCATTATTCCACCCATCAAATAAAGCCTTCCCAATGGGGCTCTAAGATGTTCCATAATCCAATGTAATCCGGCATAGTGAAACACGAGTTAAAGATATAAGCACGTAAAGGTAAACCCCCTATGGGTATAATACCACAGGAGCATGCATGTGACTAAAAGTGTTTGTCTACTGTTAAATAAATCCAACATTGCACATCCCTCATATGATAAAGTAATCAAGACTAGCCATGTTGAATTCATAATGGAATGAGTCAAAGCCTCTGAAAAGCAAGTGTAGAGCTCTAAACCAGGTGGTTAGTGTAGGTCGAGAATCATCTATCAGATGATCTAAAACTCAATTCTCTCTAGGTAAGTGGATTACTGAGAGCCTATCAAGTGATTTCTCATCAAAGAATTCCATCCATCCACTCGGTCGGGGGCATCTAAAGGCTCATCAATGCATGCCAATTCCCTCTATGGCTTGTAAGGTAAGGTAAATGGATTTGACTCACTAGCTACATGATTAAAGGACTAGGGCTCAAGATCTATAAGATTAGGTCTTAGGTAGGTTGGAAGCACTAAGTCTCATCTCCTATCAATTTGAAGCTGGTCCATCCAACCTCTCCTCTCCTCTCTATTCTAATGGAACAAAATAATCCACAAACCATGCAGCTAGCAATGAAATGATGTAATCTCAAAGTAAACTCCCCTATCCTATTGGTTGAAGGTAGTGTGGAATCAAGACTAAGAGGTATTGTTCTGGCTGATTGATACTAGGTTGAAAGGGTCAAAGGTTTCTATTATACATGTAATAACAATGATTAAAAAATCTTGTCAAATGTCTATTCTGTAAAGCCCGATCAACTTCACTCTCATGCCTTCTTCCAAACTTTGGAAGCTAATAGGTTGGGGCATGAAGTTTTATTCTATTGAATTTGATCCAGAAAATCATCTGAGATGGGGTATTTTATATAAGCAAACACTTCGTTGTAATGGGTCGAGTCGTATTTAGGCGGTATCTTTCATGCATTTGTCATTAGGCAAGTAGATTCCTGAGAGCATGTTGGGTGATTGTGTTATCACAAAATCAGTACTAAGGGCTGCATCCAAGCAAGATTTCATGTAACTCTTTCAACCAGACTTTAGACCAAAGATTAGCCTCCTTGGTCAGAGAGGGCTCTCTCACAGACTTTTGATAAAAATCAATCACAACAACAGATGGCTAACTCTTCACAAATTTATAAAAACAAAGCTGGTTGGACACATATCAAATAAGTCTTCATTGGGCTATGGAGTCTCACACATTTAGTAAACAAAAGCACAGTCATTTCATGGAAGTCAAGGCTCTTTGCATTAGATGTTCAAACATACTTCACAAAAACCACAGCTTGCCAAACATACAGGAAGTCAGAGCATAAGATATGAATTCTGAGTGATTATGCTGTAACAAGGCTGTAAAAGAACATTAAGAAAAAAAACCACCATCACATTTGAACAATATAATCCATTGAGAATCTTGAGAAGAAACAACCACTATTTTACTATTACTGTAATAAGTCTTTACATTGGCCCAAATAAACTCTGTTTTTGTATCATTCTCCAACCTTTTTTACATCAGAGTCATTTCTATATATAGGAAAACAAAACTACAACTACTTGAGACTCCTCAACAAGCATGAAGGGAGCTCGAAATCCTATCATTAATTGCCTTATCCATATCTAAACAAACTAATTAATTACAAAGGTATTGCGCTGTGAAAACATAGAGTCCCATTCCCATTGAAAACTCTAAGTCTATCTCCTCGTGTGCATTGATGCTTTCTTGAACTTTGACACCTGTACCATTTCAGTAATAGCCAAGACATGCTAGAGAAACATTCACTGAACGAGCAGCTTCGGATACTTGTTGTGTGGATGACTCATCAGTTGATGAAGATCTGTGCCCTATTTTCACGGTCTCTGCCTCCCATTAGTCTTTATGCACTAAAAGACTATGCTCCAAGCCATTTAATTCCTTTAATAACCACGCATAATCTAATATGCCTTATGATTTGGACACTTTGTGAGCTGAACAGGTGTACCACCCAAAAATTCGGTAACCCTACCAGAACCCTAAAAATTCGGCTATAAAGTAACTTTAGGAAGACTTTAACAAAAATTTCACCTTTTTCATCAATACTTACACCTGTCACCTTTTGAATATCTGAATAGCTTTGTATAATCTCCATGCTGGCCTCGAGTCATCCTTTTCAAGATTTGCTGATCTCAGCATCAATTTCATTTTTTCACATAAACAGTCATCTACAGCAGTTTCGTAGCACGCTACGAAACTGCTGTAGGTAATCAAACAGAACATATGAATCTTAAAGCACTAATGACTTAACTTCGTGATTTCTTCAGCTACTTTGTACAGGTGTAAGGGATCCAAAAAGTTTCAAAATGATGACAACCAAAATTTATCAAAACTTAAAAAGCAAATTTCCCCTTGGATTAATCAGCTAGTTTACCTAGCTTCCTCTTCAAACTGCTAACTTCTTCCTTCAAAACCTTGTTTTCTGCTCTTAAGCTTGTATTCATCTGTTTCATGATTTTTTCCTGCTTCAGATCTGGCACCGTCCACACATATGCATCAGACACTGAGTCAGTTTGGCTCATTAGACTTGTTCTGCCTTTTATTACAGCCTTTTTATAATTTGCATATCTCACTGCCCTTTCCCTAGAAACATTTTTAATCTGAGGGATTTATTCTTGTGTTGTTCCTGCTTGTTGCTTGATAGCAATGACATTTCCACCTTGGCTGATGATGACCCTATTACCCTTGTTTTTACTTCTGGCTGCATGAACTGTTCTGGTCAAAACCTCAAGTACATCTGTACTAGGAACTTCTAAAGGTGCCTTCTCTTTCTGCGCTTTCTTCACCTCTTTCATTTGTCCTCTTGTGACTGGCCTACGTGGCTTGAAAGCATATTCTTTACTAGGCTCCTCAAATTTCAACCTTTTTGAAGCTCTTGGTTTTTTAGTACTTTCGGGTGAAGATTGAGTGAGGTCAATATGCATTGGCTGCACTGGGTGATCTTGCTCAAACTCTATTGGTTCAATCTGTATTGGCGGATCTTGCTCAAGTTCAATAGCTTCAAGTAAGTCATTTAAACTGCCCTGTGAAATAGGGCTTTCTTCCACAGTAATTGACTTACCCTTCTCCTTGTTTAGTTGACCTCTGGTTTTCACCCTTGAAAACTTTTCAACTTCACTTGGTTTAGCTTCATCCTTCTTTTTCTGGATCTTCTGCTTTGATGACTGAGGTGTCTCCTTAGATGATGACTTAGGTGTTTCCTTTGCTGATGATTTAGGTGTCTCTTTTGCTGATGATTTAGGTGTCTCCTTTGCTGCCACTGACTTCTCTGATTTCCTTAACTTGGTTTTAGGCTTCTTTTGGTCTGTCACCTCTTTTCTGAGCTCAGCCAGAGTAGGTTCTTCACTCCTTTCTTCCCTTTCCCTCACAGGCAATGGAGTGAGGCCTGTTTTGCTTGGAAAGCCGGCCATAAAAACAAATGAATCCCAATCTCTGCCAATCTTTTGTAAAGCATCCAATACCAGCAACTTTACTAAACCATGATGAAACAAGGATGTTTCACAACCATCTTTCTTTAACTGGATTTTATCACACATTTTACTAATGCTTCTGAACAAATAGAAAGGTATATCTATTGAAGCCTTACCTGTGAAATACAACAAAAGTTTGAAGTGGTAGGAATAAACTTTATTGTACCTTCCCTCGCATGTTAGGTATTTCTGGATGCATGTGAGGAGCAGCATAATGTTATTTTATGTAACTCCTTGGCACCGCTTTGGTGAGGTCTTCATTAACATACGGTTCCTTCAAAAATTCTTTACAGGGACTCATGTCGAATTTAAAATTTTTGAACCATTCTTGACCTCCCCTCGGGATTTCAGTGACAATGGAAATGGCTTCAGGAGACACAGGAAATTCTAACATTGACACCTTTGAATTCAATCCGGTAAAATTCAATGCGAAAGCCTTCGTTACCTCTGCATGTCCTCCCTTCAACTTCTCGCAGAACCTCCAGCAACCAGCATTTCGAAAGGCTCTTGCTACACCTTCATCCCTGAGTGTAACATCAAGCCCCTCCGGCTCTGTCCTCAGGCACTTACCGGATCGATGTTCCCTCTTTTCCATCTTGCTTCGAATATCTTCACACAGGGAACTAATGGAGGCTACAGCTCAAAGACAATCTCGACTTTGGAGTGCAGGCTTGCTTGCAATGATCCCTTTAAATGAGAACTCGGGCTTCTCATACAGCAGACATGTTTTCACATTATGAAAAACACATTATGACACAACCATACCTCATAAAATCCCTTAAGATGATATTCATATGTGTGATTCTGGACCTTATGGTGGAATGATGATTTATCATGACCTGGAGAGGACATCAACTGAAAAACATGAACGGACCTATGACTCACCCCTCCCAGATTTGACATTGCAAGAAAAGGCGCTACAAAAACCCCGAAACCCCGATTTCGTAGCGCGGACAGTTCAAATTTAACAAAACGTGCTACAAAATGGCTGATAAACAGTACGCTGCGAAAAGACGGAAACATCATTGCGCAGCTAAATTGACCAAACAGACCGCGCTGCGAAACTGCGCAAAGTACTAATCACATGACATGCCTTAACTGAAAATGATGGAGGGTATCTAACGATTTTTTTTTTACACGAACTTACATCAATACCTTTTGAAATTCAAATTTCAAAGTGACACACACATATAAACCTATTCACAAAACTGAAGACTTTTATATGAAACTTGTGGACAACATTACATACATGAACTTATGGTTCTAAGTGATAACAGTGGCTCCACTTGGGATAGTGTGCTCCTGTAGTACACTAAGAACGCGTAGTACCAGTGCCTTTATCCATTTTATTGCACTCACATATGACTGACAAGCATCTCTTTCAAACCTTGTGGGCCTTCTCCTCGGGCTAAAGTTTTCTTGTTCAGCTTGTCATTTATTTCTAACATGAAACATTCAGAAAAACGGTTATTTACAATGATCATGGAATACTTGGCAGATTTTCACTGATAATAATGCTTTAAGAACCTGCCATTAATAGGTCCTCCATCATACGGTGATCCATCAACTTCTTGCAGAATATAAGTGTTGTTTCCATGGAAAGCAGAAATCAAATATGGCCCCTTCCATAAATTCTCAAATTTGCCATGTTTACCTTTTTCTTCAATCCTGGCTTCCCACTTCAAAACCTTGTCATCAATCTGAAATGTAACATCTTTAATCTTCTTGTCAAAAGCCCTCTTGACCCTATTCTGATTTTGTTGATGGTCTTCAACCACTTCATTCCTTTTCTCTTGTAAAGCTATCAATTGATTAATCCTCCGCTGTATGGCATTTGGCTCCTCCTCTAGTCCTTGAATTAGCTTCATAACTGGTACCCCAAGAGATGTTGGGAAAATAGCCTCTGCTCCATAAACAAGCTCATAAGGTGAGGTTCCGATAGACCTTTTAGTGCAGATGCGATCAGCCCACAAGGCATACTTCAGCTTTAAGTGCCACGTCTTTTTGTTTTCTTGCAGCAGTTTTTTGATAATCCTCACAAGACTTTTGTTTGAACTTTCAGCTAGACCATTACCCTGTGGATAATAAGCTGTGGAGTGACCAAGGGAAATATGGTATTGATGGCAAAAATTTATCATTCTCTTAGACTTAAAAGCCTGAGCATTGTCTGTGATAAGCTTGAGTGGACATCCAAACCTTGATAAGATGTTGTTCTCTAAAAAGGAAATAATTACTGCATCATTAGCTTGCCTAGTTGGTACCGCCTCTATCCACTTTCTAAAATAATCAGTGGTTGTGAGTATCCACCGATGTTGTCCTGATGAAGAGGGATGTATCTCACCTATAAAATCTAGCCCCCACTATTGAAAGGGTGCTTCTACATAAATAGGAACTAATGGCATAGGCATAAGCTTCCTTTTACCTTCAAACATCTGACATTCATGGCAGGCTGCTATCTTTTTGTAAATGTCCTTGAACATAGTGGGCCAAAAATACCTAGCTCTCAATATTTTATTTGCAGTATCCTTCCAATAATGGTGGCCTCCACAATCTCCCTTATGAAATTCATCAATCACCCTATCAGCCTCTTCTTCAATCAGACAACTCAATAGAATTCCTCCAGCATCCTTCCAAAATAAATTCTGCTCATAAACAAAATACCTAAGGGATTTCAGCTTGGTGAACCGAGCTTTAGACTTGGAAAGGTTATCAGGAGCTCTGTTGTGTTTTAAAACAAATGACACATCCCTATACCATTCAGATGTCAGAAATTTTTCATTGATCTGAACCAACTCTTCCTCTTCTTCAAAAATTTCTGATATTTCTGCATTGAAATTAATGTCACTGCTGTCTAGATTTGAGTGAGTTAACAACTCTGCCAACCCTTGAC
Source organism: Pinus tabuliformis (assembly GCA_031772625.1). Classification (NCBI taxonomy): domain Eukaryota; kingdom Viridiplantae; phylum Streptophyta; class Pinopsida; order Pinales; family Pinaceae; genus Pinus; species Pinus tabuliformis. The sequence continues at coordinate 1,017,154,890 of CM062809.1, forward strand.
CCTTCACCAATTTAGTTGGCCTAATTTCAATATCATATTCTAACAATTTGGCTATCCATTTTCCTCTTTTTCCATCCGGGTATGCTTGTGTAAGAATGTCTTTAATAACAGCACTTGACACATATGCAACAATATGAGAATGTAACACATAGATTCTAAAATCCTTGATTGCCTTTACCAATGCATATGCCTGCTTCTCTAAAATGCTATACTTTAATTCAGCATTAGCCAATGTCTTACTAAAGAATGAAATAGGCTGTTCAATACCTTGATTTCCTTTTTCCAATAGGACTCCAGCAATTGTATCCTCATAAGCATATGTGAAGATTAGAAATTCCTTGGTGAAATCAGGGCTGATAAGGACTAGTGCTTGAGTGAGTGCTTTCTTACTTTCTTCAAATGACTTCCTTGCCTCAGCTGTCCACTTGAAGTCTGCTCCTTTCTTTAGCATTTTTGTGATGTGTTTAACCACTTCAGCAAAGTTGGGGATGAACCTTCTAACAAAATTAACTTTACCAAGAAAAGATTGAACCTCTTTCTTGCTCCTTGGCAAATCCAACTTTGAAATAGCACTGACTCTATTAGGATCAATCCTAATTCCTTCTTCAAAAATGATATGCCCAAGCAATTTACCAGAAGTCAAAGCAAAGATACTTTTGGTTGGGTTTAAAGAAATACCAAACCTCCTACACTTCAATAGTATCTTTTCAAGATGCTTTAAATGATCCTCCTCTCTCTTTGAAAAGACTGTGATATCATCAGGATATACCACCACTGATTTATCTTTTTCCTCTGCAAAAGCAATGTCCATAGCCCTCTGGAAAGTCGCCCCTGCATTCATGAGGCCAAAAGGCATCTTTGCATACATAAATGTGCCCCATGGTGTAGTGAAGGCTGTCTTCTCCTGATCCTCTGGATGAACAAGGATCTGATTGTATCCTGAGAAACCATCTAACATTGACATTCTTTGAGAGCCAACAATATTCTGCAAAATAAGATCCATTTTAGGAAGAGGATAATTGTCTTTTAGTGAGGCCTTGTTCAAATTCCTGAAGTCTATGCAAATCCTTATCTCCCCATTCGTTTTCCTAACTGGTACCAAGTTAGCAAGCCAATTTGAAAATATGATAGGAACAATAATATTTGCATCAAAAAGCTTCTTTACTTCTTTTTCAATCAATGGCATTAGCAGAGGATTAATTCTTCTTAATTTTTGCTTAAAAGGTTTCTCATTTGGCTTGATTGGGATTGTATGTTGTATAATTGAGGAATCATATTGCTTCAGATCAGCATAGTTACATGCAAAAACATCAATGAACTTTTTCATTAACTCCACATACTTAACTTTTAGATCAGCTGATAAAAATTTTGAAATTTTGACCAATTTAGGCGCTACTGAATCATCTAAATTACAGCTCTCTACTTCCTCTTCATCTGCTTGCAACCTTGGTGCTTTAAACACATCATTCTGATCAAAGAGCTTCTCAAGTGGGATAAGACCTTTAGGAATCAGATTGTTTTGCAGCTGTAACACTTCAGACTTTTCTTTTGTTGCCGCTAACATGTTTTGCTGATCAATTTGACTATGTTCAAATTCTCCTTTCAACTCTAGGAAACTTTTCACCTGTTGGTCATCTTCAAAGACTTGCCAATTTAGGATATTATTCGGGATAACTGGCCTATGGCGGACTTTCACTTCATAGCTATCAGAAGCATGTTTGGGGATGACAAAAAGACTAGCTGCTACAGCAAGAGAATCTGCCATAGAATTCTGATCTCTGGTTTTGATATTGAAAGTATATGACTGAAATTTCTCCAACAATTCCAACACCAAGTTTCTATAAGCTCTCATCCTTGCATCTTTTGTTTGATAAGCACCTTGAACTTGCTTTATGACTAGCTCAGAATCTCCATAAACAGCAATGTTCTTTGCCTTAAACTCAATCAAATTTTCTAAGCCTAAAACCAGGGACTCATATTCCACCATGTTATTTGTACAATCAAAATTAAGTTTATATGAAAAAAACTTACTTTCCTCAGCTGGACTCATGATCCAAATTCCAGCTCCTGCACCATCTTTTCCTGCTGCTCCATCAAAGTACAAAGACCAGCAACCAGAAGCATCTTCTTCATCACTTTGCTGCAACTCTTCACACTGATTTTCTGCCTTTTCTTCCTTTGATTCTTTTCCCACTGATTCATTAAATAGAATAGCTGATCCAAGGCATGTATCACAAGAATAAATGGGAAAATTTTGTGGTTTGTCCTTGCTGCTCACCATATATGCCATCCTTGTCTCACGGTATAACCTTCTTTGCTCCCCAAATACTGGAATAGTAGCATAAGTCAAATCCATCTGCATGGTACCTTTAATCTTAGCTGCCCATGACCTTGAGAGTAATATTCCAAATTTAGGTGGAACATCTGCCACAACAATATCCATGACAGTGGTTTTAGCTGGGATTTGTGTGAGTGCCACAACCACATCCTTTATCAACCCAATACAATGAACCCTCTTTGAATCAAAAGAAAATAAGTCCTTGTAAGGCCTGGTCACTTCTAATCCTAACCTTTCCATAATGACTTTAGGCATAAGGTTATGAGATGCCCCTGAATCCAACATGGCATTATGAAGAGTCATCTCATGTATATTAATGCTTATATAAAAAGGAGGAAACTCATCATTTTGCTCATCTTCAAGTCTTGGACCTAAACAAATAATAGGATTATCCTCTTGCAAATTCAAAATATCAGCCCCTCCTGGTGGAGAATTAAGCATTTCCACAATCTTACTTCTATACTTGTTTACTTTCAAGATTTCATTAAATGGGACTGATATTTTAATTTTAGCAATCTCATTTTCTATATTGAACACAGAAGTAGACCTTTCAATTTCCTTAGGAGGAGCAGGGGTTTGATTATCCTTTTTCTCAAGAGGAGAATCACCTTTTCCATCAGCTTGTTTTGGCTTTTCTTTTTTGTCTTCCACTGCTTTTGAAACATTCTTCTTGGGCTGAGCCTTATTTGCTGTAATAGGGACATCTCTGTTTCTGAGGTTGTATTGCTTTTGGATTTCAAATATGGCATGCTGATAACCCTTTAAGAAATCTGAGGGTTCCTCCTCGGCTTTTAGTTGGCTGGACTCATCATGTTCCTCCTTTGTTAGAAAGATCTCCGAATCTTCTTCACCAAGACAATGAATAGATTCCTCAGGTTCCTCAGGTTCTTCTTCTTCATCCACCATATTTTGCTGAAAAGGAGGTCTTACAGGAGGATCAGCTTGCTGATTTCTATTTTCCCTTGGCCTTTGCTGATTTTGAGGTCTTCTAAACTGAGGATTTCTGAACCGAGGTTCTTGTTGTGCTTGGGGAGCAGCAGTATTCCCAAGTGCTAATTGGTCCATCAATTTCTCCATAGTCTTCATCATGGTTTCAAATTTATCTTCTTGAGCAGAGGTAGAAGGCCTCTCCTCTTCCTTTATCTTAGTCTTAGCCATCTTAGACTTTTTAGCAGCAAGTATGTTCACCTCCACTTTGATAGCATCATTTTGCATGTCAGCCAGTGTAGCAGACTCTCTTTCTCTGAGTAAGAGAGAAAAATCAGAATCAAAGGACTCAGCATATCTTAACTGTGCCAAAGCTCCAGGAGGTTTCAAGTGTGCTGGAATGGAATTATAAATTTTATTAAACCTCTTAGAAAAGTTTTGAACAGTCTCATCTGGAGCTCTTCTTAAATTATTATATTCAGTGAGGGCCTGAACAGGATTAGTTCTATTTCCCCATTTCCTCAGAAAACTATCTTCAAACTCAGCCCAACTGTGAATGCTACCAGCTCCCAAGGCTTTAAACCATTTCCTGACTTCCCCAATGAAAGACTGAGCAAACAATCTCAGTTTGACATCTTCATCATCCACTTCATACCTATCAATAAAATCATTGAATCTATCCACATGCTCTTCAGCTGTAATGTCTTCATCTCCTCCCCATGTTGAAATCCTAGCAGCATATTTATTAGGGAGATCATGCAGAACAACAGGGAGAGCTAGAGGAGCATACCTAGCAGGCACAACCATAATGAAAGGAGGAACAGTGACAATAGGTATTGTATGACCAGAAGGACCAGAACTAGTATGAGATGTTGTCTGAGGGCTATTTGGACTAGCAGAGGCAGAAGACAAATTATGAGTACGAAAAGGGCTATTGGGGCTTTGTAAACCACTGACAAAGGAACTCCAATTTGGTAGAGGTAAACCAATCTTTGAGTTAAGAAAAATTTCAAAAGGGTCAAGCTCCTTGAGCTGTTTCAAATCCTCTTTTTCTAATAATAACTCAGAAGAAACAATTTCCCAAAACTCCTCTTTATCTTTTTGTGATACTAAAGAAGAAGTATCAATACCTCTCTTTTGTAAATCCAAAATAATACCAATTAATTCTTCTTCATTCTCAGACCTTAATATAACCTCTTGAACTTTATCATCAACAAGTTTATTCTCAGGACTTCTAGAAAACTCAGGAAATAAGGACTTTGAAATACTTGAAGTACCTGGTATATCAGAGAATCTTTGTTTACTCCTTGAGATGATATTAGGATTCTCCACAGGACTAGGTGGGTTTGGGTCAGAATTACTCCTTGTGTATCTTCCTCTCGAAGCCACCTTTAAACTTTAAAAAACAATGGAGTCACCAAGGTAGAATGCAGCCTCGAAAATCATTTTGAACTCCTGCTACCTTCAGAAATTCAATCTTCAAATTTCGGAAATAAGTAATCATCAGGCTCCCAGCAGACGCACCAAAATGTTATCACAAAATCAGTACTAAGGGCTGCAGCCAAGCAAGATTTCATGTAACTCTTTCAACCAAACTTTAGACCAAAGATTAGCCTCCTTTGTCAGAGAGGGCTCTCTCACAGACTTTTGATAAAAATCAATCACAACAACAGATGGCTAACTCTTCACAAATTTATAAAAACAAAGCTGGTTGGAAACATATCAAATAAGTCTTCATTGGGCTATGGAGTCTCACACATTTAGTAAACAAAAGCACAGTCATTTCATGGAAGTCAAGGCTCTTTGCATTAGATGTTCAAACATACTTCACAAAAACCACAGCTTGCCAAACATACAGGAAGTCAGAGCATAAGATATGATTTCTGAGTGATTATGCTATAACAAGGCTGTAAAAGAACATTAAGAAAAAAAAACCACCATCACATTTGAACAATATAATCCATTGAGAATCTTGAGAAGAAACAACCATTATTTTACTATTACTGTAATAAGTCTTTACATTGGCCCAAATAAACTTTGTTTTTGTATCAAATCTCCAACCTTTTTTACATCAGAGTCATTTCTATATATAGGAAAACAAAACTACAACTACTTGAGACTCCTCAACAAGCATGAAGGGAGCTCGAAATCCTATCATTAATTGCCTTATCCATATCTAAACAAACTAATTAATTACAAAGGTATTGCGCTGTGAAAACATAGAGTCCCATTCCCATTGAAAACTCTAAGTCTATCTCCTCGTGTGCATTGATGCTTTCTTGAACTTTGACACCTGTACCATTTCAGTAATAGCCAAGACATGCTGGAGAAACATTCACTGAACGAGCAGCTTCAGATACTTGTTGTGTGGATGACTCATCAGTTGATGAAGATCTGTGCCCTATTTTCACGGTCTCTGCCTCCCATTAGTCTTTATGCACTAAAAGACTATGCTCCAAGCCATTTAATTCCTTTAATAGCCACGCATAATCTAATATGCCTTATGATCTCGACACTTTGTGAGCTGAACAAATGTACCACCCAAAATTTCGGTAACCCTACCAGAACCCTAAAAATTCGGCTATAAAGTAACTTTAGGAAGACTTTAACAAAAATTTCACCTTTTTCATCAATACTTACACCTGTCACCTTTTGAATATCTGAATAGCTTTGTATAATCTCCATGCTGGCCTCGAGTCATCCTTTTCAAGATTTGCTGATCTCAGCATCAATTTCATTTTTTCACATAAACAGTCATCTACAGCAGTTTCGTAGCGCGCTACGAAACTGTTGTAGGTAATCAAACAGAACATATGAATCTTAAAGCACTAATGACTTAACTTCGTGATTTCTTCAGCTACTTTGTACAGGTGTAAGGGATCCAAAAAGTTTCAAAATGATGACAACCAAAATTTATCAAAACTTAAAAAGCAAATTTCCCCTTGGATTAATCAGCTAGTTTACCTAGCTTCCTCTTCAAACTGCTAAATTCTTCCTTCAAAACCTTGTTTTCTGCTCTTAAGCTTGTATTCATTTGTTTCATGATTTTTTCCTGCTTCAGAGCTGGCACCGTCCACACATATGCATCAGACACTGAGTCAGTTTGGCTCATTAGACTTGTTCTGCCTTTTATTACAGCCTTTTTATAATTTGCATATCTCACTGCCCTTTCCTTAGAAACATTTTTAATCTGAGGCATTTCTTCTTGTGTTGTTCCTGCTTGTTGCTTGATAGCAATGACATTTCCACCTTGGCTGATGATGACCCTATTACCCTTGTTTTTACTTCTGGCTGCATGAACTGTTCTGGTCAAAACCTCAAGTACATCTGTACTAGGCACTTCTAAAGGTGCCTTCTCTTTCTGCGCTTTCTCCACCTCTTTCATTTGTCCTCTTGTGACTGGCCTACGTGGCTTGAAAGCATATTCTTTACTAGGCTCCTCAAATTTCAACCTTTTTGAAGCTCTTGGTTTTTTATTACTTTCGGGTGAAGATTGAGTGAGGTTAATATGCATTGGCTGCACTGGGTGATCTTGCTCAAACTCTATTGGTTCAATCTGTATTGGCTGATCTTGCTCAAGTTCAATAGCTTCAAGTAAGTCATTTAAACTGCCCTTTGAAATAGGGCTTTCTTCCACAGTAATTGACTTACCCTTCTCCTTGTTTAGTTGACCTCTGGTTTTCACCCTTGAAAACTTTTCAACTTCACTTGGTTTAGCTTCATCCTTCTTTTTCTGGATCTTCTGCTTTGATGACTGAGGTGTCTCCTTAGATGATGACTTAGGTGTTTCCTCTGCTGATGATTTAGGTGTCTCTTTTGCTGATGATTTAGGTGTCTCCTTTGTTGCCACTGACTTCTCTGATTTCCTTAACTTGGTTTTAGGCTTCTTTTGGTCTGTCACCTCTTTTCTGAGCTCAGCCAGAGTAGGTTCTTCACTCCTTTCTTCCCTTTCCCTCACAGGCAATGGAGTGAGGCCTGTTTTTCTTGGAAATCCGACCATAAAAACAAATGAATCCCAATCTCTGCCAATCTTTTGTAAAGCATCCAATACCAGCAACTTTACTAAACCATGATGAAACAAGGATGTTTCACAACCATCTTTCTTTAACTGGATTTTATCACACATTTTACTAATGCTTCTGAACAAATAGAAAGGTATATCTTTTGAAGCCTTACCTGTGAAATGCAACAAAAGTTTGAAGTGGTAGGAATAAACTTTATTGTACCTTCCCTCGCATGTTAGGTATTTCTGGATGCATGTGAGGAGCATAGCATAATGTTCTTTTATGTAACTCCTTGGCACCGCTTTGGTGAGGTCTTCATTAACATACGGTTCCTTCAAAAATTCTTTACAGGGACTCATATCGAATTTAAAATTTTTGAACCATTCTTGACCTCCCCTCGGGATTTCAGTGACAATGGAAATGGCTTCAGGAGACACAGGAAATTCTAACATTGACACCTTTGAATTCAATCCGGTAAAATTCAATGCGAAAGCCTTCGTTACCTCTGCATGTCCTCCCTTCAACTTCTCGCAGAACCTCCATCAACCAGCATTTCGAAAGGCTCTTGCTACACCTTCATCCCTGAGTGTAACATCAAGCCCCTCCGGCTCTGTCCTCAGACACTTACCAGATCGATGTTCCCTCTTTTCCATCTTGCTTCGAATATCTTCACACAGGGAACTAATGGTGGCTACAGCTCGAAGACAATCTCAACTTTGGAGTGCAGGCTCGCTTGCAATGATCCCTTTAAATGAGAACTCGGGCTTCTCATACAGCAGACATGTTTTCACATTATGAAAAACACATTATGACACAACCATACCTCATAAAATCCCTTAAGATGATATTCATATGCGTGATTCTGGACCTTATGGCGGAATGATGATTTATCATGACCTGGAGAGGACATCAACTGACAAACATGAACGGACCTATGACTCACCCCTCCCAGATTTGACATTGCAAGAAAAAGCGCTACAAAAACCCCGAAACCCCGATTTCGTAGCGCGGACAGTTCAAATTTAACAAAACGCGCTACGAAATGGCTGATAAATAGTACGCTGCGAAAAGACGGAAACATCATTGCGCAGCTAAATTGACCAAACAGACCGCGCTGCGAAACTGCGCAAAGTACTAATGACATGACATGCCTTAACTGAAAATGATGGAGGGTATCTAACGATTTTTTTTTTACACGAACTTACATCAATACCTTTTGAAATTCAAATTTCAAAGTGACACACACATATAAACCTATTCACAAAACTGAAGACTTTTATATGAAACTTGTGGACAACATTACATACATGAACTTATGGTTCTAAGTGATAACAGATTGAATCAAATAAAATTTTAGTATGATTTTGCTTTAAAGACGTGGGTTAGGATTGATCCTCTCTCACTCTATCGTCCTAGGGTTTTGTTCTGGTCTAAAGCTAAATTGAGGTTGGTTAGTCTAATCCCAATCTTGTAGTAACCATGAATCTCTTCCAGAGAATGTTCGTAGGGGTAAGGGTAACTATATCTTATTGTGGTACCTCTGGATTCTTGACTTCAGTAAGTGGTTGATGTCACTAAATGCCCTAAAGTTTCAATTCATAAATGAAGCACTCACTTGTCCTTTCTTGGTTGGTTGGTTCATGAGTTAGTGCTGCTAAAGAGAAGTGTTGTCATATTATATATGTAATAATGGTAATGAAAACGACTATAGAAAGGTATATTTCTCGCTTGATCAAACTATTCTATGGTGACATTATAGATTCAATGCTCCTAAGGCACCTACGCAATGGGGTTGGGGCTTTTGCATTCTAGTGAGTTATAAAAAGCATCTCAGATGCGGTGTTTTATTCTATTAGCATCCTATTGGCTTGTGTCAATTCCAATAGGAGAGCCTACGATGAACCAACCATCGAATGAGCTCAATGCCATTCAAACACAATCCCATCCATTCAAAGATGTCTCTTCCACATGTTGAGAATCAATCTATGGTAGTGAAACAATCTTAGCTAAAGTAAAACCCTCTTGGCCTAATAAACCATCGTGACATGCAACTAAAAGTGTTTCTCAACTAATTGACAACCATCCATCTATCCATCCGGTACTTCTAAAAGGTCTATAGAAGTGGCCTCTAAGTGATTCATTCCAGTGATATAGGTATAACATGTCTAGGTAGTATAATAGTGAAATATTTTGTGGGAAACAGGGGGTTTTTCTTCTTCATGGTAGCTACTCTCTCCCCTCCCACATATTCCTGGTAGAATAAATGAGTTGTGGTAGGAAACATTTCATCTCTCCCCATGGTGAAGGTGGTAAGTAAATTATGGTAGAAAAAGTAACTATGAGGTGGGTCAAGCATGAAAAGTTAGGTCTATTACTCTCCCTTATGGTATTTATGCCTTGCAGAACCTAGGATCAACCTCTAAATCTATCGTTTATTTCTGTCTATCGCTTTCTTTTGTGCTTCCGAGCTCCTCAATAGTGGTTCAGAAAAAGGCTCTCTCGAAGGTGGAAAATGAAAGGTTGCACCTACTGGAACAAGATTCTCTAGAAGAACTGGAGATGTTGTGGAACACTTTGATAGAGACCATTTAATAAGTGGTAGAAGGATTAGAGTTCTGATACTTCACCCTGTACTTCTTCTTCGTACACATATCTATTTTTCCATATCCCTACCAACCTATCATTACAAACATCTCCCTATCGTTTTTCCACTGATTCCAAGAGGAGTCCTCTCCATGACAACAAAGAAATATGTTTTCCCATACCGCTACTAAGAACCTTTGATTTGTAATCATTTTCCTACATCTCAGTTGTTGTCGCTAACCATCGAGAGATATAAATATTAACCATCATGATTTGAGGAATACACTTAGAGGAGGGTTGGTTTGGCTTGAGTGAATACAAATAGAAAAATATGTCTTATAGAAGGGCTTGGGAGCATATAAATGATTGAGTTTATCACTAGGAAGATAAGGTGGAACATAATTGGTTATGCTAGACTCCTAATGACAAAACCAGAAGATTCAAAATATTAATCACTGACCTAAGGTATGGTGGGACCAACTATTCCACTATTATCATATTTGAAATATTATCCAGTATAAGTTCTAAAATTTCCACAGACACTAAGCTAGATTTGTTTCCCACTTCCAAAACTTCTGCTACATATGGTTCTCCAACTCCCAACCATTACTAGAATTTCTTTCTTTCCACCTGTTGTGTTGATTTCTTGGTTCTCATAACTCGATATATTGATCTAAAATTCCCTAATGAGAAAGGTATGATGTCGCCTGTCAGGTCCAACATACAAATTCTTCCTGGATGAAGCTACATCTATGCTCACCAAGTTATGTGAGTGAATGGGAAAAATTGTTGTTATTCTCTCACAAAATAGATTGTTATGGATAAACCTTATAATTTTTGTTTGTTTATTTGAAAGTGGGATCCATACTTCATCAAGCGTGTAAATTAATAACCTATTTTTAATTCAATCTCCTATCTATATCCCTATCTTAAGAGCGCATAAATGAGATTCATAATGAAACTAAAGTACATCTATGTATGCACTATGAATGTCAGGTCAAGGGACTTTGAAACTTGTAGCAATCCCTCCCTTATCACCTACATTAGTATGTACGTAATAATACATCTATTCATCATATACGTGAAAACCACTTAACAACTTATCAAAACTACCATGTTGAGTCTACTATCTACATATTTAATTTATACGTTTCAAGCAAGATCAAAGGAATGAGTGAGAAGAAGCAAGCGAGCGGACATACCCTTTAAAGCATGGGTGGAAAAAAATATATATCTATGCACAGTTTGGATTGCCTTTCAAGCATATAATAATAGATATAGTACACTTTGGATCAACTCTTCATGACTCATATTGGGGTGGGTAACCCCATCCGACCATTTGGGTAGAATTATACTCCATCATCGGGGTGAAGGTACCTACATGCATTAGGGAGTTAGATAAATATATGAATCATAACACAAAGGCCGAAAGAAAAGTGGGTAAGTGCTCCTAGTGTTTCCTAATTTGAATGTGGAATTTCATGTCCATCTAGACGCGTCTAACATTTCCCTAGGAGCAGTGCTTGCATACCGAGGGGGAGGGAATCTCAATCACCCTGTTTTTTTTTGCAATTAGGAAGTTGTCTCAAGCCGAGTGCAACTATACCACCAAGGAGAGGGAAGGGACAACTATGTTGTGTGGTTTACAGAATTTCCATCGTTATCTATTATGTGGGAAGGCCATTTTCAGTTTTGTGCACACCATTCAGCTCTAAAGTACTTGATGAATAAGTGTATCTTAGAAGGACGAATTTGTAGGTGGTTGTTGTTATTTAAGGTTTTCTCTTTTGAGGTTATGTTGAGCCAGGGATACATAAGAGAAGTAGCTAATATACGTAGATAAATTTACTTAGTTTAACCAATGCCTATTAATTGGGTTGAAGCAAGATATCTAGTGGAAGAACGTGTAAATGCATCTTATCCACCTGTGGGATGCGAGCAAGGAATAAAGCTACCTCCTTCATCCAGTAGTTTAAGCTATACTAATACCAAGCTATTCTAATAGAAGAAAGGGGAAGTCCTAAGCTTTTGTAATCATCTTAAAAATACTATAGATAGCTCCTCCTTGCAATACTATTAATAACCATCTAATCCTCTTTGATTCCACTAGATAGAACCTCCTCCAGCTAACTCGCTTCGGTTCTTTCATATCTAATTTGAATAGGGAATATCTTTCTAGTTTCATAGCGAATGTCATATCGAATAATCATACTAATATCAGCGAGGAGTCATACTCGGTTATATAATCATACTAGCTGATCATAGTGAATAAGATTGATCATACTTGTGAAAGATCTTGGTGGTCCTGTTCTAGGTAACGTAAGTCATAGCAAGAATCCAACTTATCGAATACGACTTCTCATCATAACTCCACTTGAATAATATCCACTTCATATCATGTTCTATTGGATAACTTCATGTCATGTTCATAATCATTGGGCTAACTTTGGGTAGTGGTCATGGGTAATAATCAGGCTAGAGATCATGGTGCCATTTGTGAGGGTAAGACTAAGATGATGGTCCCATTGGTTTTGGGAACAAAGATAGGGTGCATGGTGCTGCTCCACTATAGGAACAAACCGTACTGCTACTGATGAACAACCATAGTCTACCTGTGCTACTAATGAAAAACCATACTCTAGCAGATGAGAAAACCTTGCTGATGAACTTGGGGTGTAGTTGATATTAGAAGCCTGATAGTGCAGTTTCACTTGATAAGAGATACCTGGCTTGGTTTTTCTGGTATTTTTCTAATGGGTTTTATGAGCCTTTATGGTACTTCCCTGCTAATCTCCAACATATAGGTAGTTTCATAAGGACTAGGGTAGGTAATTGTCTTCCAACCGAGTAGGGATGTTATGAATCAAATGGTAACTAATATCGTGAAATGAGAAAGAAATGCATTCCTTATTATTATTTGGTGCACTACCACCACTTTTGAAACTATCAGGAAGAAATAATAGATCTGAATTGACCTCCACTTCGAGATCAGATCTAGTTACAGATAAAAAATAGTAGTTATGCTTATAGACATTGCCATTGATCTTGTTATTAATTACTTATCTACTAGTATTACTTTCTTAGATATTTCATAATCTTGTCTTCTTAGTTGTTACTAAATATCCTATCAAGCTATAAAAGGATCTATGTCTTGGTTGAACCAATTGAGGAAAAAGCTATAAATAATCTAAAGGTAAGTATTCTACTTGAAAAAGGAACAAGTGAAGTTCGGTAAGTTGAACGATCATCACCACTTGTGAGTTCAGTGAGACCCATGTTTCATGTGGAGCCCATTTCATGATGATAGGACAAAACAAATATTGAACCCACGACCAATTGTCTCTATCTCCATTCGATTTCAACTACTTCTAGGACACACCCACGTGCCCCACCATATTTCCACCATCATATCTATTCCTCATTAATCCCCACCCAAACTCTTGGTGACCACCAAGACAGGCTAGCCAATGATACTTCCTTCACACAACCTTTGTTTATAATCTATTACTATTATACACTCCCATCCTTTTATACTTATTATAAGGGGTTGCACAACCAGTTACTTTTTTGGACAACACCTGCTACCCCACATGGGTTACTTTTGTGGAAAAACGATTGTTTATGGGGGCCTCTCTTGGCAGATTGGAAATGGACGTGATATCTGCTACCCATAAGTGTGTGCATGATCGGGTCCATCATTCATATAATGGAATCAATGCTCCTACTTCTGTCTTTGTTGCCACTGCATGCATAGAAATATTATTACCTAAAGATGCTGGATCATTTTCTGGTGAATAAACTCCTTGATGTATAGATAGTTTCAGTTCTGGTCCTTTCACAACTAAATATAATAATGCAACTGCCCATGTTACTGGTTGTGAGGTAACTACTGATTCAGATGCTCTCTCTGCACAGGATCTGGCTTTATAACAACTGGAAGGGATCTTGCACTCGAATTGAATTTGCTCGAGCAACTAGATAAAGATACTGATATTCTTGTTGGAATCTTGACAACGAATTAAGTAAATTTGTGTAAAAATGTAACTAGTTAGTTTTATACCGAAATAGCAATTATATGGATGTTTCCTTGACACCCTGTCAAGGTTTTACCACGTAAATCTTGTGTGTCTATTCGTGTGTTTGGTTTCAGTTTAACAGTTAGTTATGTTCTTTTCTTGGTTAATGTATAACTGAATGTTTATTTTCTTTCCTAATTTCCACGATATGAACAACACTTCTTGGTGGTGAAATTGCTTCTGTATCTTCTAGGATTGGGTCAGAATCTTCCTACGGTTATCAATCTCAAATCAGAAGCTATGCACTAGCCTCCACCTCTCTTTATGCTTGCTTTGTTACTAGTTAGACTTCTTAATTTGCATCTCGATCTTAAGTATTCATGTCCTCCACCAGTATACTATTATTGTTGATGAGATTACCTCTCTCGGTGGTCGAGCTATGCATACGCATCCTCTCCTCCATTGTGTTTCTATTGACGATTAAGGGTGTGGCCTAAGTGCGTTTTTGCTAAGTAGTTCCTGTAGCTTTCTTATATCTAATATAACCTATTTTTTGGCCGTCTAGGGTTTAGGAGTGTTCATTAGCCCTAATCAGGACTTGACACTTATAGCATTTGGTCTTCCCCTCCCATTTTGTACCCTATAGGTACCCATGTTTAAACTTCACCCATGATTCACTTTGCATCTCGCTCAGCGGAAATGACTACTGCTTCCATATGAATAGATTTTGGGTCAACTATCTTTAAAGCATACTCTTTCTCCCCAATTTTCTATGTGATCTAGTTATGGGGTTGTTACGGAGTTTAGAAATGCTGCCTCCTGATATGGGTCTAGAATGGTTCTAATTAGATTATAAACTCTCACTAATAGCACTTCTTCCTTTGCCAATGCTATTTCTTAAGCAACTACTCTCTCGAATACTTCCCACACATTACCTTATTCAACCTATGCCTTACCACCTAGTTATACTTATGTTCTTACAGTTGTGAAAATTTATTATCCTATTATGTTAGTTTTTGGATGGACCATCTTAGACAACGATTTAGCAAGGAATAGGAATGGGGATGCTAGTACTACAGTAATAAGGGATAAAAAATGGTGACCATGGTGATACGTTATTACTAGTCAACTAGGGGTTATCTCTGGGCTTGGTTCTTTATCCGCTTCTAGGTATTGATATGGAAATGAAACGACTTAAACTGCACCCAACGCATCTCCATCTCTTTCTACTATGGGTGCTACTTTATTGGTTAGTGTTGCTACTAGGTCTTGTTCTTCCCTTGCTTCTGGTGTTAACATAGTTTCTGGATTATATGTTGCTGGTCCTGGCTCATTTTCTTAATCTACTAAATAAACATAGGAGTCTACTACTGCTCTTGTCGTTTCTCTTATTTTTCAATGCCTGGGATTGGTTCTCGACCTGGATGATCTGCATAGGGTGATTAGGATGCTTACTTTGCTACTAATCTAGCTACTGGATATGCTGTGAGTGGTACTAGTGGATAAAATCTTGTTACAACTGTTGTTCCTTACTCTATTGGTGTGATTGGATATGGTTCAGATGTGGAACGAATTGGATCTCGCTCTCTAACAAGAAAGTAAGACTTTGGCTCTCTATCTCAAAATGGAAATGATTGAGGTACTATCACTGTTTTTGTAGCCTTTGTGTTTTCTCTTGGTAAAGAGACCTATGTTCTTAGCTCTATTACTATTATTGGTGTTGGACCGACATGATCTATTTTTTTTTTTTGTGTTATATCTACTACTATCACTACTGGTGGTCCTTTTACTCTATATCGATCATGAAAAGCTCCTTCAACTCGTTCACCCCAAGACCTAAAATCATCATATTCATCTTGATCACTATCTCTATCAGTACATTAGGTGGTTTTATCTAATGTTGTGGTTAGTTCCCGTTCCCCATGCATAGTGGTTAGTTCCCTATATGTGTCTCTATATGGATCATCCACAACTCGATCACTAAGGTCATCATCTCAATCACAAGGTACTAGTTCATTTGCTTAATCAATAAGATGTACTTATGTTGAACCTGTTGCTATAGAGTGAACTACATATTCAACTGAAAAAGCATTTACTTTTCTTGTGAATGGTCTTGTTGCTAGTACTATTGGTGGTACTGGAGGTGGTGGCAGATAAACTATTGGTCCTATATAGCTGGATTAGCTTTCTGGGTATGGGTATGTATCTTCAACTGCTTCAATGGATGCTAAATCAACTAATGGATTAACGGAATCACTTGTTTACATTCCCTTTGCTTATAGCTTTGTTCCTTCCCCTGCCTACGCCTAGATTAATAGGTACTAGCAGCCACCATTAGTAGGTACTAATAAAAAGTTAGGTGTATGAGCATTCTAGGAAGATCCAATGATGAGAA
This sequence comes from Pinus tabuliformis, assembly GCA_031772625.1. Taxonomy (NCBI): domain Eukaryota; kingdom Viridiplantae; phylum Streptophyta; class Pinopsida; order Pinales; family Pinaceae; genus Pinus; species Pinus tabuliformis. The sequence continues at coordinate 1,017,171,153 of CM062809.1, forward strand.
TGGTGTTCTTCCACCAAGGTATAAGTGCATATTTTATCTACACCGATGCTGGTCAAGAGATGGATGATGGGCCTAGAACATGACACGTTGCTGGTGTTGTTGGGTTAGATGATGGTATTAGATAAACAGACACTGCGTAGGGTTCTTCGAGTTGATATGATTCTAGTTTTCAATCTCGATAAAGTATAAGTGGATATTATGTAATCTGCGCTCACTAATTAATTAGAACTTCTATTGTTGGGTGACCAACTACATTTACCGTAGTCATTGGGTAAACAGGTGAAACAGAGTAGACTACTACTAGGTAAGCGGTATCTTTCATGCATTTGTCATTAGGCAAGTAGATTCCTAAGAGCATGTTGGTTGATTGAATCAATTCACATTGTAATATGGTGTTGCTTCAAAGCTGTGGGTTAGGATCAATCCTCTCTCACTCTATCGTCCTAGGGTTTTGTTATGGTCTAAAGCTAAATTGAGGTTGGCTAGTCTAATCTTGATCTCGCAGTAACCATGAAGCTCTTCTAGAGGATGTTCATAGGGGTAAGGGTAACTATATCCTATTGTGGTACCTCCCAATTCCCGACTTCAGTAAGTGGTTGTTGTCACTAAATGTCCTGAAGTTTCAATTTGTAAATGAGGCACTCACTTGTCCTTTCTTAGTTGGTTGGTTTGTGAGTTAGTCCTGCTAATGAGAAGTGTTGTCATATTATATATGTAATAATGGTAATGAAAAAAGACTATAAAAAGGTCTATTTCTCGCCTGATCAGCTTATTTTATGGTGACATTATAGAAAAACATCTCAGATGGGGTGTTTTTTTCTATTGGCATCCTATTCCCTTGTTTCAATGCCAATAGGAAAGCCTGCGACGAACCAACCATCGAACAAGCTCAATGCCAATGAACCACAATACCATCCATTCAAAGATGTCTCTTTTGCATGTTGAGAACCAATCTGGGGTAGTGAAACAATCTTAGCTAAATTGAAACCCTCTTGGCTTAATAAACCATCATGGCATGCAGCTAAAAGTGTTTCTCAACTAATTTACCACCATCCATCTATCCACCTGGTACTTCTAAGAGGTCTATAGAAGTGGCCTCTAAGTGATTCATTCTAGTGGTACAGGTATAACAGGTCTAGGTAGTACGGTAGAGAAATAGTTTGTGGGAAACATGGGATTTTTCTTCCTCATAGTAGCTACTCTCTCCCCTCCCTCATATTCCTCGTAGAATAAATGAGTTGGGGTAGGAAACACTTCATCTCTCCCCTATGGTGAAGTTAGTAAGTATATTATGGTAGAACAAGTAACTATGAGGTGGGTTCAAGCATGAAAATTTAGGTCTATTCCTCTCCCTTATGGTCTTTAGCCCTTACGGAACCTAGGATCAGCCTCTAAATCTACCATTTATTTCTATATATCGCTTTCTTTTGTGCTTCTGAGCTCCTCAATAGTGGTTTAGAAGAAGGCTCTCTCAAAGGTAGAAAATTGAAGGTTGCACCTACTGGAACAAGAATCTTTGGAACAATCGGAGATGCGATGTGGAACACTCCGATAGAGACCATTTAATAAGTGGTAGAAGGATTAGATTTCTGATACTTCGCCCTGTACTTCCTTCTACGTACGCATATTTATTTTTCCATATCCCTGCCAACCTACCATTGCAATCATCCCCATACTGTTTTTCCACTGATTCCAAGAGGAGTCCTCCCCATGAAAACGAAGAAATATGTTTTCGCATACCGCTACTAAGAACCTCTAAGTTGTAATCCTTCTCCTGCATCTCAGTTTTCATTGTTGACAATGGAGAGATATAAATATTAACCATCATGATTTTAGGAATATGCTTAGAGGAGGGTTGGTTTGGCTAGAGCGAATACGACTAGAAAAATATGGCTTATAGATGGGCTTGGGAGCATATAAATGATTGAGTTTATCACTAGGCGAATAAGATGGAATGAGATTGGTTATACTAGACTCCTAATGACAAAACTAGAAGATTCAAAATATTAATCACGGACCTAGATTTGTTTCCCACTGCTAGAACTTCTGCTACGTATGGTTCTCCAAATCCTAACCATTATTAGAATTTCTTTCTTTCCACCTGCTGTGTTGATTTCTTGCTTCTCATAACTGGATAACTTGATAAAAAATTCCCTAATGAGAAAGGTATGATGCCGCTTGTTAGGTCCAATATACAAATTATTCCTGGATGAAACTACATCTATGCTCACCAAGTTATGTGAGTGAATGGGAGAAATTGTTGTTATTCTCTCCCAAAATAGATTGTTATGGATAAACATTATAATTTTTTGTTCGTTTATTTGAAAGTGGGATCCATAGTTGCAAGTAAAGAGAAGGAGATATGAGAATGAATGCTCAGATAACCTTATATAAATAATCCAACCTTAATTTATTTACTTCAGGAAGTGTGTAAATTAATAACCTATTTCTAAGTCAATCTCCTATCTATCTCCCTATCTTAAGAGTGCATAAATGAGATTCATAATGAAACTAAAGTACATTTATGTATGCACTATGAGATTCGGGTCAAGGGAATTTTAATCTTGCAGCAATCCCTCCCTTAGGACTTGTATTTTTACATACGTAATAATACGTCTATTCATAATATATGTGAAAACCACTTAACAACTTATTGTTGTGTGTGGAGCATGATTGTTCAGAGGTCTTTGTTTCAGCCGGATGTATACCCTAGGAAGTTTGTACACCCCTCTGACGGTAGAACTTATGTTTAGTTTAAGGTTTTTTGCCCTAGAAGGAAACCCCCTCTCTTTGTATGAGGGCATTGTATTTGACGCTGAGATATAGATGTTTATTCTGTGAGCGAGAAATAGAGAGGTGAGACTGTGAGAGAAAACAAGGGATATTACAGTGGATTTGTTGTAGGTTGTGTCTCTTCATTTTGCTGGTTAATAGAAAGGAAGGACTGGCTGTTTGGGGTGGACATAGCCCAAACTGGGTGAACCACGTATATCTGTGTCTCTCTTGTTTTGTGTGTTTTATGTGTTTATATTTCTGCAATATTTTATGTGTTCCATTGCTCCGTAATATATAATTTTCTAACAGTTATCCGAACTACCATGTCAAGTCTATTATCTACATATTAGATTGAGACGTTTCAAGCAATATTAGAGGAAAGAGTGAGAAGAACCAAGCGAGTGGACATACCCTTCAAAGAATGAGTGGAAAAAAATCTATATCTATGGAGGGTGGGGACTATCTTTCAAGCATATAAGAATATATATAGTACTTTGAATCAACTTCTCATGACTCATATCGGGGTGGGAAACCCCATCCAAGCATTGGGGTAGAAGTATACTCCATTAGGGAAAAGGTACCTACATGCATTAGGGAGTTAGATAAATATATGAATCGTAACAGGAGGGCTGAAAGAAAAGTGGGTAAGTTCTCCTAATGTTTCCTGATTGGAATGTGGAATTTCATGTCCATGTAGATGCATCCAACATTTCCCTAGGAGCAATTCTTGTGTAGCCAATGGAAGGGAATCTCAATCACCTTGTTTTTTTTGGAATTAGGAATTTGTCTCAAGACGAGCACAACTATACCACCAAAGAGAGGGAAGGGATAGACATGGTGTATGATCTACATAAGTTCCACCATTATCTATTCTATTGGAAGGCCATTATCAATTTTTCACAGACCATTTAGCTCTAAAGTACTTGCTGAATAAACTTATCTTAGAAGGATGAATCTGCAGGCAGTTGTTGTTACTTCAAGAGTTCTCTTTTGAGTTTATTGTTAAGCGAGGGATACATAAGAAAAGTAGATGAGATAACTAGAGAGATTTACTTAGTTTAACAAATGCCTATTAATTGGGTTGAAGTAAGATATGCAGTGGAAGAACCTATAAATGCATCTTATTCACCAGTGGGACATGAGCAAGGAGTAAATCTACCACCTTCATCTAGTAGTTTAAGCTCTCCTAACACCAAGGTATACTAATAGAAGAAATGAGAAGGCCTAAGCTTTTCTAGTCATCTTAACAAGACTATAGATAGATCCTCCTTGCAATACTATTTATAACCAACTAATCCTCTTTGACTCCACTAGATAGAACCTCCTCCAGCTAACTCACTTCATTTCTTTCATGTTTAATTTGAATAGGGAATATCTTGCTAGTTTCATAGTGAATGTCATATATAATAATCATACTGATCTTAGCGAAGAGTCATACTGAGTTATATCATCATACTAACTGATCATAGCACATAAGAGTGATCATACTAGTGAAAGATCATGGTGGTCTTCTTCTAGGTAACGTAAGTCATAGCAAGAATCCAACTTATCGAATCCGACTTCTCATCATAACTCCACCTGCATAATCTCCACTTCATATCCTACTCTATTGGATAACTTCATGTCATGCACATAATCATAGGGCTAACTTTGCATAGTCCTCCTAGGTAATAATCAGACTAGAGATCATGGTCCCATTTTCTCGGGGTAAGACTAAGATGATGGTCCCATTGGTTTTGGGAACAAGGATAGGTTGCATGGTGCTGCTCCACTATAGGAACAAACCCTGCTACTACTGATGAACAACCATAGTCTACCTGTGCTGCTAATGAAAAACCATACTCTAGCAGATGAGAAAATCCTGCTGATGAACTTGCGGTGTAGTTGACATTAGAATCCTAATAGTGCAGTTCCACTTGATAAGAGATACATGGCTTGGTTACTCTCGTCTTTTTCTAATGGTGTTTATGAGCCTTTATGGTACCTCCCAGCTAATCTCCAACGGATAGGTACTTTCATAAGGACTAGGGTAGGTAATTGTCTTCCAATCGGGTAGGGATGTTATGATTGAAATGGTAACTAATCCCACGAAATGAGAAATAAATGCATTCCTTGTTATTATCTGACGCACTACCACCACTTTTGAATGAAATTAAGATCGAGTTATCTATTCCTAATCATCAAGTCATTAAAGCATCGTATACAAAAGGCATCGTATACAAAGAAACTATCAGGAAGAAAGAATAGATCCAACTTGACCTCCACTTTGAGATTAGAGCGAGTTACATATAAAAAAGAGTAGTTATGCTTATAGACACTTCCATTGATCTTGTTATTACTTACTTATCTACTGGTAGTGTTTTCTTGGATATTTCATAATCTTGTCTTCTGAGTTGTTACTGAATATCCTATCAAGTTATAAAAGAATCTATGTCTTGGTTGAACCAATTGAGGAAAAAGCTATAAATAATCTACAGGTAAGTATTCCAGTCGAAAAAGGAAGAAGTGAAGCTTGGTAAGTGGTGGGCTCCAGTATTGTAGCAATAATGCTACAACTTCTGGAACTCCCTTCTTTAATTTTATCAACCGGGTAGTTCGTAACAAACTTCGAAGCGACGGTGCTGTATGCACAAGTACTAGCTCTTGCCGCAGCTGTCCCTTGGTCAGCTGGCACAAGTCCACTAGGAGATTAAGCCAACTTCTATGAGCTCTTAGAAGAATCTTTTTAATTGATGGATGAAAGCTAACTCGAAGGAAGTTAATCTAATTGCAAAAAGAAACTGAGAGCCAAAAATAAACGCAAACCCTAGCAAACCCTAATTCTACCAGCTAGTCCTACTGACGCAAAGGAGACCATGCAAACTACTGAAAGAGATACCATTACTTCTATGAAGGTAAAATACATGTGTCTAGACTACCTCTTCCTGAAGAAAACATCTTTTTGTATTTTTTGATTAAGTTGTTGGAATGATCATGCATGTTCTTTTAACTATTTTTTACTGTGCAGAGGCGGATCGAGGAGGAGAAATGCTTGGGAAATGTTGGGAAGGTTCAGATAGGGTCTAAGGGGTCCCTAACACCCTTCCAGAGAGTCTCACAAAGTTTGGCTGCCAAGAAACCGTGTTTATGAGCTTCTACAGGAAGTCTGCAGGGGTTCTGCAGGATGTTCAGGATTTCTACAGGATGTCCTGTAATTCTTCTACAAGATGTTTCGAAATGGGATTTTGGAGCATTGATGGAGGGATAAAGATGGAGGAATGAGTATCAAGGTGAAATAGGGGTGTGAAGAGGTCCAGTACTTGGGGAATGGAGTTGAGGAGAAGGTGTAAATGGTGAGATTTGTTCAAGGAGGGATGAGATGATGTTGCACGGGAAGATGAGAATCATGGCAAAGTAAGAGAATGAGGTAAATGTAAGGTAAGGGTTCTGAGTGAAGGATGAAACAAGTAGGTTGGATGGGGTATGTGCAGGTAAGGAAGGGTAATAGGTACTCTGCAAGTGGTATTTCAAACTGAACACACAAACACTTATAAAACCTATGACCTAGTTACTTTACTCTATTCTGACCTAAGTAACAACAAAAGGAAATGAACAGCAGTTTATTCGAAATGAAATGCATGAACTAACTTATGCCACTAAGAAATCATCAACTGAAGCATTTAATTACTACTAATATTAGCATCTACAAAAGAGGATTCCAACACTAAGAATTGCATGGCAAAGCAAAACAGTGTTTTTGTTGGCAGCAAAGTCACATTGGTCCCAGCTCATGATTCCACTAAGGGGGAGGTGAGATCCAAGGTGTTTGGTAGCCTTTTTCTTGTTATTATCCTACCAATCTATTCTAACCATGAGAAGCTACTTTAACCATGAAAAGAAATCTAAATAACAAAGTAAGATTTAAATACAAATAGCAGATTTTATTCTAAGAATGCAGCAAAGACACATAAAGGTAAACAAAGGAGGTACTGGGCGCTTGAGATGGGCCCAACCCCAAGAGCTACAGCCTCCTAAGAGAGATTTAGAGCTGGTGCAAAGCTAGATTCATCTTTATTGATTAATAAATGAAGAGTTACATCAAAACTGTCCACAAGGAGAGCTTGAGAATGAGCTGAAAGCAAAGCTAATCTATTGCCTAAAAATCGAACTACAAAATGGCTACAACAAGGCTATGAAATGACTAACTACCAGCTACAAATTGACTAACCACTAGCCAACATCCACTGGCTAACTAGCTAACATCCACTGGCTAACCAAAATGAGGCCCTAAGCCTCCTTATTTATACAATTTGAGGACCCAACAGTCCTCCTAAAATTTAGGGACTCGGCTGCCCAAGACTTGTAGTTAACAATAGTCCTACTTGACTTGCTTGGTTGCCCTTGTGTCGATTGATTCGGTGGCCCTTGAACTCCGAGCTGATGGTGGAGAATTCGAGGTAAGGGCCCATAAATGAAGGGGACACCTTCCTACAAATCCTCTCCCTTGTCTTCCCACGAATTTGGCTGCCAAGTGCTCATTAAGACCTTCAATTTTGTCTACAAATTGACCAAAAAGGCTACACAAAGCACCCATTAGACTTGTTGGCATAATGACTAACCAAATTCACTCTATTAGCATAAATATAATAAAAAACATGCAATAAACTAATGAGAATGGTGGATTAAGTCAAATTAGAAGGTTGAATGAGCCCAAATAATTGCCCATTTTTGGGGCTCATCATCACCCCCCTACTGAAAGTGTTGCTCATCCTCTGCGCAACCAATCTCTCTCCTCATATTTGATGGCCTTGGTGGCCTCCTTGGCTAAAAACTCGGCCAATTTCTCCTTTCGCTGCCCTTTCTCCAAACTTCCTGTAGAAACAGTTCTCTGTCTTCCTGTAGAAACAGTCTGCTAACTTCCTGCTGAACCAATTTCCTCTAATTTTGCTTGCTTGGCTGGGGGTGCCTTTTCCTTGAACTGTGCTGCTTGCAACTCTGAGCTAGTGTGATTTGATTAAGTAATATTTGAATGAGTGAGGATTTAATGAGGAGGATCTATCTCCTATAATCTCTCCTCCTTGTCTCATTCAAGTTCCTGCTCTTAATTAGCCAAAATTGCCATGATTTTCTCCCAAAAACCCAATGACGAGGCTCATCAATATGCTGATAGGCCTGATGGATATGCTGAGAAACAAATTGGTGGTGGTGCAGAGGCTGGTACTTGTGGCCTTGGACTATGATATGAATTCAGGCTTGGATAGTCTATTCCATAAGTTGTCTGCATTTGTGGAGATACTACATGTTATGATGATAAATTGTCCTTCTGACCATCAACTGCAAGTTTCACAGTAACAATCCTTCCATCAATGGTTTTGTTTGGTTCCTTACGGGCTAACTTAGTAGCCTCCACAGTCTTGAAAGTCACAAATGCAAATCCCTTGTTGGTGAAAAATACATACAACATTAACGAAGACAAATACAGCGGAACAATCTAGGCCTCGGAAAAACATGCATAAATCTCTCAGAATAGAGGCATTTTAAACTGCCCATCATAAAGAAATCTGATGTATCTTAGATTTGTAACCTAGATCCGTTGGTATTCTTATCGTATGCAACTGAACCTTCTTCCATCTCTCCATATTTGGAAAAAAACTTCTAGAATATTATCATTGGCCATGTCATATGAAATACGACCAATGTAAAGTTTCCTTTGAGCTTGATTTGCACTTTTACCAGGACCTGTTCTCACCACTGACTAATTTCTTACGGTAATCCCGCTCTTTCTTCAAGCTTCTAACTGGATGAAGAAAAACTTGGGCTTCTTTGCTCTAGAAGACTCTGCAGTACTTCCCTGTAAAACGTCTTCCTGTAGAATGCTAGCCGGATTCTATAGGATGTCTCTCCGCCTCTGCACGATCTTGGTATGCGGGAGAATTTTGAACAGGCCAAAAAAATCAGCGAAGGATGATAGGTTAACTGATTGTGGGAGCAGAGGATGCATCTTTAGTTGAACAGGTTTCAAGTGCAAGTTGAATGACAATCTATGAATTTCAGCTGAGCTCACATTAATTTCTGCGTGATTTTTGGTGGAGTGAGGTGGCAAAGACGTGTGCTGGCCCATGCAAACTGTTGTGCTATCATGAACTTCATGTTCTACTTATTAACTGTATGTTTTCTTCTTAATCCACTGCATTGGAGTTCAAGCAACTGACACTAACTGTTTTTTTAATTTTCACGTGAGTCACCTGTCCACATGTACTGCGTGAGTGCCGGCTGAGTTCTAGAGAAGACAATCAGCTTAACCTTGATAATTCGTGGCTTAATCCCACCATTCCATTAATTCGTGCAGTTTTTAAATTAAATTTATGCAATAGAAGAATGAGTTTCAGTCACATACCTCGAAGTTGAATGGCTGTCGTGAGCTGCTGTGGCCTGTCATTGCTGCATGCATTGGTTTTTCTGATTGCAAGTGGCTTGGCTGCTAATTCATGGCTGGTTTCCTTGTGCAGGTGTCCTCTGGCCAGATGCATGCAACAAGAGTTCATTTCCACGTTCAGATCTGCACGTTCAAGCTGCTCCTGCTGCATTGTCACAAAACCAGAACTTGTTTTCGCCATTGCTCCCAAACGGTAAACCGGATTGATCTGAAACTTGCTGAGCATGTTCCTATCATCATTATGCATCTCCCATAGCAAAATCGTGATCAATGGATGCACGGATTTCGAGACAAATGGAAAACGGCTGAAGATTTCAGAGATCAATTTCTCAGAAACCATGCATCGGAATCGGGTGAAACTACTTGGGTTGGTTACCATCACTCATATGCAAATCCCCATGAAACAGGTTTTGAAACGGATGCATGGATATGGAGAAAATGCAAAAATGGCTGATGGTTATGGAGGCTGATTTTTTGGAAACCGTGCACCGGAATTGGCTGAAACTGCTCAAGCATGTTACCATCACCCTTGTACAATTCCCCATAAAACGGTTTGTCAAATGGATGCATGGTTTCCAAGTTATGGAAAAAACAAATTTTGTTCCATGTGTTTTTTCTTCAAGGCATTTTGCAAGTGTTTGCATGGAAGGGAAACCTGAGCTTGGGCTGTGATGCAGGTATGGAGATGAGGGAGGAGGAGTTGGAAGATTGCATGAGGGCTTCTGAACCCTTGAGGAAGCTACCATGTTCGCCAAACCACTTTTTGAAATCCATGTCTAGTTTCCCACAATTTCTACAGGAAGTTCCTGTAGAAGCACAATGAGAAGCACAATGAGGTGGAAAAAATGATGGAGAAAGGCAAGGGATGGACACACAAGTGCTTGTAGGCTTAATCAACAGATTCCCACCATCAGATTCCATTTTAAACTTGAATTTGGTTCGTCCAAAGGTTCTACAGGATGTTTCCTGTAGAAATACAGAGCTTCCTGTAGAAAACACAAGAAAAATTCCTTTAACCTTGATTTGAGTGCTCCTCCTGTCATGAAACGTCCTTCTTGCAACCTGCAATCAGCCAATGGAAATTAGTTTTATTTTTCTTTTTCTTTTTCTCTTTTTTTTTGAAAAACAACTAGGGCGCCTCATGGAGGTTTTCACCCTAATTTCCTGCCCTGGGCGCCTCCAAGCAAGGTTTTCTCCCAGGGATCTTATTCCTTTTTATTTTCTCTTCTTTCCAACCCATTGACAGCCTCATGGAGGTTTTCAATCAATGAGACAATATAAGGCGCCTCCGAGGAGGTTTTCACCTTAGATTTTTCCTCTTATTTCCATTTTTTTTATTTCTTTACTTTTTTCCTTTTTTTTCTCTTTTTTTCTACCCTACCCTACTTGAAAAACAAAATCATTTTCAAGTATAAGAATACTTCCAATGGAGCCATGTGCACATCGAGATTAGAGAAAAAATGATGTGAAGGCTCGAAGTGCATGCTTTGACAGGTATCCAGATCTCAGAGACCAAATGATCTAGCGTTGAAGGAATCAAACAAAGCTGAGGAAGAAAGTACCGTTGCAGCTTACTGACCTTCTGAAAACCATATCTCAATATAGCTTTGATATCCTTGGTCGTCTCGCTGATTTGGATCATTCTTCATGTCACCTTCTATCATGACCTTCTGATCTTCCTCTTTTTGCTGATCTTTCTCTTGAGTACATGGAGGGTTTGATGGTAACCATGAGGGATCTCTCTCGAGCTCTGATTTTGATCTCTTCTCTTCATCAAGTGTAGCCCATGGTTCTTTGATCTCCTCTTTGGAATATTCTTTTTCCTTTGGTCCTTCAATGTTGTCAATATAATCTCTATTTTGCAACACTCTTCCTGAGCTTTGGTGAACATCATTGAGCTCAAGAGGAGTCATTTGCACATGTTGTGCCTTAGCTTTGCAATTGGGTTGAGCTACTCCATTGTATGGCTTTGGAAATGGTACGGGTAGTTGAGTGGAGGTGTGAAATTGAGATGGAGATGGATGGCATTGTGGTTGGGTAGGCATTTGGGGTTGCCTTGGTGGGGGAGGAGGCGATGGTTGTGGATGAGCAGGTGGTGGAGGAAAATGAGCAGGATGAGAGTTGTACTGGGGGCTCCACTCCTGATAAGGTGCACTCCACTCAGGCTGTGGCTGAGCATAAGAGTGAAATGAATGAGAAACTGGTTGGGCATAATATGGATCTGTGAAGGAACAAAGAGGAGGTGTGAACCAGGAAGGATGAGCAGGGGGACCCCAACAAAGCATGAAAGTGGCTTGATAAGGGTCATAATAGGTCTCGGATGTCCCTTGCAGTTCCTGCTGGTAAGATCTAGGTCCAGGCGGCTTCCTACGGTTCATATGATAGAGTGGTTCAGTGGCTCCTTTAACTCTTTGATTTGCAACTTTAAGTCCAGGCAAGGAAGGGCACTGATTCGTAGGATGGTATTCTTCACAGAAAAAACACACTTCTAGAAAGTGCATTGGACATTCGTTCCTAGGATGCTTTCTAGTGCACCTAGGACAAAAAATGGCCAAAGCCCTCTTGGCTTCTTATTGCTTCTTTTGGATCCGCAAGGTATCCAATTGCATGGCAAAAAACTGCCTCATATCACTCTTGAAATCTTCGATCTGATTTGCAAATTAATTTTTGGATAAGGTACTGCTCCCAAACTTTGTGCTTGTAGCCATTTTCTCCAGAGGAATGTTTCTTCTTCTTCTCCCCTAGAGGTTCTTCAGACATGTCTTGATGTCCACCCAAGGGTTCTTTAATCACAGCCATCGAAGAAGAGAGAGAAGGTTGGCTGTGTGAAGCAGTGGGGGTGTTGTGCAATCATTTTTATAACTTATCTCTACCCCTACAAGGCATGAAATGGAAAGACTTTTGATTGCTTTTGTTTTTTTTTCTTTTCTCTGGTACCTGCAAAACTAAAATAGATTGAACTACAACTAACTATCTTGCTGAAATGAAAATGCGGAATTGAAATGAAAGCAGGAAAGGACTAATCTATTTTGCTCAAATTTAATTGCAGGAATGAAATGCTAGGCTACGCTTGCAGAATTGAAATGCTAATTTATGCTTGCAAAAATGAAATTGCGGAATTGAAATGCTAATCTATGAAAGCGGGAAATTCTAATCTACTTTTGCATAAATGAAATTGCATAATGGAAATGAAATAAACTACTTAGCAGAAGATTGGAGTGGAAAATAGAAGAATAGCAGCAATCGCCAATACTCTGACGCTTCCCCGGCAACGACGCCAAAAATATGGTGGGCTCCAGTATTGTAGCAATAATGCTACAACTCCTGGAACTCCCTTCTTTAATTTTATCAACTCGGTAGTTCGTAACAAACTTGGAAGCAACGGTGTTGTATGCACAAGTACTAGCTCTTGCTGTAGCTGTCACTTGGTGAGCTGGCACAAGTCCACTAGGAGCTTAAGCCAACTTCTATGAGCTCTTAGAAGAATCTTTTTAATTGATGGATGAAAGCTAACTAGAAGGAGGTTAATCTAATTGCAAAAAGAAACTGAGAGCCAAAAATAAACGCAAACCCTAGCAAACCCTAATTCTACCAGCTAGTCCTACTGACGCAAAGGAGAGCATGCAAACTACTGAAAGAGATACCATTACTTCTATGAAGGTAAAATACATGTGTCTAGACTACCTCTTCCTGAGGAAAACATCGTTTTGTATTTTTTGATTAAGTTGTTGGAATTATCATGCATGTTCTTTTAACTATTTTTTACTGTGCAGAGGTGGATCGAGGAGGAGAAATGCTTGGGAAATGTTGGAAAGGTTCAGAGAGGGTCTAAGGGGTCCCTAACACCCTTCCAGAGAGTCTCACAAAGTTTGGCTACCAAGAAACCGTGTTTATGAGCTTCTACAGGAAGTCTGCAGGGGTTCTACAGGATGTTCAGGATTTCTACAGGATGTTCTGTAATTCTTCTACAGGATGTTTCGAAATGGGATTTTGGAGCATGGATGGAGGGATAAAGATGGAGGAATGAGTATGGAGGTGAAATAGGGGTGTGAAGAGGTCCAGGACTTGGGGAATGGAGTTGAGGAGAAGGTGTAAATGGTGAGATTTGTTCAAGGAGGGATGAGATGATGTTGCACGGGAAGATGAGAATCATGGCAAAGTAAGAGAATGAGGTAAATGTAAGGTAAGGGTTCTGAGTGAAGGATGAAACGGGTAGGTTGGATGGGGTATGTGCAGGTAAGGAAGGGTAATAGGTACTCTGCAAGTGGTATTTCAAACTGAACACACAAACACTTATAAAACCTATGACCTAGTGTTATAGACATTTTTGTGCCTTACAACAATGAGCATGAAATGTCCATAATCTAGGGGATCCAAAGTCCCTAGACATGTTGTTCCTACCCCTAGAGGAACAAGGCTAACAAACTACAGCAATTCACAGAATTTCTCCACCAGAAACTGCTCAAAAACAAGTCAATTCAGGATCATGTCAGTGGCTCCACTAGCTGTCTGCGCTGAATGTCAAAGCCAACACTAGCTACCTGCACTGAATGTCAAAGCCAACACTGGCTATCTACGCTGAGCGAGAGTGGACATGTGGCAAGTTCATTTCTCAAGGTGTCAAAACCCAGGAAGCTCCCAAAATGACACATGCCTAAGGGAATTCGACTATGATGAGTAAGAGGTTCCAAATCTCCAAGTGGAAGCAAGAACCTCCAAGTGGAATCAAGAACTGACAGAGGGAGAGGACACTAGTTAGATCTCAAGCTGACTCATCCTCTCTCCAAACATCTATATATGGATCTCTCCTCCATGAGATCTAGAGGCTGGAATTTTGTTATTGCAAAGAATTGTTGTTGGTTTGAGACTGGAATCATTGGGTGCTTAATGCTTTGAAGGGAGGTGAAGATAGGAATTCCATTTTGCTGGGAAGGAGATGCTAGATTGGAGCCCACTGGGTTGTATCTCTTCCTGAACCTTGTTATTCATCAATAAAGCTATCTTGGTTTTTCCTATATACTGATGTATCGTTGATGTATGATTGCATTAGTATGTTTAGTTTACTTCTAATCCTGAACTAGTTATGATTATGAATCTATGTCTTTGTGTAGTGTTCTTCTCTTGTAATCTTGCAGAGACCTGTTGAAGCTGGGCAAGCAAGAAGACAAGTAGTTGTGAACTCCCAAAAAGAAAAGAAACCGGATCGAGGGACAAATGGAAGACACCGGTTAGTCCATCCATCTCTCTTCATTCTTAATTCATAAAGGAAGAATACTAGAATAGCTGTCTCTGTTTGTTGCTAAGGCACTGTCACACCTTAGGTGGATAGGATCGTCCTACATATGCATTTTTCCCCACAGGCAAATCCATCCCCTTGACCATAGTAGACATTTACTGCTTGACTGGGTTGTCAAGGCGGGGTGCCCCCTAATCTAGAATACTTGGTTGATAGGATCCCAAGCATCAAGCATATACTGCAGTAAGGAGATCTGTGCTCTCATACTAGAGATACGGAAGAACTTCAACAGGCCACAGTTCCGCAGCGCGTTCACCGTGACAGGGTCATGGAGGGCAATCATGTCCTCTTCTTCATGTTCTCGTTCTCGCCATGTAAGGGTCATTTTTCTCAACGGTCCCTGCAAAAAAAAAAAAGAGAAAGAGTAAGATCCTGGATTTGATGAGAAACTGGAAAAATTTTCATCAAAAACTGTGCAACAAAACCAATTTTCTATGCCCAACGCAACTAGCCAGTGTTCCACCTGCGTTGAAGGTCAAACTGCCTTAAGGCAGCTTGACATTCAGCGCAGGTTTCGAGTGAACGAGCTGTTCTGATGGTAGAGCGCCCTAACAAAACCCTAGGTGCTCAGGAAGATAGGAAAACAGGCACAGAATGGAAAAATGAAACCATGAAAAGAAAGAGCCAGGGTTTAGCTCCTACCTGGTCCAGATGGCACTGAGAATCGTCCACAGAATCTCCCGAAATCAGCTGGTGAAAATCAAGGGGGAAGAGGCACCTCCAAAGCTCCAACAAACCAAGTTCAAATGAAATGGTAAAATGAGACGTAAAAACACTTTTAATTGCTTTTTACGTAGTTCAAAGCGAAATATTAGGGTTTTAATCTCATTTTCAAACAAACGTTATTCATTTCTAACTTAGTTTGATGTAGCAATTGAGACTACAGTACTATCTTTGAAAAGGGCAAAGCTAGTTATGGTAAAAATCAAAATTTGACCACATATACGAGCAGTTTTAGCACACAGTTCATGCTCGTTAAAAAATAAACGCAAGATCCGAGCAGTTTTAGCGCATAGTGGTGGGCTCCAGTATTGTAGCAATAATGCTACAACTCCTGGGGCTTCATGTCTCTTAATTTTATCAACCCGGTAGTTCGTACAAACTTGGAAGCGACGGTGCTGTATGCAAAAGTACTAGCTCTTGTCGCAGCTGTCACTTGGTTAGCTGGCACAAGGCCGCTAGGGCTCAAGCCAACTTCTATAGGCTCACAGAAGAAGCTTTATCAATGATGGACGAAAGCTAACTCAAAGGAGACTAATCTACTTGGCAAAAATGAACTGAAAGCAAATCAAAACATGGAAACCCTAGGAAACCCTAATTTAACTAGTCTAACCTCTATGATGCAAAGAATGTGAAGGAAACTTCTACCAATGATGCCATTACTTCTAGGAAGGTAAAATGCATGTGTCTAAGTTATCACTATCTGAAGAAAACATCTTTTTGTATTTTTGATTAAGTTATAAGAATTGTCATGCATGTGCTTTTAACTAGTTTTCCACTGTGCAGGGATGGATCAAGGGATGAAATGCTTTGGGAAAGGCTGAGATGGTACAGAGAGGGTCTAAGGGATACCTGACATTCTCTCTGAGAGTTTCACAAAGTTTGGATGACATGCAACCGTGTCTATGAACCTCTATAGGAAGTCTGCAGGGGTTTCTACAGGAAAGTCCTATAAGTCTTATACAGGATGTTCTGTAATTCTTCTACAGGATGTTTACGAATTGGATTTTTGAGGATGGATGGTTGATGGAAGATGCATGGATGGTTATGGAGGTAGGATGGGGGTCTGAAGTGACCTAGGAACTGATGGATGGAGTGATGAGATGATATGTGGAAGGCTGATTTGGCTTTAAGGTAGTTGAGGCAACAATGGAGAAGAAGGTAAGGTTACTTGGAAAAAGAGAAGATGGGAGATGAGGGAACAGACTTGGTGATGGAGGAGCTGATCTGAACGAGGCTCAGATGAACGAGGAGGTGATGAAGATGATAGAGATGCCCTGCAAAATGCTCATTCAAACGAATCAATGAATTCTTGCAAACAAACCAAGTCCTAGCTAACTTAATCTAATTGTCAATGAAATAAATGAACAACAACTTTGTTTGGAAAGAGAACCATGTACTTCACGTGAGAAAGAGCATTCCAAAAGATCTAAATGCATAACAAACTCCTACCAATCGATTCTAAGAATAAAAAGCTACGTTACCCATCAAAACAAACTACCATAACAAAGCAAGATCTAAAGAGCAGATTTTTATTTCAAGAACGCAGCAAACACATAAAGATAAACAAGGGAGGTACTGGGCGCTTGAGATGGGCCCAACCCCAAGATCTACAGCCTCCCATGAAATATTTAGAGCTAGTGCAAAGCTGGATCCATCTTTATTAATCAAGAAATGAAAAGTACATCAAAACTGTCCATAAGGAGAGCTTGAGAATGAGCTGAAAGCAAAGCTAATCCATGGCCTAAAAATCGAACTACAAGCTAGGTAACTAATGGCTAAAACAAAATGACTAACTAGCTACAAAAATGACTACCAACTAGCTAACCCAAATGAGGCCCCAAGCCTTCTTATTTATACAATTTGAGGACCCAACAGTCCTCCTAAAAGTTAGGGACTTGGCTGCCCAAGACTTGTAGTTAACAACAGTCCAACTTGACTTGCTTGGCTGCCCTTGAGCTGATTGATTCGGTGGCCCTTGAACTCCGAGCTGATGGTGGAGAATTTGAGGTAAGGGCCCATAAATGAGGGGGACACCTTCCTACAAATCCTCTAGCTTGTTCTCCCACGAATTTGGCTGCCAAGTGCACATTAAGACCTTCCATTTTGTCTCCAAGTTGACCAACAAGGCTACACAAAGCACCCATTAGACTTGTTGGCATAATGACTAACTAAATTCACTCTATTAACATAAAAATAATCAAAAACATGCAATAAACAAATGAGGATGATGGATTAAGCCAAATTAGGAGGTTGAATGAGCCCAAATAATTGTACATTTTTGGGGCTCATCATCACCCCCCTACTGAAAGTGTTGCTCATCCTCTGAGCAACCAAATCTCTCCCCTTGTCTTTGATGGCCCCGGTGACTTCCTTGGCTAGCATTTCGGCCGATTTCTCCTTTGGCTTCCCGCTTTTCAGACTTTCCTGTAGAAACTGTTCGCTGGCTTCCTGTAGAAACAGTCTCTGTCTTCCTGTAGAAACAGTCCTGCACCACTGTATCCTGTAGAAACAGTCTGCTAACTTCCTCTGATTTGGCTTTCTTGGCTGGGGCGCCTTCTCCTTGACCTGTGTTGTGGTTGCCTTGGGTGTGTCCCTACTTGCTTGGCCTTTTTCAATATTTTCTGCTCTCTTCTGCAATCCTTTTCCAAGGTGTTTGTGCCATTGTTCCTCCCACAACTTTAGGCTTAGCAATTTGGCCCATTTCTCCTTTTCTTCTCTGTTTCTTCCTTCTTTTTCTTTCTTGCTTTTCGTCTTGCTTTCCTTGTGGCTTTGTTGATTGCATGTTGTACCATATGCCTCAGGAATCAACCACGCCACCACAATAATTTCAGGTTTGATGTCCAATCCTTGATGTGTTGTTCTCAACAACATTTCATTCTCCAATGCACAAACTTGATCAAGTATATACACAACCTGTCCACCAGTATCTGGCATTCCTAAAACAATTGCTTTGCCAAAATAACTCTGAGGTGAAAGAATCACAACATTAAGACCATAGGAATCCTTCCTAGAAATGTTTCTAAAGTTGATGGAGCAGGGACCTGCAAATTCTCCAAGAGCAAATGAATCATATCCGAGACAGGTTCTGCATTGTATCCCCATCCTTTTTCCAATCCCATTTCTTGTAATTTGTATTCAAACTCTGTATGTGGTGTATTCTTGGGGAACTTTTTAAGATATTCCACTGCCTTTACCAAGACTGAGCGTAGCTTGGACAAATTTTGTATTCTCTCATTCATCATCAGCTTCTGGCCTCTGTAGTTGTGTGCTTGAAGGAAATGCAACAAGCGCTGCATGCTTTCTCTATCATGGAATAATCTTGAGGACAACTGCTGATTAAGAAATTGAACTCTACTACCAATAGAAGATGGCCGTGTTGGGCGAGGAAAAGATTCATTTAAGGGCTCACGGTCTAGCTTCAATGCATATTTATCCTTGACACTTTCATCCACAAGGTGCTCCTTGAATTCCAAATATTCAGCCACAGAAAGTTGTTCAACAACAAGTTCATCAACGTTTCACACAGACATAATCCCATATACCAGACCTTGGTCGTACTGCAAGGAAAATCTATGGTGGAAGAATGATGTCCTCCTGTGTCTTAACACATCTCCAAATAGCCCTTCTTTGAGCGTTTGAAGTCATCTAATAAATGATGAGGCCGCAAAATCTTCTTCCCTTGTGCTACATATCCCTCTTCAGGCTCCAAATTTAATGAAGAGAACTCGGGCTTTTCTGCTGCAGAGCTGTTCTCTGCCCTTCCTGTAGACGACATCCTGTAGGCGGCTCTCGTTTCCTGTAGAATGAAACAGTGCTCCCTGTAGAATGCCGATAAGCCGAAGGGTCTGGAAAAATGGCCGAGAAAGATCGGTGGAGGATATAAAGTTCATAGATTGTGGAAACTTCAGTGGAGGACGTGGAAAGTGCAGATGGACAGTAGTTCACGAGTTTCAGCCAAGCCGTCTTTAATTTCTCCGTGATTTGTGATGAGGTGGCAAAACACATGCACGCTGGCTTTTTCGAACTGAAGTGATTTTATGAACTGCATGTCTTCTATTTGTTAATCAACTGCACTAGAGTTAAACTTCTGATCACTGTTTTTTTCTTTTACAATTTTTTAATTTTTACGTGAGTCCATTGTCCACGTGCACTGCGTGGCTGCCGGCGGAGTTCTGAAGCAGACAATCAGTTGAGCCTTGCTACATTCGTGGCTTAATCCCTCATCCCATTCGTTTATGCAGTTCCCAATTAAATCTATGCAATAGAAGAATGAGATTAGTCACATACCTCGAAGTTGAATGGTTGTCGTGAGCTGTTGTGGCCTGTCCTTGCTGCATGCATTGATTTTATGATTGCATGATGGCTTGGCTGCTAATATTTGATTTTGTTTTTCATGTGCAGGTGTCCTCTGGCCGGATCCAAGCTCCAGACAATTGTTTCCACGTTCAAATCTGCACATTCAAGCTGCTGTTGCTGCATCTTCCCCGAACCAGAACTTGTTTTCGACATTTCTCCCAAACGCCAAAGCGGATCGATCTGAAACTTTCTGAGCATGTTTCTATCATCATTATGCATCTCCCATATCAAATTCCTGATCAATGGATGCACGGATTTCGAGAAAAATGGGAAATGGCTGAATATTTCAGAGGTCAATTTCTCGGAAACCGTGCATCGGAATCGGCTGAAATTGCTTGGGTAGGCTACTATCATCCATGTGCATCTCCCCATGAAACAGGTTTTGAAACGGATGCACGGTTATGGAGAAAATGAAAAAATGGCTGATGGTGATGGAGGCTGATTTCTTGGAAACCGTGCACCGGAATTGCATGAAACTGCTCAGGCCTGTTGTCATCAACCTTGTACAATTCCCCATAAAACGGTTTGTCAAATGGATGCATGGTTTTCAAGTTATGGAAAAAACAAATTCTGCTCTATGTGTTTTTGCTTCAAGGCACTTTGCATGTTGGTTGCATGGTATGACAAAATGAATTTTGGCTGTGATGCAGGTGTGGAGATGATGGAGGATGAGTTGGAAGACTACATGAGGACCTGTGAACCCTTGAGGAAGCTAGCATGTTCGCCAAACCACTTTTTGAAATGTATGCCTAGTTTCCCACAATTTCTACAGGAAGTTCCTGTAGAAGCACAATGAGAAGCAAATGAGGTGGACAAATGATGGAGAAAGGCAAGGGATGGACACACAAGTGCTTGCAGGCCTGATCAACAGATTCCCACCATTAGATTCATTTTTGAAATTGTATTTGGCTCGTCCAAAGGTTCTACAGGATGTTTCCTGTAGAAATACAGAGCTTTCCTGTAGAAGACACAGTTTTGAGGAAAGAAGCATAATGATATGAAAAAAATGATGGAAAAGGGGTGAGGAATGGAAACATGGATGTGGGTAGGCCTCATGGACATATTCCAAGCCTTCAGGTCCTCCTCGGAGATCAATTTGGATTTTTTGTAAGCTTCCTGTAGAAGATACGAAACTTCCTGTAGAAGGCACAAAAACTCCTTTGTCTTTGATTTGAGTGCTCCTCCTGTCATGAAACGTCCTTCTTTAACCTGCAATGTCATTGCTGCAACATGAAATGGAGATTAGCTTTATTTTTCTTTTTCTTTTTCTCTTTTTTTTTTTGAAAAACAACTAGGGCGCCTCATGGAGGTTTTCACCCTAATTGCCTGCCTTGGGCGCCTCCAAGGGAGGTTTTCACCCAAAGATCTTATTCTCTTTTCTCTTTTTTTTCAACCCATTGACCGCCTCATGGAGGTTTTCAATCAATGAGCCAATCTAAGGCGCCTCCAAGGAGGTTTTCACCTTAGATTTCTATTTTCCTCTTTTTTCATTTTTTCTTTTTCTTTTTTCTTTTTTCTTTTTTTTTTTCTACCCTACCCTACTTGAAAAACAAAATTCCTTTCAAGTATAAGAATACTTCCAATGGAGCCATGTGCACATCGAGATTAGAGAAAAAATGATGTGGAGGCTCGAAATGCATGCTCTGACAGGTATCCAGATCTCAGAGACCAAATGATCTGACTTTGAAGGGATCAAACATAGTTGAGGAAGAGAGTACTGCTGCAACTTAGTGACTGTCTAGAACCATGTCTCAATATAACTTTGATATCCTTGGTCCCTTTGCTGATATGGATCATTCTTCATGTCACTTTCTATCATGACTTTCTCATCTTCCTCCTTTTGCTGATCTTTCTCTTGAATACATGGAAGATTTGATGGTAACCATGAGGGAACTTTCTCCATCTCTGATTCTGATCTCTTCTCTTCATGAAGTGCAGCCCATGGTTCTTTGATCTTTTCTTTTGGATCTTCTTTTGCCTTTGGTCCTTCAATGCTTTCAAGATGATCTCTTTTTTGCAACACTCTTCCTGAGCTTTGGTGAAGATCATTGGGCTCAAGAGGAGTTGTTTGGATATGTTTTGCCTCGGATTTGCAATGGGGTTGAGCTACTCCATTGCATGGCTTTGGAAATGGTACGGGTAGATGGGTGGAGGTGTGAGTTTGAGATGGAGATGCATGGCATTGTGGTTGGGTAGGCATTTGGGGTTGCCTTGCTGGAGGAGGAGGCGATGGTTGTGGATGAGCAGGTGGTGGAGGAAAATAAGCGGGATGAGAGTTATACTGGGGCCTTCCCTCCTGATAAGGTGCATTCCACTGAGGTTGTGGCTGAGCATAAGAGTGAAATGAATGAGCAACTGGTTGGGCATAATATGGATCTGTGAAGGAACAAGGAGAATATGACCAAGGAGGAGGTGTAGACCAGGAAGGATGAGTAGGGGGACCCCAAGAAGGCATGAAGGTGTCTTGGTAAGGGTCATAATAGGTCTCGGGTATCCCTTGCAGCTCCTGCTGGTAGGATATGGGTCCATGTGGCCTCCTTTGGTTCATATAACAGAGTGATTAAGTGGCTCCCTTGGCTCTTTGATATGTAGCTTTGATTCTCGGCAAGGAAGGGCACTGATCTGTAGGATGGTAATCCTCACAGATGAAACACACTTCTAGGGAGTGCATTGGACATTCATTCCTAGGATGCTTTTTAAGACACCTAGGACAAAAAATGACCAAAGCCCTCTTGGCTTCCTCTTGCTTCTTTTGGATCCGCAAGGTATCCAGTTGCATGGCAAGAAACTGCCTCATATCACTCTTGAAATCTTTGATCTGATTTTCAAACTCGTCTTTGGACAAGATGTTGCTCCCAACATCTCTGCTTGTAGCCATTTTCTCCCGAGGAATGTTTTCTTCTTCTTCTCCCCTAGAGGTTCTTCAGATATGTCTTGATGTCCACCCAGGGGTTCTTTCATCACAGCCATCGAAGAAGAACATTGGCTGTGTGAAGTAGTGGGGGTGTTGTGCAATCATTTTTCTAACTTATCTCTACTCCTAGAAAGCATGAAATAGATTGAACTGCAACTAACTATATTGCGAAATTGAAATGAAAGCAGGAAAGGACTAATCTATTTTTCTCAAATGAAATTGCAAGAATGAAATGCTAGGCTACGCTTGCGAAATTGAAACACTAATCTACGCTTGCAGAATTGAAATGCGGAATTGAAAGGCTATTCTAGGAAAGCAGGAAATGCTAATCTATGAAAGCAGGAAATACTAATCTATGAAAGCAGGAAATGCTAATCTATGAAAGCAGGAAATGCTAATCTAGGAAAGCAAGAAAGGCTAATCTACTTTTGCATAAATGAAATTGCATAATGGAAATGAAATAAACTACTTAGAAGAAGGTTGTAGTGGAAAATAGAAGAAAAGCGACAATCACCAATACTCTGACGCTTCCCCGGCAACGACGCCAAAAAGATGGTGGGCTCCAGTATTGTAGCAATAATGCTACAACTCCTGGGGCTTCCTGTCTCTTAATTTTATCAACCTGGTAGTTCGTACAAACTTGGAAGCGACGGTGTTGTATGCACAAGTACTAGCTCTTGTCGCAGCTATCACTTGGTCAACTGGCACAAGTCCGCTAGGGCTCAAGCCAACTTCTATAGGCTCACAGAAGAATCTTTATCAATGATGGACGAAAGCTAACTCAAAGGAGACTAATCTACTTGGCAAAAATGAACTGAAAGCAAATCAAAACATGGAAACCCTAGGAAACCCTAATTTAACTAGTCTAACCTCTATGATGCAAAGAATGTGAAGGAAACTTCTACCAATGATGCCATTACTTCTAGGAAGGTAAAATGCATGTGTCTAAGTTATCACTATCTGAAGAAAACATCTTTTTGTATTTTTGATTAAGTTATAAGAATTGTCATGCATGTGCTTTTAACTAGTTTTCCACTGTGCAGGGATGGATCAAGGGATGAAATGCTTTGGGAAAGGCTGGGATGGTACAGAGAGGGTCTAAGGGATACCTGACATTCTCTCTGAGAGTTTCACAAAGTTTGGATGACATGCAACCATGTTTATGAACCTCTACAGGAAGTCTGCAGGGGTTTCTATAGGAAAGTCCTGTAAGTCTTCTACAGGATGTTCTGTAATTCTTCTACAGGATGTTTACGAATTGGATTTTTGAGGATGGATGGTTGATGGAAGATGCATGGATGGTTATGGAGGTAGGATGGGGGTCTGAAGTGACCTAGGAACTGATGGATGGAGTGATGAGATGATATGTGGAAGGCTGATTTGGCTTTAAGGTAGTTGAGGCAACAATGGAGAAGAACGTAAGGTTACTTGGCAAAAGAGAAGATGGGAGATGAGGGAACAGACTTGGTGATGGAGGAGCTGATCTGAACAAGGCTCAGATCAACGAGGAGGTGATGAAGATGATAGAGATGCCCTGCACAATGCTCATTCAAACGAATCAATGAATTATTGCAAACAAACCAAGTCCTAGCTAACTTAATCTAATTGTCAATGAAATAAATGAACAACAGCTTTGTTTGGAAAGAGAACCATGTACTTCACGTGAGAAAGAGCATTCCAAAAGATCTAAATGCATAGCAAACTCCTACCAATCGATTCTAAGAATAAAAAGCTACGTTACCCATCAAAACCAACTACCATAACAAAGCAAGATCTCAAGAGCAGATTTTTATTTCAAGAACGCAGCAAACACATAAAGATAAACAAGGGAGGTACTGGGCGCTTGAGATGGGCCCAACCCCAAGAGCTAAAGCCTCCCATGAAATATTTAGAGCTGGTGCCAAGCTGGATCCATCTTTATTAATCAAGAAATGAAAAGTACATCAAAACTGTCCATAAGGAGAGCTTGAGAATGAGCTGAAAGCAAAGCTAATCCATGGCCTAAAAATCAAACTACAAGCTAGCTAACTAATGGCTAAAACAAAATGACTAACAAGCTACAAAAATGACTACCAACTAGCTAACCCAAATGAGGCCCCAAGCCTTCTTATTTATACAATTTGAGGACCCAACAGTCCTCCTAAAAGTTAGGGACTTGGCTGCCCAAGACTTGTAGTTAACAGCAGTCCAACTTGACTTGCTTGGCTGCCCTTGAGCTGATTGATTCGGTGGCCCTTGAACTCCGAGCTGATGGTGGAGAATTTGAGGTAAGGGCCCATAAATGAGGGGGACACCTTCCTACAAATCCTCTAGCTTGTTCTCCCACGAATTTGGCTTCCAAGTGCACATTAAGACCTTCCATTTTGTCTCCAAGTTGACCAACAAGGTTACACAAAGCACACATTAGACTTGTTGGCATAATGACAAACCAAATTCACTCTATTAACATAAAAATAATCAAAAACATGCAATAAACAAATGAGGATGATGGATTAAGACAAATTAGGAGGTTGAATGAGCCCAAATAATTGTACATTTTTGGGGCTCATCACATAGTTCATGCTCGTTAAAAAATAAACATAAGATTGAGCAGTGTTTTTCCGCGTTCAAGCTCGTTAAAAAATGAAGATCTTCCGGTAAATAAACACTGTGAATGTAACCTTATCTGCCATTAAAGCCTTGGTCGTGTTTGCACCGTCACCTCCACTTTTCATTTGGCCGATCGTTCACCTCCATATGATTGTTTACCCATTTTGAGGAACAGCTACGAAGAGTGATTTCACCTAGCCATCCTTGTGACACTGCCGTGATTGGAAAATTCCAACCTGTACCTGGAATCAGCTACTAACCCTGTTTATCACTCGTTCCTCAAAAGACGAGTCTTCTTTAAGCTCTTTTCAATTGACTCGTAAAATATGAAAAGATTGCCGAGTTTTGGCCTTCCAGCTCGTTAAAGCGACCGGAAGTGCTATCCCTCCTCTAGATTTTAATCTTTTTGGACCTGGGGGATTATTGCACAAAAAGATCGAGCGCTTGTTTTGTTCGGCTCGTTAAAACTATCGAAAACTCATCCCTTTTGCATTGTTTTATACTTTTTCGGACTAAAGGGATTAGATGACGAAAAAGGACTTTTGGAGTTAACTTTATGTACCTTTTCAGACTCTCTAAAAATGAAAAGGATTGAGTTATCCTTGTCGTTAGACTCGTTAAAATCACTAAATAGCAACAAACTTGTCTTTAGACGAGAACGAGTTTCACTATCGCTAGGCTCGTTAAAACATAGCAATGGGCTTGCCCGAAGGGCAGTTTATAGAACAAGCATATGTTATCCTCCTCAAGCTTGACAAAAATAAAGAGGTACTGGTCAGCAATGACTGGGGAAAAATTGGGAGAAACTCAAGAAAACTTTGATGGTAGCAAGTCGCTCTTGAACATGACATTTTTCCTCTGTACTACAATCGGGTTGGGTTGTTTCATTCACCGGTCACATCACCATGGTCTCACCATACCATCCATAATTGGGGTAATGCTACCGATCCATCGCATCAGTGTCGCCATATGTTCAAGAGAAGTCGTTCAGAAACAGTCAACCATGTCCCATCCACTGCCATACATTATCCTTCATCCCTTCATGACTGCCACCCTCAATCATATGTCACAGATCGTTTTCACCTCCATCAAAATCATTAGCTCCGTTCTGTGTCACTGATGTGGGATTCATTAAGGCCCTCGTGTGATGGATCGCTTCTTGTCGACATCAGCTCATTATCCAAGAAGTTGATCTAGGAACAACCCCTTCAGTACTTTGAAACTTGCATGCCTCAATGGCAAGTTTCTCACTCCCGGCGACATGTATACATCAATGACCTTCGACCGAAAGATTTTGCGTGGTGTTCGATGCCAAGTCCTTTGTTCACACCACGTGAATTGTAATGCAGTACTGTTTGGTCAATTTAATGATGTCTAAATAGCAACTTTTAAATGTCAACCCGGGGCTCGTAAGCTGATGAAGTGATGGGTACTGTATGTACTTAGGCAACTATTTCTTAAGCTTTTGTCGTTTTTAACTTTTTAATTTTGTTTTCAAGTCTATTTCTCCTTACAGTGATGTGATGGAAATGAAATAAAGTGAGTGAGGTGTGTGTAATTGTGATGAGTTCTAGATGATTTCTTAAAGCTTAAAAGTAATCTACACGAAAGCTTTGAACAACAACTGAAATGAAATTAACTCTTAAAAAAAAATTGAAAGCATCAAATAAAAGACCAATGGCATTGACCCAGTACCTATACTGCTGATAAAAATGAGATTGAAAATGACATCTACATTAACTTAAAAACAAGAGCAACTACTTTAATTCTTCAATGAAATCTCAAGCAATGTACAATCTAAATGACAAATCACACTACTTAATTTTCCCTTAACCTTTCTGCCTTCAGCTGGATTGATCATATAAGAAAGAGTTATGATTGAGTTAGCAATGTGAGTCTTAAACAAAATAACCGAGCTGCACTTAAATGATGTTCTGGCTCCTTGAAAAGTTAGTTGATTATGATAAAAGAGCCATCAAAAGACAAAGAACTTGATAAGCTATGAGCAGAAAATAAAGTGCAACTAAAGCAGTAATGCTAATGGAAATAAAAAACAAAGGTCAGCAGTTTAGATAAGACAGCCACAAGTGCCACTAGCTGCAAAAAAAGAGTAAGAAGAAACTGTCCTGGGAACCTAAGAAATCTGCAAAAGCATACTGATCAGTCATGGAAAAGTGCAGAAATATAAATGGACAGAATTCAAAGTTATATACAGCTATTGTACATGATCAAAGCATAGCAAACGAAAGCATTCTGTACAACTATTATACATAAAATGATAAGAAGAAAGGCATAAAATGAAAAGCACTGTACAGGCCTTAAGTAAACAGGGGCCCTCTGCCTACTCCAGCCAGCTCAAAACTCAATTACACACTAAATGAAGAACAGTCTTCTCATATATTACGTAGCAAAATGGAAAGTACAGTGGGGTTCAAAATTACATATCAGCAGATAACTAATCAAGGTTCAGATACGCTTTATTTATAGCAGAAAAACCAAACTAACTTAATCACAAACTACGCTATTCTAACAGTTGTGTGAAGAACACGTAATCTAACACAGTCCACGGATTTAGGTAATGGTCAAGGTGGGCATTAAATCTCTGGTTGGATTCGTGTTCCCCATCATCTGCGTGGCTGAGGAAGAGGCCAGCTATGCTTCACGTGCTCTAAAACGAACACGTAGAGCCGTGCCACCGCCAATAACCTTTGTCTGACCGAAGTTGCCCCCTCGTTGACCATGGGTGTTTACGACTGTTATGGCTGAGCTGGAAGGACACACACCATGTCCTTGGTGCCACGCGCTTGCCCATGTGGCCCTTCTGGCCGGAGGACACCTGGATCATGCCGTTTAACAAAACAGCTGCGGAAACTGGGATCAGCTGTGGAAACTGGGATCAGCTGCGGAAACTGCAGGTTTTGAACCAAAATTCTAATCCAACAACACAGTCATTAGCATAATTAATAAACCATGTAAAAGTCCTATAATACAATGAGTTAAGCAAATTGATGAAGGAAATGAGTGATAAAGGAAGAAAATGAATGGAAAAGGAGGCCGAGAGGTTGTGAAAAGGAGTGCAGGTCTGAGGCTCAACATACCCCCACTGTGAAGATGTTGCATGTCCTCATGCAACCAAAACTTTGTCAGTGTTTTTCAGTCCATGTGATCAGATGCTTCTACCAAAACATCCAGCCTTCTCCTCTTTCTCCTTGTTGCTAAAATTGTCCTTGGTTTTCTGACTAAACACTTGAATTTCAAGTTGATCAAGGCCCTGCTCAGTTTCTTGCATTTTCTCTTCAATTTCCTGTTCTTCTTCTGCCAGAGCCCAAGGTGAAGCATGGTGTTGTCATGGACAATCTTGTCCACCTTGCTTTGTTCTTTCAATGCTTCATTCTCTTGTTTAATATGCCGGTTTAGGACTTCTAGTTCAAATACCTCTTGTTTTAGAGAGTGGACTTGTTCTTCAAGAGGTAATATAGTGCTTGGACCGGCAACAGATTGCTCCAAGGTCTCCAAATAATTATATGCCTCCTGCTGGTCAGGGTCAATGTCAGGTGTTTGTCTTGGCCTAAATTCAAATTCTTGAGGACTGCTTTCTCTTTCTTGCTGGAAGGGGCTTTCCTCCTGTGGAGGACTTGGCTCAATATCTAGCTGGATTGGAGTCTTCTCAGGTGTTCCCAAATCAATAAAATGTGACTGCTTTTCTTTAGTCACACTCTTCTTTTCTATAAGTCTACTGCTTCTTCTTACCTGTACACTAGTACTCTTTTGCTGACTGCTTTGTTTTTCTTTTTGTTTCTTCTTGGAAAGGGCAGTAGCTTGGAGTTCTACTAGTCTTTCAGCCAAGGTTTGATAGTCCTCCTCTATTGAAGGTTCAGGTGATGAATATGATTATTTGACAACTGCTTTCCCTTTATCCTTTTTCTGTCTCTTAGTTTTATCTCTCTCCACTTCTTCTTCTTGAGTAGTCTCCTGAGTTTCTATAATGGGAGGATCCTGGGCTACATCATTCTTTTTCATTCTTCTACTTCTTTTTGGGACTCTAGGAGAGCTGCTAGCGGAAGCTTCAATTACTTCTTGAAAATGATTCCTGACTAAAAACTTTTCCCATGTATCATTGTTGTTTTTCAATTGGTCCTCTATAAGAATTCTAATGAACCCATGATGATACAAGTGAGGTTCAATATTGCCTATATTATTTTGGACAATAAAACTCATTTTTGTTAGGCTTCTTAACAGAAAATAGGGTAAGTTGATGGCATGGCCCTCCATGAAGTTCATCATAATTCTAGCATGGTACATATACATGGTGCCAAAGCGGCCTTCACATGTTATAAACTTTTCAACTAATAACAACAATGCAGTAGATTCTTCTTTAATAACATGTACAGGAATCCCTTTGGTGAATATTGAGGTGTCCATACCTGGATTCTTTAGCATATTTTTCCATTCCTGATCTTCAACCCCTTTGTTCTTCAACCATCGGTCTCCCACCATAGGTAAATTAGTTGCTGTTGCTATGGAGTTTTCTGTGACTGTGAATTTCAGATCTCCTATTTCCACAGTATTTCCATCGAATGAACGAGCAAACGTTTTCGTTACCTCTTTATCATATCCTTTGAATTTCTGAATGAACTTCAACCATTTTTCCTTTTTTAACGCTTCCTTTGTCTGTGGGTATCCTTCTAGATACTTTGAACCTTCGGGCTCAGCTCGAAGCAATTTCCCCATCTCAACTTCGGCTGAAGCTTTGACTGTATATGGATACTCAAGGAGGATGCTCTCGGGTAAGACAGATAGACTACGGCTGTAGGTGGAATAGCCGCACTGTAATGCGAGGTAATACAGGTTGGAAATGGAACTGTGGAGCTTGAGACAGAGCTGCGGGGTTTAAAACAGAGACGTGGAGTTTAAAACAGAGCTACGGGGTTTAAAACAAAAACGAGTGTGGAAATGGTGTGAAGGTGAAGGAGTGGAAGACAAGCACGAGAATGAGTTCAAATGCGTGCGAAATGGAGTGATAAGGGAATGAATTAACGACCAAATCCCTTGGAGTCGGATGGCTTTCATACACGTTTCAGTTTTTGGCTGCGGAGGTCGTGGTGGAGAAGAGACGTAGTACGATAGGTCTCTTCTTCCTCGTATGGCTAATTAATGAAAGCGCAGTCTCGATTTGAGTTTAAACTAAGTGGTGGTTATGAGACCGTTATGAGGATCTGAGGTGGATGAAGGATGATCATGGCGAAGAAATGGGATGATCTTTGCTTAATCATTGCATTTAGTGGCTCTGTCCACGATTAATAATTATGCACAACATGACATAAATGGTTGTTTGGAGAAAAATTTTGATCATACCTTTATGGGTTTACCATCTGTTGATTAAGGTTGTTGATCCATGATTGCCTTTTGATCCTGCAGGTGCCTTCCATCCTTGTTTCCTTCTGACTGTGATTTTTGAAAACAGAGTACTGCTGCTGTGGAGACAGAGTGTGCTGGCTGCGGAATCTGGTGCGAGCTACGGAAACTAGTGCGAGCTGCGGAAACAGTTCTCAGCTGCAGAAACTGAAACAACACCCTTCTATCTATACAAAAAGTAATTAGAGAATACTTACTAAATGAAATAGTCCTGAGAGGGACTTTTATTATGAAATGGAGTGAGATGAATGAAATGAAGTGGAAATAGAAATGGAAATGGAAGTGAAGATGAAAATGAAATGAGATGAAAAGAATGAAATGGAATGGAAATGAAGTGGAATGAAATGGTGAATGAAATGGAAAGAGAGAGAGATTTTTTTTTTTGTTTGGAAAATATAAAGGGTCAGGTGACCCTGATTTTCACTTTATATTTTCTGCATAAGACTGCCAATCCAAGATTGGTTTTCAGGCTTATACAAGAGATTTTTTTTTTCTTCTATTTTTTTTTTTTTTTTCAACTGAAAGAAATAAAGACTAGGCTGATGGAGGAGAAGAATTCTTCTCCACCAGCCTCATTGCAGAATCTTCTTGGAAGATTTTAACAAATTCCTCCTTTGAGAGTGGCTTGTGGTAGACTTTCAATCGGTGGCCATTCACAATGAGAGGAGTCTGAAGCTCATCAATGGTCTTCACTCGAACTGCTCCATTGTTAAAGACTTCATCAATCTCATATGGTCCAAGCCAATGAGTTTGAAATTTTCCTTTGAAGTCCTTAAACTTGGATTCAACCAATAGTGCCCAATCTCCCTTTTGAAACTTTCTCTCTTTGATGTGTCGATCATGCCACTTAGTTCTTTGGTGCTGAACTAGATCAGTCCTTAAAATTGCATCTTGTCTTATCTCATCTAGCTCATTCAGCTACTCCATTCTGTGCTTTTGGGCTTCTGATAGGCTCATCCCTAATTGAACTGTCATCTTGAAGGTCTTGACTTGGAACTCATTGGGGAGCAGGACTTCTTTCCCATAAACAAGTTCATAGGGAGAATGTCCTGTTGTGTTCCTCCATGTAGTTCTATAGGCCCATAAGGCTTCAGGAAGCCTTTCTGCCCAATCTCTTCTGTGGAGATGAACAGTTTTGGTGATGATGCTTTCAAGAACTTTGTTTGTAGATTCCACTTGACAATTTGCTTGCGGATGGTATGGAGTAGATGTTCTGTGCTTGATTTTGTATTCTTCCATCAGCTTCTCCATCAAGTTATATGTAAATTGACTTCCCTGATCTGTCACAATTTCTCTTGGGACACCAAAACGAGTAAAAATATCCTCAAAAAGAAATTGAACAACTGAATTTTCAGTGGCAGAAGGAAATGCCTTTGCTTCTACCCATTTAGTAACATAATCAGTACAAACCAATATATACTTCTTTTGCTTAGATGGTGGGTTAATAGGTCCAATGAAATCTAAAGCCCATTTTTCAAAGGGTTCGATGCATACCTGTGGCTATAATGGCATTTCATTTGAAAGAGTTGGTCTCCCAACTCTTTGGCAGCTGTCACACCTTTTGACATATTGTTTTGCATCTTTGAAGAGAGAAGGCCAATAATATCCTAAAGAAAGGATTTTATAGGTCGTCCTCTTGTCAGCAAAGTGTCCGCCGCATGGTTCATCATGACATGCTTTAAGTATGTCAGGTATTTCATCTTCTTGAACACATCTTCTAATCACACAATCTGGACCTGTTTTGAACAATTCATTAGAAATCTAGGAATAATGTGAACTCTCCTAAATGATTTTCCTTTTCTCATTAGGAAATAAGTGTGGAGGTAGCTTCCCTGTAACTAAATAGTTAGCAATATCTGCATACCAAGGAGTTTTAGTAGTTACTGCAAACAAGTATTCATCTGGAAACTTATCCTCTACAGGAGAATCTTCGTTAATGTTTTGGATTCTAGACAAGAAATCAGCTACTGTGTTTTGTTTCCCTGGTCTATCTAACACAGTAATATTGAATTCTTGTAAAAGTAAAAGCCATCTTGTAACTCTGCCATTAGTAACAGGTTTGTTCATAAGATATCTAATTTCAGAATGATCAGTATGGACAAAAGTTTCATAGCCAGTTATATAATGTCTAAACTTGTTGATTGCATGAACAACGGCTAAGAACTCTTTTTCAGTCACAGTATAATTTAACTCAGTGGGAGTCAAATTTTTACTGGTGTAGTAAATGGCATAAGGGACCAAATCCTTTTGTCCCAAGACAGCTCCTAGAGCTGTATCTGAAGCATCAGTAGAAATGTGGAAAGGGAGTTTCCAATTTGGCCCTCTCAAAATGGGTGCTTCAGATATTCTAGTCTTTAAAGTTTCAAATGCAGATTGACACTCAGGATCCCATTTGAATTCACAGTATTTTGTAAGTAATTTGAAGAGCGGAGATGCTATCTTGGTGAAGTTTTCAATAAATCTTCTATAATATCCAGTAAACCCAACAAAACTTCTAACATCTTTCTGACAATTTGGAATAGGTAACTTGGAGATGACTTCAACTTTTGATCTATCAACTTTAATTCCATCTCCTGAAATATGATGTCCTAAAACAATCCCTTCAGTAAACATCATAAAACATTTTTCATGACTTAATGAAAGATCTGTTTCTTTACATCTAATAAGGACTTTTTCCAAATTTTCTAACGCTTCTTCAAATGAGTTACCATAAACTGTAAAATCATCCATGTAGACCTCTACACAATCATGAATTAGATCAGAAAAGATTCCTAATACTGCCCTTTGAAATGTTGCGGGTGCATTACATAATCCAAAAGGAAGTACTCGGTAAGCAAAAGTTCCCCATGGACAAGTAAATGTGGTTTTGTCCTGATCTTCAGGTGCTACCTGAATTTGATTGTAACCACTAAAACCATCCAAAAATGAGAAATACTTTTTGCTTGCTAAAGTATCTAATACTTGATCAATAAAGGGCAAAGGAAAGTGATCCTTCAAGGTTGCTTTGTTCAATTCCCTGTAATCAATGCAAACGCTCCATTTACCATTCTTTTTAGGTACTATAACCAAAGGAGAAACCCACCGGCTATTTGAAATGGGGTAAATGAAGTTTGCATTGAGTAACTTTTGGAGATCTTCTTCCACTATCTCCCTAAGATTTGGATTCATCCTTCTTTGAGGTTGTCTGGTTGGTCTGCTATTTTCCTCGATATAGATGTGATGAATGCAAGTCTTAGGATCAATACCTTTCATATCAATATACTCCCATGCAAATGCAGTAGAATGCTTTTGCAAGACTTTGGTTAGCTCTTCCTGTTGTGATTTTTCCAAGTTTTTGTTGATATTCAGTGTTTTTCCTGGAAAAATTTCAATGGCAGAATTACCAAACTCTTCCATAGAGAAAAGAGACATATGTCTAGATGATAGACACTCAATGTCAGAATCCAACTGAAATTGTGTGGATTCATATTCTGAACATGGTTAAAATTTTTCTAATGTGTTCAGAATTTGACTATCTTCACTAATCTCAGAAATGGTAAAGACAGGTTGTATAGTATATTCATCATCAACCCACTCATTATCTCCTATTTCTGTAATTGCTTTCGCTGGAGGATACAGATTGAACTTTTTTGTCGAATTACCATCAGAAATATACATATCCCCAGACCTACAACTTATGAAAGCATCAATTGTGGCTAGCCAAGGTCTTCCTAGAATAAGAGGATGTCCTCCTAGATTACTCTTGGGAGTTAAAATCATGAAATCCACTGGATATTCCCAAGAATCTAAGGAGATAGGAATGTCTTCTAATACACCATCTGGTTTAATAATTGATCGATCTGCAAGTTGTAACAAGGTGGGTGTAAAAAGAAGATTAGGAAGTTTTAGCTGTTCCATAGTCTGTCTACTCATAATGTTGATAGCAGCCCCTAAATCAATCAAAGTATTTGGTATTTCTACCCCATTGATATGTGTTTTGACAATTGGACTACCGGGATCTACATATTTCTGCATAGTAATCTTTCCCATCATGATATCTGCAATTTTCCCTACTAGGTGGATCCTTCTGGTATCTCTTGGTTTCCTTCCTGGTCTTTTAAGGCTCAACTCCTTTATTGTTTTTGCTAGAATAGGAATTTCCTTAATGGCTTGTAACAAGGGAATCTTGATACAGACATTTTTCAATTCATCTAGAAAATTATAGTGAGGCAACCAAATTTGTTTTTCCGCTCCTCTATCTATTTGTAATCTTTCAGGAAAAGGAGGTGTGGATAGAGATGTAGGTTGCTCAGCTATGGGAGTTGTGGGGGTTGATTCTTTTTCTTTTTCTTTTTGAGTGTTTGGGTTTTGAAGAGAAACTTCAGAACCCTTATTGGCTTCAAGAGACTCTTCCTCAGAAATGCTTGGCTGTTGAGTATTTATAGAAGGTTTATCTAGAACTCTACCTGATCTCAGTTGTACTTCATTAAGAGGAACAATCATATAGGTAGGGAATGGTTGACCTTCCATCATGTAAGCATTTTGAGGGTTTTTATTATTGGGGTTTGGCAATGGCTGAGAAGGAAGTTGATTTGACTTCTATTGGGATGGAAGCAAGAGTTGAGAATTTTGATTTTGTGGAGAAGGTTGTTGTTGTTGAGGGAATGGCAATGATAGTTGTGGACTTTGATTTGGAAGTTGCGGAGCTTGTTGATTTTGAAAAGATGGAGGATATTGGTAGAACTGAGAAAATCTCCCATAAGGATTTTGCATACCTTGTACCCATGATTGAAAGGAATTTTGAGGTTGGGGCCAAGGTTGTTGCCAAGGATTCCAATTTGGTGGGGGTTGAAAATTCATAGAGTTGTTAAAACCTTGATTTTGTTGCCCTTGCCAAGGTCTCCTTGCAACAAAACAGAGAGATTCAAGTGTACTTGGATCTTCTTGAAAAACAGCTTTGAGCTCAGGGATTGAAGGACAATCCTTGGTCTCATGGTTCTCTGAACAGATTACACATGTTTCTACAACTTTTGCATCCAAGGGGCATTCCCTTAGAGCATGTTTCTTTCTACACTTTGGGCAAAAGATGGCCAAGGCCTCAGCTTCTGCTTTCTGTTTATTGTGGATCTTAAGGGTGTCTAATTGTTCGCTAAGACTCCCTAAGATGTCAATTTTGAATTCATCAAGCATATTGTTGATTTCAGCCCTACTTACTGATCCAGTTGCAGATTTGTTTGCTCTGAGGAGAGAAGGATCTCTAGGCCCTTTTTGAGTTTTGGATTCCCCCTTGAGAGATGGACACATAATTCTGCTATATCAGAAAGTGGAAGCTGAGATATATCTCCCTTCCCCATCATATTCAAAATATCTATCCACTCATCTCTAATGGATTTTAGTAATAGGGCTTTCAAGGTCTCTTCATCCAAGTTACTCATTTTTGCTCTTTTCAGATTATATTGAAATCTTTCAATCAATTCCTCCAAGTTTTCATCTTCCTTTTGTACCATTTTGAATACCTCATCCTTATGATTGGTGGGCATACAATAGTCCACGCACCTATCCAAAAATGTTTGTTTCATATCATTCCAATACCTAATGGATTGAGTGAGTAATCCCATGAACCATTTCAAAGCTTGTCCTTTCAATGTTGAAGGAAACAGTTTGAGTTTTTGAGAGTCATCCAGATAATCATAAGTTCGACATACGACTTCAAACTCAAATAGAAATGTTTCAGGGTCCTCATTCCTTGATCCATGAAAGTTCGGGAGGACAGATGGTGAGATGTTCTTCATGGTGGCTCGAGAATCCTCATCGACTATAGGGAACCCGAATGAGTTATCCCCATCCTTATTTCCTCCAATATTACCTCTACCTCCTCCATTGTTTCCTCCTCCTCCTCTACATCTACCTCTACCAAATCCAGGTGCTCCTTCCTCTGCCATGGTAGTTTCCCCAGAGACTTCAGAGTCTTCTGGTTCTTCTACTAAGGGTGTATGAGAAGGATTCCCTCCTTCTTCTTCAGGTGATTCTACTTCTTCAATTATAATTTGTCTCTCTGGAGAAAGAAGGAAAGGATCTCTCTCTAATTCAGACTCGATGGAAGGTATGGGAGAGTCGACTCCTGCTTCTTGAATTTCGGGAACCCTAGGGCTAGGAGTGTCAGTTGGAGATGAGGGAGGTGTCTCTTGTCTATCCCTTGAAGTAGATGGACTTGTAAAAATCGAACTCTTGGCTCTAGCTAAAAACCTTCCCCTAGAATCTCTAGCTCTATGCATGTCATTTTTATTTTTCTTCAAGTCCGGATACTAATTCTCTTTCTGATCTTCCAGGTCACTCTAGGTGCAAGAAGAGAGCATACTTAAGAAACTATTAAACCAATAACTTTCTCTTTTCTGATCCTCCAGGACACTCTAGGTGCAAGAGGAGAGCATACTTTGAGAGGTTATCAATTTCCTTCCTTGAAATTTTCTTTTTTTTTTTCTTTTTAAGAATTGGCTACCTAATTTCACTTCCCCGAAAATGGCGCCAAAATGTTTGGTAAATTTAGTGATGTCTAAATTGCAACTTTTAAATGTCAACCCGGGGCTCGTAAGTTGATGAAGTGATGGGTATTGTATGTACTTAGGCAACTATTTCTTAAGCTTTTGTTGTTTTTAACTTTTTAAGTTTGTTTTCAAGTCTATTTCTCCTTACAGTGATGTGATGGAAATGAAATAAAGTGAGTGAGGTGTGTGTAATTGTGATGAGTTCTAGATGATTTCTTAAAGCTTAAAAGTAATCTACACGAAAGCTTTGAACAACAACTGAAATGAAATTAACTCTTCAAGAAAAATTGAAAGCATCAAATAAAAGACCAATGGCATTAACCCAGCACCTATACTGCTGATAAAAATGAGATTGAAAACGACATCTACATTAACTTAAAAACAAGAGCAACTACTTTAATTCTTCAATGAAATCTCAAGCAATGTACAATCTAAATGACAAATCGCACTACTTAATTTTCCCTTAACCTTTCTGCCTTCAGATGGATTGATCATATAAGAAAGAGTTATGAGTGAGTTAGCAATGTGAGTCTTAAACAGAATAACCAAGCTGCACTTAAATGATGTTCTGGCTCCTTGAAAAGTTAGTTGATTATGATAAAAGAGCCATCAAAAGACAAAGAACTCGATAAGATATGAGCAGAAAATAAAGTGCAACTAAAGCAATAATGCTAATGGAAATCAAAAACAAAGGTCAACAATTTAGATAAGACAGCCACAAGTGCCACTAGCTGCAAAAAAAGAGTAAGAAGAAACTGTCCCGGGCACCTAAGAAATCTGCAAAAACATACTGATCAGTCATGGAAAAGTGCAGAAATATAAATGGACAGAATTCAAAGTTATATACAGCTATTGTACATGATCAAAGCATAGCAAACGAAAGCATTCTGTACAACTATTATACATAAACTGATAAGAAGAAATTCATAAAATGAAAAGCACTATACAGGCCTTAAGTAAACAGGGGCCCTCTACTTACTCCAGCCAGCTCAAAAATCAATTACACGCTCAAATGAAGAACAATCTTCTCATATATTATGTAGCAAAATGGAAAGTACAGTGGGGTTCAAAATTACATATCAGCAGCTAACTAATCAGCGTTCAGATACGCTTTATTTATAGCAGAAAAACCAAACTAACTTAATCACAAACTGCGTTATTCTAACAGCTGTGTGAAGAACACGTAATCTAACACAGTCCACGGATTTAGGTAATGGTCAAGGTGGGCATTAAATCTCTGGTTGGATTCGTGTTCCCCATCATCTGCATGGCTGAGGAAGAGGCCAGCTATGCTTCACGTGCTCTAAATCGAACACGCAGAGCCATGCCACCCCCAATAACCTTTGTTTGACCGAAGTTGCCCCCTCGTTGACCATGGGTGTTTACAACTGTTATGGCTGAGCTGGAAGGACACACACCATGTCCTTGGTGCCACGCACTTGCCCATGTGGCCCTTCTGACCAGAGGACACCTGGATCATGTCGTTTAACAAAACAGCTGCGGAAACTGCAGGTTTTGAACCAAAATTCTAATCCAACAACACAGTCATTAGCATAATTAATAAACCATGTAAAAGTCCTATAATACAATGATTTAAGCAAATTGATGAAGGAAATGAGTGATAAAGGAAGAAAATGAATGGAAAAGGAGGCCGAGAGGTTGTGAAAAGGAGTGCAGGTCTGAGGCTCAACAAGTACCTTGAGGGTCATTATCATTATCGGTGATTCCTCTCACGCTTGTTAACGGTTTACCTCATTGACCAGTAATCAAGCGATGTCTTTCCATGTTCGACTTCAGAACAATTCTCACATGGATCGACTTGTACTTAGAGTGAAGATCGAACAGGTTTGAAGACCTCGGATCTAGTTTCATCCATCCGGGCTGCGATATATATTCAGGAAAGATAAAGGCATTTGACATGTACATCATTGCAGCAGATGATCATCCTACTCAAAGGATGATAATTTCATCAAAATTATCAGTCTACCATCAGACGATTGTCTGTTCTATGTACGGAAAATGAATTTATAAAGCTGAGCATGGGAATGCCCACCTCAGCTAGATCATGAAAGAAGTATGAAAAATAATGTATTGTATTGTATCTTATTACAGGTCTCCTCCCAACATTGGATGAACTTCGGACCCTCCTGGATAAAGGATTTCACCCGATAAACGGCCTCATACTTTAGGGGGCAACTGTTATAGACATTTTTGTGCCTTACAACATTGAGCATGAAATGTCCATAATCTAAGGGATCCAAAGTCCCTAGACATGTTGTTCCTACCCCTAGAGGAACAAGGCTAACAAACCACAGCAATTCACAGAAGTTCTCCACCAGAAACTGCTCAAAAATAAGTCAATTCAGGATCATGTCAGTGGCTCCACTTGCTGTCTGGGTTGAATGTCAAAGCCAACACTGGCTACCTGTGCTGAATGTCAAAGCCAACACTGGCTACCTGCGCTGAGCGAGAGTGGACATGTGGCAAGTTCATTTCTCAAGGTGTCAAAACCCAGGAAGCTCCCAAAATGACACTTGCCTCAGGGAATTCGACTATGATGAGTAAGAGGTTCCAAATCTCCAAGTGGAAGCAAGAACCTCCAACTGGAATCAAGAACTGACAGGGGGAGAGGACACTAGTCAGATCTCAAGCTGACTCATCCGCTCTCCAAACATCTATATATGGATCTCTCCTCCATGAGATCTAGAGGCTGGAATTTTGTTATTGCAAAGAATTGTTGTTGGTTTGAGACTGGAATCATTGGGTGCTTAATGCTTTGAAGGGAGGTGAAGATATGAATTCCATTTTTCTGGGAAGGAGATGCTGGATTGGAGCCCTCTGGGTTGTATCTCTTCCTAAACCTTGTTATTCATCAATAAAGCTATCTTGGTTTTTCCTATATACTGATGTATCTTTGATGTATGATTGCATTAGTATGTTTAGTTTACTTCTAATCCTGAACTAGTTATGATTATGAATCTATGTCTTTGTGTAGTGTTCTTCTCTTGTAATCTTGCAGAGACCTGTTGAAGCTGGGCGAGCGAGAAGACAAGTAGCTGTGAACTCCCAAAGAGAAGAGAAACCGGATCGAGGGACAAACGGAAGACACATGTTAGTCCATCCATCTCTCTTCATTCTTAATTCATAAAGGAAGAATACTAGAATAGCTGTCTCTGTTTGTTGCTAAGGCACTGTCACACCTTAGGTGGATAGGATCGTCCTGCATAGGCATTTTTCCCCACAACACCTAGTTACTTTACTCTATTCTGACCTAAGTAACAACAAAAGGAAATGAACAACAGTTTATTCGAAATGAAATGCATGAACTAACTTATGCCACTAAGAAATCATCAACTGGAGCATTTAAATACTATTAATATCAGCATCTACAAAAGAGGATTCCAACACTAAGAATTGCATGGCAAAGCAAAACAACGTTTTTGTTGGCAGCAAAGTCACATTGGTCCCAACTCATGATTCCATTGAGGGGGAGGTGAGATCCAAGGTGTTTGGTAGCCTTTTTCTTGTTATTATCCTACCAATCTATTCTAACCATGAGAAGTTACTTTAACCATCAAAATAAATCTAAATAACAAAGAAAGATTTAAATACAAATAGCATATTTTATTCTAAGAATGCAGCAAAGACACATAAAGGTAAACAAAGGAGGTATTGGGCGCTTGAGATGGGCCCAACCCCAAGAGCTACAGCCTCCTAAGAGAGATTTAGAGCTGGTGCAGAGCTGGATTCATCTTTATTGATTAAAAAATGAAGAGTTACATCAAAACTGTCCACAAGGAGAGCTTGAGAATGAGCTGAAAGCAAAGCTAATCTATTGTCTAAAAATCGAACTCCAAAATGACTACAACAAGACTAT
Source organism: Pinus tabuliformis (assembly GCA_031772625.1). Classification (NCBI taxonomy): domain Eukaryota; kingdom Viridiplantae; phylum Streptophyta; class Pinopsida; order Pinales; family Pinaceae; genus Pinus; species Pinus tabuliformis. The sequence continues at coordinate 1,017,212,037 of CM062809.1, forward strand.
GAAATGACTAACTACCAGCTACAAATTGACTAACCACTAGCCAACATCCACTGGCTAACTAGCTAACATCCACTCGCTAACCAAAATGAGGCCCTAAGCCTTCTTATTTATAAAATTTGAGGACCCAACAGTCCTCCTAAAATTTAGGGACTCAGCTGCCCAAGACTTGTAGTTAACAGCAGTCCTACTTGACTTGCTTGGCTTCCCTTGTGTTGATTGATTCGGTGGCCCCTGAACTCCAAGCTGATGGTGGAAAATTCGAGGTAAGGGCCCATAAATGAAGGGGACACCTTCCTACAAATCCTCTCCCTTGTCTTCCCACGAATTTGGCTGCCAAGTGCTCATTAAGACCTTCAATTTTGTCTCCAAATTGACCAAAAAGGCTACACAAAGAACCCATTAGACTTGTTGGCATAATGACTAACCAAATTCACTCTATTAGCATAAATATAATCAAAAACATGCAATAAACTAATGAGAATGGTGGATTAAGTCATATTAGGAGGTGGAATGAGCCCAAATAATTGCCCATTTTTGGGGCTGATCAGTAAGTTGAACGATCATCACCAATTATCAGTTCAGTGAACCCCATGTTTCATATGGAGCCCATTTCATGATGATAGGACAAAACAAATATTGAACCCACGGCGAGTTGTCTCTGTCTCCATTCGATTTCAACTGCTTCCAGGCCACACCCACGTGCCTTTATTTTTAGTCTATTGTTGTTATATACTCCCATCCTTTTAAAGTTATTATAAGGCGGTTGCGCAACTAGTTACTTTGTTGGACCACAACTGCTACCCCACATGGGTTACTTTTGTGGACGAACGGTTGTTTATGGGGGCCTCTCTTGGCGGATTGGACAGCGACGTGATATCTGCTACCCATATGTGTGTGGGGGATCGGGCCTATCATTCATATAATGGAATCAATGCTCCTACTTCTGTCTTTGTTTCCACTACATGCATAAACTTATTATTACCTAGAGACACTGGATCATTTGCTGGTGAAGCAACTCCTCGAGCTATAGATAGTTTCAGTTCTGGTGCTTTCACAACCAAATATAATAATGCAACTGCCCCTATTACTAGTTTTTCTCTAAATGGGAATAGGCATAATGATGAGGTAACTACTGATTCATATGCTTTCTCTGTGCAGGCTATGGATCTATGTTATGAAGCCAGCTCAAGAAAAGATACAAAAGATAGATCAACGCCTTAGAATTCAGCCTCTTCGAGGCGACAACCTCCTTTACATTACATAAATGAACAATTCTTGGATGACTCAAATGACAAAACCTCCTTTCTATATATAGGAGTCTAAGGAGTCACAATATAATCCAAACGACCTAACAATAATAATATAAAGCCACAAAAATAACAATAGAGGGATTCTATGGGGCACAGTAATAACAAAATGGGGGAAATAGGGGCACAACAATATAAATAATGGGTATAACTACAATAGTAATGGGGTAATCACTAGTATGATAGGGACCCAACATGCCCCTCGCCTTCAAAAATGTATTGTCCTCAACACTTGAATAGTTATGGATACTTCAGCATAAAATTATCATCTTCCCATGTGCATTCTTCAGCGGATAAGTTCTTCCACTTGATAAGATACTCTGAAATTGATCGGTTTCGTAACTATCGAGTTCTTGTTTCTATGACTGCTTCCGGTTCCAATATAATTTTTCCTTGCTCGTCAAGTTCTGGCAATATTGTTTGAACTGGGAGCTTGTCGCCTATAACCTTCTTTAAACATGAAACATGGAAAACTGGGTGCAATTGAGAAGTTGCAGAAAGCTCCAATTTGTATGCCATAGTACCAATCTTTTACAACACCTTGTACGGACCATAATACTTTGGTGATAATTTATTAGATCCTTCTTAGCTTGCTTGAGGGACATTTTCTTATATGGTTGTAGTCGTAGGAATACCTAATCACCTACATGAAAACTTCTTTCACTGCGATGTTGATTTGCTTGTTGTTTCATTCTATTCTATGCCAACACGAGGTTATCCTTTAAGAGTTGGAGGACTTGTTGTTGATGTTCAATGTGATCATCCATTGCCTGAACCTTAGAATTTTCTCTTAAATATGATGTGATGGATGGTGGTTGATACCCATAAAGTGCCATAAATGGGGTCACTTTTGTTGTTGTATGGAAGGAAGTGTTATGCCACCATTCAGCCAGAGGAAACCATTTGAACCATTGTGTCTGTTTATCAGATACAAAGCAACGAAGATATCCTTCCAATCATCTGTTTACTATCTCAGTTTTCCCATCATATTTAGGATGATAAGATGAGCTATGAGCTAACTGAGTACCAAGACAATAAAATAACTTTTCCAAAAATTTCCAGTGAAAATGGGATCTCTATCACTTGCAATAATCTTTGAGTTTCCATGTAGCTTTTGAATTGTTTCCATAAATGTAGTAGAAATTATACTGGCTTTAAATGGATGTGATAATGCACAAAAGTGTGCATACTTGGTAAGTCTGTCAACTACCACCATGATGACACTCTTTCCCTCAGACTTGGGTAAACCTGTGATAAAATCCATTGAAACCTCCTCCCAATGTTGGCTTGGAATGGATAAAGGCTGTAATAGACCCAGTGTCTTAATTGTTTCAACTTTATTTTGTTGGCAAACCAAACATTCCGCCACAAACTTTTGAATATCTGATTTAAGGTCATCCCAAAAAAATTCCTTTTTAACCCTGTGGAAAGTTTTTAAAAGTCCTGAGTGCCCTCCTAAGGGAGAAGTGTGTAATTCCATAATAATCTTTTGTTTTAGCTGGGAATTCTTACAGAGGTATAAGCGATCTTTGTACCTGTTGTGGTCACCAACAACCCCCCCCTTCTTTTTTTGATATTAGCAATAACACCAAGCAAAGGGGGGACCTTGAAAAAAAAATCCAAAAAATATTTTTGTTAAAGTTTTTGTATTTTTCTCCCTAAAGCTTGATCGCATCGCGAAGAGAGAGTGAAGCGCTTCCTAAACGCGAAAAGCAAAGCTGCGAAGAAGCGACGCGAAGTTCATCGCGTCGCATACATTCAAAGCGCTCTTAAAAAGAAAACCTTAAGGAAACACCGACCGCCAATATGCGACATTGCACATCGCAAGCGTCGCATGAAGCGGCATAAGCAATTGAATGAAATCTGCGATGACTGCGATCTACGATGTCTGCGATCTGTGATCTGCGATATCTGCGATCTGCGATAACACTTAATGACGTCGCAGCCCTCGATACTACGATACCAATCGCAGAAAAGACTCATCGCAAGAATTCTCCGACATACACGGTAGACCCAAAATTGAACGCACGCCTTAAGGGAAATTAATGACCGCATGCTTGAGTATCCAGGAATGATTGCATCGCATTTATCGAAGAGTCAAGTCATGATGAATGTCAGAATTACGCATTCATTAGAATTTAATGCTTTCATGTCAATCTTTTCGTCATTTCCCTTCTTCTTTGCGTAAACTGCAAGACATGCGATTGATATAAGTCTATATGTAGGAAACATCTAAGGAAAAGGGAAGAGAGCCAATAAGACAACAGAGAGAAGATGCCTCCGCAAATGGATGCCGCATGCAGCAGAACCGCGGATTCCAGAGTATCACCCAACAGGCACTGATGAAAATAGACTATCCAAGATTCAGAGTCAAAGGCGCACAAAAGCAGCGTGTTTACAAAAGATCCTAAAGCTCAGACTTGGTAAAGCAGAGAAAGAAGCGCAAGAGAAGGAAGACGCTCCAGAAAAGCCTGGAACAAACAACGGAAACAATTCTTGAAATAAGGGATTGTCCATACAGTGCGACTCCTAACTCATTGAGTTATTCGCACGATCAGAAACCGAAATAGCAACAGCAAAATCAGTTCGAAAAGAAACTGGGTTGTACTGAGTGTACGCACAGCGAATACACCTAGCTAGAGAAAGGTTTTCGAAAATATCTTCTAGTCTGTCAGAAAGAAGTGCTATCTCTTGTCATTTCTAATTATCAAGCTCGAACAAAAGGAAAGGACAACCAGCCGACTCTTTCAGGGCGAACAGCGCATTTCTTACAGCACTAAAGAACAGATACAGAAACGATTAGAAATTAGATTTGATTTTTAGAAATAAATTTGCTTTTAGTAAAAGGGCGGTCATTTGAAGCCGTTCCCTAAATTTGTGTAATTAAGATTAATTAGTTAGTAGTATTTAACCCTTCTCATGGCATTTGGAGAAGGGTCTGGAAATCTGTCAAAAAACTTATCCTCAGAACATGCACTTCTGCACCCTCGGAGGAGGTTTTTGATGAATGGATGGATCGATATTTATTTATGTTTGCATTTTAATGTCTGTTACTGATGTTGCACTTCTGTACTCTTAGCAGATATTAGAACAAGTAGAAATAAATCGTTATTGCTTGAAGTTTATTAGTGAAATCAGTCATAAATGGTACTTTTATCTCTTGGCTAATTTCTGCTTATATTCCTAAAGTGATATGCAGCTGAGTTCTTTATATGTTAATGTATGAATGTGTGTGTTACCATTTGGCACGTCTGTACGGTGGAGTCATTTGTTTATGCTTGACATATGAATAACTAATTATGCGATATGCTGTTCACAACTGTTTTGCCTAACTTCTTATGCAGAATGGTTTATCTTCACTGATTTATATTCTTATAATAGTTGAATGATCTTTATTACAAGCTATTGTTCGAAATCTTTTTAGATCGCATAATAGAAGAAAATACCCTGGGTTAGCGTAGACTAGATGTATTATTTTTCCATTAGATTACAATAGCATAGGGTTAGTTTAGAAGTTAGAATTAAATTAGCTTAAAAATACCCTTAGATCAATACCATCAAACTCTACACACACGCACACCCCTCACATTGCGAAACTGGTCCCATTACCCCCAGTCGGACCCGCTACTCCAAACGGGCAAGGAGCCGCCAACCAGGTTCCGGACCAGGTGGGTATCCCCCTTATTGTCGACCCGACTTCGGGGCCCTCAACATTTCTAGTGCTAGAAGGAGGTCACGAGCTATGAATGGCACATAAATCAAAATCTAAACACCATTCTAAGAGCAAATCACCCTCACCAACTCCCCCCGACTTCCCCGGTACGATTAAACCCGGAACCAGAAATTGCTCGGGTATCGACCGCTGCTATACACCCTAATACGTCAGACCACCTTATCATTGATCCACCTGAGATTCAAACTTTGATTCATAAACTCCAGGGATTCTCTATTTTTACTCATAAGTCTGATAAATTTAAAGGCAGCACGACTTCGCAGTACAATCCTGCTCATTCCCTGACCAGATTGAAGAGTGAAAAGTTTGGCGTCTAGCCAACTGAAATTCCTCTCCCCACTAGGAAAAGAGCAAGGAAAGCACTTCCAGAGTCTGACAGAGAGACTCTCTCATCTACCTCGTCCATTTCAACTCCCTCACCGCGAAGTCAGCCATCCACATCCTCACCTCAAATCACTCATCCATCTTCCACAACCCTTCCTCCGCAATCATTGAAGATCGTAAGATCTCCATCTTCTCAGCATCAGCGATCATCTTCTGCACTTGTATCAACTCGCAGCTCAACGATGGCCCAGTCTCCATGGAACAATCCTGGGGCGGTCTTAATGCCTCCACCCCTGAGCCCTATACCGGCCCATCCTGAGAAATGGCTGCCTAAATTCAACCCAGAAGCAGACATGTTAGCCGAAGAACATATCAATAATTTCATGCTTTCTGTTAATCTTAACGGAGTTACTAACGAAGACGTTGTTGTCTGGCTTTTCCCTTATACAATGCAAGGGACAGCCGGGTCGTGGTACTTTTCGTTACCTTCCGAATCCATCACAAGCTGGGACATTTTTCAAAGTCAGTTCCTCACCAAGTTTGGTGACGACAGGTCCACGGCGACATTGATCAATGACCTATTTAATCTTAAAGCTGAGGCTAGAGAACCCATTAAAGACTTTAACTTATGGTTCAATAAGATCCTCAACAAAATCCCCACTACTTCACAACCCAGCGAGGAAGTAAGATGTGAATGGTATATCACGACCCTACCATCCAACTTGGCTATCTTCATAGATAGGGCAAGCAAGAAAACCTTAGTTGAAAACTTAACTAAGGCGTTAGCAGTGGAAAAACGTGTAGTAGCCCTTGAAAAGAGATCCGCAATTGAAGAACGTAAATCTAAGAAGATCTCTTTCAAAGAAGACACCAAGAAGAAGCAAACGAAAGATCCTTTCGATATGGAAGGATTACAGAAGGTATTAAAGGCCATGTCAAATGAGATGATTGACATAAGAAAACAGGTAGCAGAAACATCTTCAAGAAAGCCTTTCAGGACTTTTAAAAGAAGCCCTCCCATGGAGACGAAGCCACCCAACGTTGTCTCAAACGTTGAATCTGAAGAAGAAGAAGAAGAGAATACCGTCGAGACACAGACCAACGATGAAGAAGTGGTGGAACTGCAAGGAATGTGGGATTTCATCCTCCCACAATAAGAGGATCAAGAAGCATTTCCGGTTAGCACACAAAGCAAAAATCAACTTGATCCTCCCCAAACTACCCCAAAACCAAAGGGCGCAAGCCCTGCAACAAAAGATAAGGTCGCAACAAAGAAAACAACTGCTAAAGCGACCCAATTTAGCCCAGTCCAATCAAACCAATCACCTCCATCAAGAACACTGATAGTGTCAGATGAAATGGAGTATAACATCATCGATGATATGAAAAAGACTAGGGCTAATATCACTCTGTACGAGTTGAGCAAATTGAAACATCAACAGAAAATAATGATGAAAGAATTGCATGCCGTGCCTACTACACCTTTACCTACAGCTGTAACTTCCCACAATCTGCGAAGGCCTCAAACCAACGCGATCAATAAGATTGATCCAAATGACATCGCCTTGATTGGAGGAAGATCAAGATCTCATACTCCTCCTTTCCTTCTCACATATGAAATCTTCAATAAAAATGTGCACAATTGCTTGATCGACTCTGGTGCATCAACAAATATTTTACCCAGGTCAATATGTGCCAAATTGAATGTGCAACCCCAAAAATCCGTAGTACGTATAGTTCAACTTGATCGATCCCAAGTCGAAGTGATTGGTGAGCTTAATCAGGTGACCATAAGATTGTCGTCTAACCCAAAGGTGTGTCAGGTTATCGACATTCTGGTAGCTGATATCCCTGAGTTCTATGGTTTGATTCTTAGCAGGGATTGGTCGGAGAAGCTCCAGAGATATTTCTCAATCGACTGGTCACACATGTGGTTACCATACAATGGTAAACCAAATCAGATAAAGGTTGAGCGAGAGTTGCACCAAAAATGCATAGTGACGGATTTGGAAGGAGAGAATGAAGCAATAGCATACAACAGCAGCATCATAGGAAACTACTCGGTAGATTCTTTCCTCGGAAACTTCAATGCTCACATATCACCTTACTTAGAGAATTGAGTTTTGTCCCAAGTAGAAAACTTTTCCCAAACTGATGACTCAAAATGTTTTAGTTTTTTAGATAATTCTGTAAATATGTCTTTATTTTGGAAATTATATTTTGATGGCTCTAAATCCAATGAGGGGGCAGGAGCAGGATGCGTTCTGATTAGCCCGGACGGGAACAAGATTATGCTCACATGCAGACTTGAGTTCGATTGCACGAACAACACAACAGAGTACGAAGCCTTGGTTCAAGGCCTATACAAAGAAATCGGATTGAACGTTAAGTATCTTCAGGTCTTTGGAGATTCTGAGATCGTCGTAAAATAGGTACGTAACACCATACATTGCCTGTCTAGTCATTTAAAGCACTATCAATCATTAGTTCAAGATCTCACTGCACATTTCATAGCATTCAACATCTAGTCAATTCCAAGGATTCAAAACGCGAGCGCAGACCTGTTAGCTAACGTAGCCTGTAGACTGATCCCCTCCGAAGATTTTAGCCTAGATAGATTCTCTATAGAATTAATTTTTAAACTGTCCATCCCTGACAACATCACCAACTGGAGAGTGTTCAACGACGATCCAGACATCGTAAGTTTCCTCACCTCTGAAGGATCCTACTCAAACCAGATAATTGACGAAGATTGTCATGATCACCAAACACAACAAAGTAGCACTGATAATGGTATACCCAAATCGGTGGTCAAATTAGAAGACTTATATGATCTGAAAAGTCGGTTCAAAAGGTCGGCTAATGCCAAGCTTTACAGTTCAACTCTGAACTACGAATCAGTCAACCTAGGAACCGACGAGAAGCCGAAAAACGTTAATCTAGGCCAGGGCCTAGCCCCTGAAGAAAAATCAGCATATATCCGCCTTCTGAGATAGTACAAAAACGTTTTTTCCTGGAATTATGATGAACTGAAGACTTACAACACTTCTATCATTCAACACACTATCCCTATGATTGACAACGAGAAACCTGTCCAGCAGAAGCTCAGAAAAATCCACCCCAACTTGGAAAATCAGATAAAGACTGAGCTGAATAAGTTGTTGAGAGCCAGAATAATCTTCCCGGTCAGACATTCCAAATGGGTATCCAATATGGTACCTGTTAGGAAGAAAAACAGAGATATTAGAATCTGTATCGACTTCCGGAATCTCAACAAAGCCTATCAGAAAGACAATTTTCCCCTCCCACCTATGGAGCAGATATTACAGGCAGTAGCAGGCTCAGAGTTAATGTCTTTTCTGGATGGATTTTCAGGATATAATCAAGTGCTGGTACACCCTGATGATCAGTTGAAAACCACCTTCCGAACTAAATGGGGTACCTACGCATATAGGAAGATGCCATTCGGTCTGATCAATGCCGGCGCTACCATTCAGAGAGCCATGGACATTGCATTTAAAGGTTTAGTCAAAATATCGGTAGTGATTTACCTGGACGATATAACAGTGTACTCCAAGAACCGAAGCGACCATCTCAAAGATTTGAAACAAATCTTTCAAAGATGTTTAAGGTATGGGATCTCACTTAACCCGAAATAATCTTTTTTCGCATTAAGTGAAGGGAAATTGCTAGGATTCATAGTGTCAAAGTCTAGTATTCACATTGAACCCGACAGAATCAAAGAAATTTCCGAGATATCCATGCCCCATAACAAAAAGACCATGCAATCTTTCCTGGGACAGATCAATTTTGTAAAAAGGTTTGTCCCGGATTTTTCACGTATTATTTCTCCTTTACAGAAAATGATAAAAAAGAATTCAAACTTTAAATGGGGTCTAGACGAGCATGAGGCGTTCAACTTGATCAAACAAGCCATCGTCAACGCTCCATCTTTGGCAACCCCAAATTTTTCAGAACCTTTTATCTTATACACGTTTGCCTCAGAAAAATCCTATGCTGCGATTTTAACTCAAGCGAATCAAGAAAAGGTAGAAGCTCCAATCGCATTCTTTAGCTCGAACTTACAAGGTGCTGAACTCAATTATTCTGACGTAGAGAAACACGCATATGCCGTTTTCAAAGCAATCAAATATTTCAGACCTTTCTTGCTAAAGGCCCATACCAAAGTCATAGTACCGTTTCCAGCGGTAAGAAACCTCTTGATACAGAAGGATGTGGGTGAGAAAAGAGCGAATTGGATCACCGCCTTACAAGAATACGACCTTGAGATCAAGCCGGCACACATCGTAAGAGGTCAAGGCTTCTGCAAGATGTTAGCTGGAGCAGCGCAAATTCCTGAGAACTCGTCTGAAGAGGTACACACGTATGAGGTAAGCCTAAACGACGCAGAATCATTATATGCTGACACCATTTATTTTCTTAAGAACGGTTATGCTCCATTTCACCTGGATCACACCAAGAAGAGAGCCCTGAGATTGAAAGCTAAACAATACCAGCTCATAAATGATGTCCTGTTTAAAAGAAATTATGATTCTGTGCTTCTTAGATGTCTTGAGAAAACTGAAGCCGAAAAGGTTTTGCAGGAACTCCACGATGGACCAGCAGGTGGACAATATGTTGGAGAAGCCACCGCACATAAAATCTTACGTGTAGGATATTACTGGCCCACGCTGTTCAAAGACTCATACAATCACGTAAGGAAATGCCAAGTCTGCCAGACTGCTGCAGGGAAGCAAAAGAAGTCATCTATGCCACTGCAGCCGGTCAACATCGAGCAGCCGTTCAGTCAATGGGGTCTGGACATAATAGGTGAGATCGTTCCTCACTCTTCTAAACAGCATAGGTATATCCTCACAGCAACTGACTATTTTACCAAATGGGTAGAGGCAGTTCCTCTCAAGACAGCTAATTCTGAAAACATTATTGAATTCATAGATCAGTTTATCATCACTAGGTTTGGATTGCCAACGGCCTTAATTTTTGATAATGCATCATATTTTTCTGGAAATACCATGACTGAGTTTGCGCTCAAAAGAGGGTTCAAACTGAAGTATTCTACCAACTACTATCCGCAAGGTAATGGGTTGGCTGAATCAACAAACAAGAACCTAATCAGGATTATTAAAAAGACAGTCGACCAAAACCAAAAGAATTGGCACAAAGCACTGGTAAACGCCTTATGGGCAGATAGAATTACAAAGAAAGCTTCTATCGGCACTTCTCCCTTTAATTTAGTTTACGGGAGAGAAGCTGTTCTTCCTACTCACTTAGTCATTCCCTCTTTGTCCTTGGTATAATACATTGATGAAGTACCTACTTCCTCCTTACAATTAAGACAAATGGAAATAATCGAACTGGAAGAACGATGAGAACAGGCTAAGAAAACCCATGCTCACCACCAGGCGCTAATAAAATCCTCTTTTGACTCAAACATCATGACCAGAAAAAACTTTCAGATGGGAGATTTAGTTTTAAAAAGGGATAAGGCACATGAAGAAAAGGGTAAACATACGAAATTCCAGAAGCTGTGGCTTGGTCCTTTTCAGATTGCGGAAGTCATAGGCCCGTCGACTTTTGTGTTGCAGGACTTAACAGGCAGAAGAGATTCTCTGCCTGTGAATGGACAACTTCTCAAAATGTATTTTCCTTAGAAGAGAGTTCTTCTAATTTTTGTAGGATAGATTTTTTTTTTTTTAGTTTTGTTTTTCTCTCTTTATGAATAAAACCGGTTGTAAATGATCATTTAAAAAGGATTCATGAAAAGAGCACACCAATTCTCTATCAGATTTTGATTTCGCTTGTACAAATAGCAAAATTTTTGAAAAATCTGAATTTTATTATTAACGAATAGAGTTAACTTCACCTTGATTACGATATTAGTTTCAACCTCAAAAAACATTGACGAAAGCAACCTTTGGTAAAGAATTGTTTTGTATCAGCACAATGAAAGGTATCATCAATAATAAAATAGGTATTCTCTGCAAAACTGTTGTTTTCAAAAACTCTATTATTGTCATCCAGAGCTTTCTTAAGGAAAAACATTGACTTCCTCCCTGCTAAAAGGGAATTGCAGCATTCAGAGAAATAATCCAAGCAAAACACTATGTCTCAAAGAATAAGAGGTCTCATCACGAGCCGGCTTATCACAATCACAGATATTATAACTTGCTGACTTTGCCAATACTATCTATCAAAACAGGGCAACGACTTAAGATTGTTGCAATCAAAAGACAAGAGGTCTCATCACGAGCCGGCTTGCTCAGCAAAAGTGTAAATCAAGTGAGTGACTGTGTCATAATTTGGCCACCAAACCAAGACATTGTTCTTTAGAGAATTAAAAAAGGAAAAGTGTGTCAAAAAGGATTTTTCTCTGGACTGTTGCGAGTAACCTCAAGCAGGAAAAATGATCATTGCTGGATAAAATGGTAACCCTGTCGAGGCTATGGACGCTTGCGGGCAGCAGAGGCTCTACCTACGACAAATGAGCATACTTTTAAGCCGGTACACAGAGAAGACCCTATTTTATCTTTAATCAAGACCAAGTAATGTCTGGTGCGAATGCAAGAAAAAGGCCGAAGAAGCAAAAAATTGGGATGAAAAAAGGTTGAGACAAAGTATCGTTGATGAGGTGAGGGGTAGTCTACTCTATCTGTTCATAACAAAATTTAGACATATAAGAATTTTGCTGTTTCGGAAGTGAACGGTCAATAGAAAAGTAGAGATAACTGGTTCTTCACAGTGAATCGCCATTGTTGTGGTCACCAACAACCCCCCCCCTTCTTTGTTTGATATTAGCAATAACACCAAGCAAAGGGGGGACCCTGAACAAAAAATTCAAAAAATATTTTTGTTAAAGTTTTTGTATTTTTCTCCCTAAAGCTTGATCGCATCGCGAAGAGAGAGTGAAGCGCTTCCTAAAGGCGAAAAGCAAAGCTGCGAAGAAGCGACACGAAGTTCATCATGTCGCATACATTCAAAGTGCTCATAAAAAGAAAACCTTAAGGAAACACCGACCGCCGATATGCGACATCGCACATCTCAAGCGTCGCATGAAGCAGCATAAGAAATTGAATGAAATCTGCGATGTCTGCGATCTGCGATAACACTTAATGACATCGCAGCCCTCGATACTACGATACCAATCGCAGAAAAGACTCATCGCAAGAATTCTCCGACATACACGGTAGACCCAAAATTGAACGCACGCCTTAAGGGAAATTAATGACCGCATGCTTGAGTATCCAGGAATGATTGCATCACATTTATCAAGGAGTCAAGTCATGATGAATTTCATAATTACGCATTCATTAGAATTTAATGCTTTCATGTCAATCTTTTCGTCATTTCCCTTCTTCTTTGCGTAAACTACAAGACATGCGACTGATATAAATCTATATGCCGGAAACATCTAAGGAAAAGGGAAGAGCGCCAATAACACAACAGAGAGAAGATGCCTCCGCAAATGGATGCCGCATGCAGTAGAACCGTGGATTCTAGAGTATCACCCAACATGCACTGATGAAAATAGACTATCCAAGATTCAGATTCAAAGGCGCACAAAAGCAACGTGTTTACAAAAGATCCTGAAGCTCAAACTTGGTAAAGCAGAGAAAGAAGCGCAAGAGAAGGAAGACGCTCCAGAAAAGCCTGGAACAAAGAATGGAAACAATTCTCGAAACAGGGGATTGTCCATACAGTGCGACTCCTAACTCATTGAGTCATTCGCACGATCGGAAACCGAAATAGCAACAGCAAAATCATTTCGAAAGGAAACTGGGTTGTACTAAGTGTACGCACAACGAATACACCTAGCTAGAGAAAGGTTTTCGAAAATATCTTCTAGTCTGTTAGAAATAAGTGCCAGCTCTTGTCATTTCTAATTATCAAGCTCGAACAAAAGGAAAGGACAACCAGCCGACTCTTTTAGGGCAAACAGCGCATTACTTACAGCACTAAAGAACAGATACAAAAACGGTTAGAAATTAGATTTGATTTTTAGAAATAAATTTGCTTTTAGTAAAAGGGCGGTCATTTGAAGTCGTTCCCTAAATTTGTGTAATTAAGATTAATTAGTTAGTAGTATTTAACCCTTCTCATGGCATTTGGAGAAGGGTCCGGAAATCTGTCAAAAAACTTATCCTTAGAACATGCACTTCTGCACCCTCGGAGGAGGTTTTTGATGAATGGATGGATCGAGATTTATTTATGTTTGCATTTTAATGTCTGTTACTGATGTTGCACTTCTGTACTCTTAGCAGATATTAGAACAAGTAGAAATAAATCGTTATTGCTGGAAGTTTATTAGTCAAATCAGTCATAAATGGTACTTTTATCTCTTGGCTAATTTCTGCTTATATTCCTAAAGTGATATGCAGCTGAGTTCTTTATATGTTAATGTATGAATGTGTGTATTACCATTTGGCACTTCTGTACGGTGGAGTCATTTGTTTATGCTTGACATATGAATAACTAATTATGCGATATGTTGTTCACAACTGTTTTGCCTAACTTCTTATGCAGAATGGTTTATCTTCACTGATTTATATTCTTATAATAGGTGAATGATCTTTATTACCAGCTATTGTTCGAAATATTTTTAGATCGCATAATAGAAGAAAATACCCCGGGTTAGTGTAGACTAGATGTATTATTTTTCCATTAGATTACAATAGCATAGGGTTAGTTTAGAAGTTAGAATTAAATTAGCTTAAAAATACCCTTAGATCAATACCATCAAACTCTACACACACGCACACCCCTCACATTGGGAAACTGGTCCCATTACCCCCAGTCGGACCCGCTACTCGAAACGGGCAAGGAGCCGCGAACCAGGTTCTGGACCGGGTGGGTATCCCCCTTGTTGTCGACCCGATTTCGGGGCCCTCAACAGTACCATAACGAATCATTTTTCCAGCTAAATGTATTAGACGTACTGGAATCTTGTTGTAACTTTCGAATAAGTGCCCACACTTCTTCGTCATTCTTCCATTGCTCCCTTGCTTCGTTTATCCAATCTGGTTGGATAATAGAAATGGCGCACAACAATGCTTCCACATCCTCATCCTTTCTTGAGAGTGCATCTGCAACCACATTTTGCTTCCCTTTTTTGTGGATGATTTCAAAGTCATAACCCAACATCTTTGTGACCCACTTTTGTTGCTCTTCAGAGGATAATCTTTGTTCTAAAAAGTATTTAAGGCTATCATGATCTATTTTTACCTTGAAGTGTCTTCGTATTAGGTAGGGTCACCATTTCTTAAGTGCATGGAGATTGCCAACATTTCCTTCTCATAAATAGATTTTCTTAAAAACCTTCCCTTGATTGGACAACTTCCAAAAGCAATGGGTCTTTCATCTTGCATTAGAACAACACCAATCCATTTCCTAAAGCATCACATTCCACAATAAAGGTTTTTGTGAAGTCTGGTGTAGCTAAGATTGGTGCTTGGCACATTGCCTCTTTAAGATGTTCAAAGGCCTTTGTTGCTTCCGGAGTCCATGAAAATGCATGTTTCTTCAATAATGTTGTTATAGGTGCTGCTATTCTCCCATAATTCTTAACAAACTTGTGATAATACCCTGTCAACCAAAGAAATCCTCGCAGATTCTTTATGGATGTGGGGATTTTCCATTCCTTAATGGCTTTAATTTTGCTAGGGCCTACCTTAACTCCTTCATGAGATACAATATGACCCAAATATTCCACCTCTTGGACTCCAAAGAAACATTTGGATATTTTTTCATATAATTGTTTCTCCTCCAATAGTTGTAGCACCCTGTCAACATGTTCAACATGATCCTTCTAAGACTTGCTGTAGATTAGTATATCATCAAAAAATACTAACACAAATTTTCTAAGGAATGGTTTGAAAATTGAATTCATCAAACCTTGAAATGTTGAAGGTGCATTGGTAAGGCCAAAAGGCATGACCAAAAATTCATAATGACCCTCATGAGTTCTAAATGTCGTTTTCAGAATGTCTTCAATCTTCATTCTGATTTGATGATATCCTGAATGAAGATCCAACTTGGTGAAGTAAATTGATCCATGCAATTCATCTAGTAATTCATCAATGACAGGAATGGGGAACTTATCTTTAATAGTGAGCTTGTTGAGCTCCCTATAATCCAGACACATGCACCATGATCCATCCTTCTTGTGCACCAATACTACTGGAGCAGAGAAAGAACTTTAACTCGGTTGAATTATACCAGCCTCTAGCATTTCTGCAACCATACGTTCAATTTCACATTTTTTAGACATAGGGATATATGTACGGCCTGATGTTTGGAGGAACACTTCCTAGAATTAGATGAATAGCATGATCATGATCACGCATAGGTGGGAGACCTTTGGGAGTCTCAAATACCTTGTAATGATTGTCTAGGACTTTTTGGATATCTGGAGAAATAGATGATTCCGATGTGGAAACATCTAGCAAACATAATTGTGCAATTACACCTCTTTGCTCCTTTTTTAGAAGCTTTGTCATACCATTAGAGCTGATTATCGTTCCTCGTTTCCCTAAAATACCCCTTAATTCAACTTCCTTTCCTTCCATAGAAAATTTGATGAAAATTTCTTGAAAATTAAAAGTTATTGTACCTAAGGATTGTAGCCATTGGACTCCTAGTACAACATCAGCACCTCCCATTGGAACGGAAAGCATTGGGCTAGTCAATACATATTCTCCCATGGATAGCTTGATATTATGGCACTTTCCAAAGCAATCTATTGTTCCTCCATTTGCAACCATAACTTGACACTCTGGTGCTGGATACAGGAAGCAATTCAATTCTTTTGCTACCCTACAATGAACAAAATTGTGGGTGCTTCCTAAATCAATCAACACTATTACCTTTTTCTTCTTGATTTGTCCTTGTCTCTTGATAGTTTGAGAAGTGGTAATTCCCGCCAACGCATTACAAGATATGGTTGGATTTATTTGTTCTTCATATAGGCTTTGTTCCTAGAGTATATCCTCTTATTTTAACATTTCTTGCTCCTTTTCTTCTTCCTCTTCACAATCTATGTAGAATAATTTCTTCTCAACACACTTATGACCTTTAGTGTATTTTCTATCACAACTGTAACAAAGCCCTTTTGCTCTTTTTTCTGCCAATTGTTTTGGTGTCAACCTTATATGTTGTGGAAGACTAGGGGCAAAAACAATTCCATCTTTATAGTTGTGAGTGGTATGCTTCCTAGTTGCCATAATTTTGCTTTCCATTTTTCTTACTAACCTAAATGCCTTCTCTAAGGAATTAGGTTCCCAAAGGCGAACATCATGTTGGGTATTATCCTTTAAAAACCCTATGAACACATCAATCCTATGCTCCTCTGGAATATCCTTTACCCTTACGTTCAATTTTTGGAACTCCTCAATGTGCTTCATTATTGAACCCTTTTGTTTGAGACTTATCAATTGGCTAAAAAAAGTGTTGCTTCTTGTATCCTCATAATGTGCTATCAATTCTTCCGTAAAAATTTCCCAAGTGATAAATTGTTTACGAGAGAAAAGCCACTGATACCATACAAACTGGTTCCAAATATAAAGTTTCCATATGTACCTTTTGTGTGTTTTGCACATTATTGAGATCAAAGAACTGCTCCATCTGCAATATCCATGTGGCGGGATCCTTGCCATCAAACTTCCTCATATCGATTTTTGGAATATGGTGGGTCTTCGATCCAACATTAGAGTCTATGGAATCATGATTAACATTTCTTTTGTTCACATCATGAGTTTCCTTTACAACCATTTCACCATTAATAAGTATTTATTGTAGAAAATTTGTCAAATCTGTCTTCAAATCCGCCATGTCCGTCTTCAAATCTGTCTTCAAATCTACCATATCTCTCTTCAAATCTATCTTCGAATCATCCATCTTAGCTTCCATGGCCTGTATCTTAGATTCCACGTCATTTATCTTAGCTTCTGTTAGCTTTTGTGAGCGTGACATTTGTTGCACTTGTTCTTGTAATTTTGATATACCATGTAGTATTTCTTCCTCTTCTTCACAAGTCATGCTAGAGCTTTCAGGTTCCTTACTAGGTGTTTGCATTTTCTTTCCTCGGGGCATCAGTTACTGATAATAATGCTTTACTATGCCCTTTGAATTCCTTCAAACCAAGCTTATGCAAAAATTTAAAAAAAACTACACACCTTTTTTCACTTTGTGGAAGCCTGATATTGAATATAATGTATCTCTGTAATTTCGGATCATCTAGTTCTGAAATTGCAACTTGTAGTAGCCTTTTATTTCCTCTTTCCAATGCCGCAAGTCTGACCCATATTGGTTTCTCCAAGGAAGAGTTATGCGAAATCTCCCACAGTGACTTGATTATAGACTAGTTCAGTAGAGCAAACTTGTACAATGCGCCACGAGTCACTGTTTCGAACTATGGATTTGAAAAATGCATACAAGAAACTACAGTATGTCCTCTTTCTATACCTTCTTATGAAATTTCAATCTGATCCCCAGAGAAAAAGTTATGACGATTTTCCCCAGGTCACCTGTTTGGAATGTAATTCAAGAGTCGGCAAAAAGACCAACTTCCTCAGATCATATCTCCGCAAATATAGCGCGAAAAGCTCTGAAATTAGACCCGAGGTTCAGCACGATTTCTTATCAAATGGTTTTTTTTTTTCAACTTTTGAAATATCACAAAAAAAAACTTATAGCGAAAATTCCATGATGACCTATTTGGAGCAGCGAAACCCTAAAATCCAAAGCTCTCGTACCAAATGTTATGAAACCAACTCAGGAAAAGATAGAAAAGATAGAACAACGCCTTAGAATTCAGCCTCTTCGAGGGGGAAACCTCATTTACATTACATAAATGAACAATTCTTGGATGATTCAAATGACAAAACCTCCTTTCTATATATAGGAGACTAAGGAGTCACAATATAATCTAGCCGACCTAACAATAATAATATAAAGCCACAAAAATAACAATAGAGGGATTCTATGGGGCACAGTAATAACAATATGGGGGCAATAGGGGCACAAAAATATAAATAAGGGGTATAACTACAATAGTAATGGGGTAATCACTAGTATTACAGGGACCCAACAATCTATAACAATTGGAAGGGATCTTGTACTCGAATTGAATGTGAGCGAGCAACTAGATAAAGATACTGATCTTCTTGGTGGTGAAATTCCTTCTGCATATTCTACGACCAAATCTAAAACTGCCTACGGTTATCAATCTCAAATCAGAAGCTATGCACTGGCCTTTTCCTTTGTTTATGCTTGCTTTGTTACTAGTTACTCTTCTTGCTCTGCATCTTGATCTTAATTATTTGTATCCTCCAGTAGTATACTATTATCATTGATGAGATTACCTCTCTCGGTGTTCGAGCCACGCTTACGCATCCTCTCATCCATTGTGTTTTAATTGACGATTATGGGTGTGGCCTAAGTGCCTTTTTGTCAAGTAGTTCCTGTAACTTTCTTGTATCTAATATAACTTTATTTTTGGGCATCTAAGGTTTAAAAGTGTTCACTAGCCCTAATGGACTTGACATCTACAACATCTGGTCCTTCCCCTCAGATTCTATACCTTATAGGTGCCCATGTTGAAGGTGCACCGTAGATTCGCCTTACATCTGGCTCAATGGAAATGACTACTGCTTCCATATGAACAGATTCCGGGTAAACTATCTTTAAAGTGTACTCTTTCTCCCCAGTTTACTACGTGATCTAGATATGGGGTTGTTACGGAGTTCAAGAATGATACCTCCTGATCTGGGTCTGGAATGGTTCCAATTAGATTATCAACTCACTAATATTGCTTCTTACTTTGTTGATGATATTTCTTAAGCAACTACTCACTCGGATACTTCCCGTGCATTACCTTATTGAACCTATGCCTTACCACCTAGTTATACTTATGTTCTTGTAGTTGTGAACAATTATTATCCTATTATGTTAGCTTTTGGATGGACCGTCTCAGACAAGGATTTAGTAAGGAATAGGAATGGGGATGCTAGTACAGGAGTAACAAGGGATAAAAAATGGTGACCATGGCGATACATTCTTACTAGTCAGCTAGGGGTTATCTCTGGGCTTGGTTCTTTATCCGCTTCTAGGTATTGATCTGGAAATTGAACAACTTAAACTGCACCGGACGCATCTCCATCTCTTTCTACTATGGGTGCTACTTTATTGGTTACTTTTGCTACTAGGTCTTTATCTTCCCTTGCTTCTGGTGTTACCTTAGCTTCTAGATTATATGTTTCTGGTCCTAGTTCATTTTCTTAATCTACTGAATAAACATAGGATTCTACTACTCCTATTGTCGTTTCTCATGGTGTTTCAATGCCTGGGACTGGTTCTCGACCTGGATATGCTACTAATTTACCTACTGGATATGCTGCTAACGGTACTGGTGGATCGAATCTTGGTAGAATTGTTGTTTCTTACTCTACTGGTGCGACTATATATGGTTCAGATGTGGAACTAACTGGATCTCGCTCTCTAACATGAAAGGTGGACTCTGGCTCTCTATCTCAAAATGGAAAGGATCGAGGTACTGTCAATGCATCTGTAGCCTTTGTGTTTTCTCTTGGTAAAGAGAACTATGTTCTTAACTCATGATTGATCCTTCAACTCATTACCCTCTAGACTTAAAATAATCATATTCATCTTGATCACTATCTCTATCACTACATTAGGTGGTTTTATCTAATATGGTGGTTAGTTCCCTATAAGTGTCTCTGTATGGATCATCCACAACTCAATCACAAAGGTCATCATCTCGATCACAAGGTACTAGTTCATTTGCTTAATCGACAAGATATACTTATGTTGAACCTGTTTCTATAGAGACAACTACATATTCAACTGAAAAAACATCTACTTTTCTTGTGAATGGTCTTGCTGCTGGTACTAGAGGTGGTGGCGGATAAACTATTGGTCCTATATAGTTGGATTAGCTTTCTGGGCATTGGTATGTTTCTTCAACTACTTCCTGAATCAACTACTAGATTAAATGAATCACTTGTTTACAATCCCTACACTTATAACTTTGTTCCTTCCCTTGCCTACGCCTAGATTAATAGGTACTAGCAGCCACCACTGAATAGGTACTAATAACAAGTTAGGTGTATGAGCGTTCTAGGATGATCCATCTACGATATTGGATTTCTTCCACTGAGGTATAAGTGGATATTTTATCTATAACGATGCTGGTCAAGAGATGGATGATGGGCCCAGAACAGGATCTGCTGCTGGTGTTGTTGGGTTAGATGATGGTATTGGATAGACAGGTGCTGCGCAGGGTGCTTCGAGTTGATATGCTTCTGGTTCTCACTCTCAATCAGGTACAAGTGGATATTCTGTAATCTCCATTGAATGATTAATTAGAACTTCTATTGTTGGGTGTCCAACTACCTTTACCTTAGCCATTGGGTAAACGGGTGAAACTTAGTAGACTGGAACTAGGTAAGCTACTAGATCATTCACTCGCTCTGGATTAACTGACTCTGGTACCTTTAGTGTGGGAACTGTGTCAATCGCTTCTGAATCAAGTGGATCACTTTCTTAATTAGCAGAATCAACAGACTCTACATTTACTGAATCTACCTCTCCTAGTGCTGGGTAAACTCAAGATGGAACTGTGTGAAGGGAAGCTGGGATGGGAATAGATACTAGGCAAGATAGTGGTGGGTAAGCTATTTATAATGGTTCTCGATCTTACATTCCGGCTACCTCTTCTTCTCTTTTTATTGGTGTTGCTGCAAACAACTACTACTGATCTACTAGCTCTTCTATTGCTTATGTTATTTATGCTACTCATCTTGGTTAAACATATTACTCTACATCTATTGGTGTTGGTTCTACTGCTTAGTCAGCTGCTTCTACCTCTACCTCTACCTATCCTACTAGTGATGGATAAGAAACTGCGTATCCATCACTAACCTTAGATCTCAACTCATACGACCAGAGTTGCTGGTTGAGAAATAGCTCTGTGTACCATTAGTTCCTTACCTGGATAATAGCTCCCCTTTCCTTTATTTGGTGTCAACTCATCACAGCGTATTATACTATATTTAGTATCACCTAAACCTTGAGCTCCGAAACATCCATGCTCGCTTAGATAATATAATGTTCCCTAAAGGAGTATTCCTCATCTGTCCAAGAAAGGTGTGAAGGTATAATCATTGGGCCTAAACCTCTGTACGATAGTTGAGGGCTGGTCATCATCCCTATCTCACTATAATTTTGAAACAGATGAAGAGATTCATTTTCAGTGGAGAAGAACCTGATTCTTCAGGAGAATCTATGTCTGTTTTCATGAACATATGGATAACGATTAGTTAGAGAAGATCCCTAGAACATCATTTTCTTGAGCTGTAAATGAAGGTATGGATTAGTTCAGAATTGAATCACTAGATCATCCTTATACTCTCAAGATCTAATGGATATGAAATTGGACAAGGTAATGTCTTAGAAATTCGGAGGATATGGGTATGTATATTTATCTTCATATAGATATGTTGTTGAAGCTAGAGGATCTGCAATTTGAGATAAGGTGTAATATCCATTGGCCGGAATGTTTGTTATCATATGATCAGGCAAATGATATACCTCAGTGCACCCCACCCATGCGTCAAGTCCGATTTTCACTTGGACAGCTTTACCAACTTTCCAACAAAGTAGTTAATGAATTAATGGAAGGGCATTAATAAGAGCTTTCTAAAACATCGAGCCTTTTTGTACGATTTGGAAACCTCAACCAATCAAGTAGAGTCTGGCTAGATAGATTTTGATCAAATAACCTCTGTCCATAATCCATTGGAATTTATTATCCTCCATACACTCTTGGCTACCAAGGCATAAATAATAATATTTTTTTGAAAACCTAGCTCCCTTGGGATTTTGGGAGAGTAAATTTATTCCACTTAACCAAAGGCAATCCCTATTTCTCCCTACTACCATACCTTATGAATTAGAAAAAGAGCCATTGAATCTTGTGAAGAATGCCCTGAGGGATCAAAGATAGTATTTACGAGAAGAAATGTTGTGCTTCTAATACTATTTTAACTAGAACTAGTCAAACCCATCTTGATAACCAATGGTTATACTAGTGGTGAATACAGTTCTCAATTTTCCTTATAGGCCAATTCCAATCACCCTTTCGATCATCATTTTCTTTTAAGAAAAAGCTTTATTGGCTAGATAATCAGATCTTTACCCATAATCTATTAAGAACTACAATATATATATATATATATATATATATATATATATATATATATATATATATATATATATATATATATATATATATATATATAGATATATATATAGATATATATATATATATATATATATATATATATATATATATATATATATATATATATAGTGCTCTATAAAAGTGGGAAGAAGGTTCCAGAGAAAATCAGATCCAGCTTACCTACTAGATTATCGGCACTAGATGAAATAAGAAATCACATAAAATAATAGGATTAGAATCTAATAACTAACTCCAAATATTGGACAAAAATACTCAACAAGAACATTATTATACAAATTGAAGCATGAAAAATGAGTATGTTAAATAATCTCCTTTATTTCTAAAAGTAAAGGTTGTAAGCCAAATAAAACTAGAACTATGAAAACAAACTATTTGGAATTGCAACTATAATGGGAGTTAATTCTTGATAGAAAACAAAGAATAAAGGAATTGCTTCCAGTTTGTAATAAGAAATCTTCACAAGAACTTAATCAATTGACAACATTATAATACACAGACTATAAATTGTCACTGTAATTTCAAAAGAGTAACATGGGACTGATAAATAGGAACAAATTTAAGGTTCTATGGGCCATAGGAAAATGTGTCAAATTGGTATATAAAAATTATAACCCATATGTCTTTCAACCAACAGAAAGGTGGAACAATTAAATAGAACATATAGGGTAAAAACACCTTGAAATTGTAACATTTAACTACCCATAATAATAGCAAGTTACTTTCTATTGTTTATCCAATACCAATTCTAGACAGGAGTCCAAAACTTCTCTTGAAATAGAACGTCTAAAAAAAAAATACAAGGTGGGAACTCCACTGTAATTACCCATCCATTGAAACAAATGCATATACCTCAACACTCTCTAAAAACCCACAAATTACAAATACTAATAAATGATCTACTAAGGAACAATGATTTAATGCAATCTCACATCCTATGTTTACAAGAAATATATTTTAAAGAACCCATCTTATTATAAAAACTTGAAGATATATAGATTTTGGAACATTTGCAGTTTTAAGAGAAAAATGTAAAAGCTACAATAGAAAAGATGATTCTTCATGGCATGCATATTGCAGTTCTTAATTTTTATGTTGCACCTTGGGAGTGAGAGATAGTCCATTGATGGGGCTTCTATATTAGCTCTTGATGGGGATGTAAGATTATCCCTTGCTCGATGGGGAGCTTAGATTTCAGTTCGGATTTGTTGTGACATGAGAATGTACCCTCAAAAAATTAATGGATTCAAGTGTAAATAAAAAAACAAAAAGAAACGAGTGCCAAAATACCCCTGGGATTGAACCTACCTTGGCATTGATACTTGTAACCTACTGGATGTAGTACTGGGATCAACACCGGGATCAAAACTTGGAGTACCGACCATTGCTCGCATGAGTACTAGCCTAATTGAAGCATAGTTTCACCCCCTTACCTCATAGAATATCATAACCATCTATATCAACTAATGAAGTAAATTGTGTTGGGTGTGGAGCCTGAATATATTCTTTATCCAAAGGTATCACCTCATTGGACCCTAGTTCGTCATGTGGAGGCAACGCCTCTTGTAATATTTGCACTGCAAGGGGGGTCCAGGGGGGACGACAACCCCCAAAGCTAAAATAGATGTAAAATCTCCTTGTAAACTATTGTAATTTCATAGTCAATCTGGGTCGTTCATTAGGCGAAGATCTGATGGTAGAAGTTATGTTTAATTTAGGGGTTTTTCCCCTAGAAGGCAACCCCTCACTATATATGAGGGAACTGTATTGCATCTATGCATATCTGTATTCTGAGTGAGAAAGAGAGAGGAGATTGAGTGAGAGAGAAGAGGGAATTACAAAGGATCTATTGTATGTTGTATCTCTTCAGTTTGCTGGATAATATAAAAGGAAGGACTTCTTGTTTCTTCATGGACATAGCCCAAATTGGGTGAGCCATGTATATCTGTGTCTCTCTTGTTTTATGTGTTTTCTTTGTTTAAATTTTTGCAATATATTTTATGTGTTCCATTTCTCTGTAATATGTAATTTTCTAACAAATTGAAGTGTATTGTCTCTTGGAATCACAACAAATAAGTAAGGCATCCGATTGTATTGATTAACAACAGTAGTTATTTTTGCCTCGTCCATTTCTATAAGGGGTGGACATTCCTAAAATATCCTTATCCAATTTGAATTGATGAAAACTCGCACACGTATGGGATTGGGGGCCATAAAAGAATCAACCCCATGGCCTTTTTGATGCTTAAGTCATAAAGTCAAAGGAAAAATGAAAATATTAGTGGTGAGGGGCTAAAGAAGCACTCGAATCAATGCCACCAAATCAAACATAGAGATGTTTAATGAAATTCCATGTGAGTAATAAAGAAATGAATTTGAGTATCCTTGATGAGAGGGGTGCCTCCAACAAAATCAAAATGAGTTTATTGGTAAAAGAAATGGTGACTTCGAATGTTTTGAGAATCTGTTCCCAGCCGACTACTTTGTTCCTTCTCCAAATGGTGTTGTTTAAGATGACATAAACCCAATTGAAATAGGATTTCTTTAGGTGCCTTAACATCATGAATTATATATAAGCTTATCTATTTTCCTTTATTTTACTTTTATCTACCCACGTCCCTCCAAATTGGAAATCAGTCTATCTATTGCACGTCGTTTGGTGACCGCCTTTTTGCAACACGTGGGTTGTTTTTACGTGGTTCTCACCTAAACCAAAGTTATCCCAAAATATCATAAGTTAATCCTTTCTTTTTCGGGCCTCACCAAAAACAATGGCTATTATCCACTCGGTAAGTGAAAGTGTTATTCATACTGGGTTGTTAACTGTAGGCACTGTGTATGTGTATTGTAAAGTGAAAGGATAATCGGTAATGTGAACTGAATATGGAAACCTAAAAGTGCACATAATACGGAAATCGTGTGGACATCCTATGGACATAAATTATACTGACTGAAATCTAACCACTGAAAGCTCATTGAGGTCATGTTCTAGGGGAAATGAGCTAACTGAATGCGGATGGTGAATTGATTGTACTGTGTTGAACTTACTTCTTTCAGATGGAGAGTGTAGGAAGTGGGTAGGAGGGTGTTCAGTCAGAGGTTGTTTCCAAGGCTATTTCCACTCAGAAAAGGCAGTAGGTCTGATGCATAGGTTTAAAGGTTATTTCCAAGGCAAAGAGTAGTGAGATGAGGGTTACGAGAAATCCCCCCAACTACCAAGAAGGAAGACCACTCACCGAGGATTAGACTTTATGCCTTAAACACTTTCATTGGAGAGCCAAGAGTCTCTCGCTCAAGCCCATGGGTTGAGGTTGTAGGTAGTGGGGCTTAAACAGATGACTAATCATGCATGGATAGGTTTGGCTTTCTAGACTACTTAGGCTTTACTCCCAGTGGAAGGGTTGGATTTTAAGAACTATGGTAGGGATATATAAGGGTTCTCCCTCCAAGGTGGTAGGGGCTCTTTCTTCTCTTCATTCCGATTTCAATCCAATGATTAAAGAAAATCCTTCTATTCTATTCTAGGAGTTCCTCCTAAAGCTTGTACGACCTAATGTAGCATGGCAGAGAGAATATAATTCATGCAAGTATATGGTCTGAACAAGAGAATGTATTGTAGTCCTATCTACTATCGGTCCTGATCTTATCGGTCTCATTCTTTGCTGGGGTAAGTTTCTCCATGCCATCAATCTAGTACTTTGAAGGTCTTCTCATGAAGCGATTATCAATCCCATGTTTATTCCACATTCCGATCTAATGATCCAGTGATGAACCAATTACATCCATGGCTTCTGCTTATAAGGAAGGCTCAACTTGTCCTAAACACTTTGTGATTCCAGTTCCTCGGCTCCCTCGAGTTCTAAGAAGTTCATGCAAGTAAAATACAAATATCAGCCCCTGCATCCCTATGTGGGGTATTCTTGGCTGATGTAGTGTTAAATTTTCAGTCTGAGGCTGTATAAATAGAAAGGTAAGGTGTCTAATCCCACTCGACCTGAAAAATGAAATATCTGGTGCAGTAGTGATGAAACTCTTCTTCCCTTCCTTCCATAGAATGTGAGTAGGGGTAGGGTAGTTGTAGAAGTAAGAGTAAGATTAATAAAATAAAGGTACATCCAATTTCGATCCTGATTCATATTCATGACTTAATGGTTGTTAGGCACCACTCCATGTTGTGAAGTTCAAGGTTGGTGAAAGAAGAAGGTATCCTTCCTGGCTTGGTTGCATTGTACAGTAAGTCATGTAAAAGTAAAAATATCTCTCTCATATTATATACATAATAACAAAAATGAAAAAAATCATATAAGGTATATGTTCTGAAGCCAGATCAACTTGCTTGTTCAATGATTGATTCCATGCTCCTCAAGCACCAGGGGAAACAAGTTTGATTCTAGTCAATTCGAAAAGGAATCTGATAGGGGGTGTTTCTTATACTAGGACATGTGGTTATCATGGGTCTAGGTGCCCATATTGGTTGTTCAAAAAGGAAATTCTATTAGCGCAAGTGTATGACTAAGAGCATTTCCTTCAATTCCCACATCAACTGTTCTGATCTAGCACTTCTCCTAGTCTTCCAAATTCCCTCCCTTATTAGCATGTGACTAGGGGTGGCTGTAAATAGAAAGTGTGTCTGGAATGTGGTATAAGGTGGTAAGGTATCATGATTTCCAATTCCCATGATCCAATCCATCCTCAATAAGCTCTCTCCTCTCCTCCCTGCTAGCATAAAGTCTAATAAGATCCTGTACTGATCTTACTTGGTCTTTTCATTATGTTGTAAAGCATGTAGTTAGTTCTGTCCATAGAAAATAATTGCTTTCCTTTCAGGAAATTTTATAGTCTTTCTAAGGTAAAGTATAATGGAGTGATTCAAATTCCCATGTCTATTAAAAAATCAAATGATTAAACAATTCAAGGTTTTCGTCCTTTTCTATTATATTCTAGCAGCGCCTCCAAAGATCTAATTCGGTAGGGCCTACTTGGAATACCTCACCAAATGGAGCCTGTCCATCCAAGGTAAGTTTTGTAAAGACTCCCCCCCCTAGTGTTATTTTTGTTATACTGAAGGATTGGTACTCCATCCCATCATTGTAGGTTTTCGATAGTACTAGAAGGGTCTAATAACAGTCGCTCCAAAGTAAGACGAGTGTGAAAAGATAATCTATGTAGGTTTGGGCATCAACAATATCTATCCTAGCAATGAAAAAGTTGTTCCATTTATCAAAATCATGCTCCCCAAAGATGTACGAACAAGAATCCACCAAATAATATCCCTCCTATAGTATGAAGCATGTCCTGTCCCATAATATAATTTTCATAATTAGATCTACCAATACATATGCATCTAGGAGTAAAATATCTTTGAAATGTCAAGATCCACCCACGCTATCATACATCAGCTACTAAACCATGGCCATTGATCCACTCTTCCACCCATCAGATAAAGCCTTCTCAACCTGGCTTTAAGATGTTCCATAATCCAAAGTAATCTAGCATAGTGAAACACCATTTAAGGATATAAGCAGGTAAAGGTAAACCCCCTATGGGTACAATACCACAGGAGCATGCATGTGACTAAAAGTTTTTGGCTACTATCAAATAAAACCTCGATTGCCCACCTATCATATGATAAAGTAATCAAGACTAGCCATGTTGATTTCATAATGGAATGACTCAAAGCCTCTAAAAAGCAAGTGTAGAGCTCGAAACCAAGTGGTTAGCGTAGGTCAAGAATCATCTATCGGGTGATCTTAAAGTCAATTCTCCCCAGGTAAGTGGATTATTGAGAGTCTATGAGGTGATTTCCCATCAAAGAATTCCATCCATCCACCCGGTCGGGGTAGGTTGCAAGAACTAAGTCTCTTCTCCTATCAATCTAACGCCGGTCCATTCAACCTCTCCTCTCCTATCTATGTTGATGGAGAAAAATAATCCACAAACCATTCAACTAGCAAAGAAACTATCTAAGCTCAAGTTAAACTTCCCTATGCTATTGGTTGAAGGTAGTGTGGAACCAAGACTAAGAGGTATTGTTCTGTTGATTGATACTAGGTTGAAAGGGTCAAAGGTTTCTATTATACATGTAATAACAGTGATTCAAAAAACTTGTCAAAGGTCTATTCTGTAAATCCCAATTGACTTCACTCTCGTGCCTTCTTCCAGACTCTGAAACCTAGTAGGTTAGGGCAAGAAATTCGATTCTATTGAATCTGATGCAGAAAAGCATTGGAGATGGGGTATTTTATATAAAAAAAAACTTCATTGTAATGGGTCTTTATATAAGGTTATGGATAAACCTTATAATTTTTTGTTCGTTTATTTGAAAGTGGGATCCATACTTGCAAGGAAAGAGTAGGAGATATGGGAATGAATGCTCGCATAACCTTATATAAATAATCCAACCTTAATTTATTTACTTCAGCAAGCATGTAAATTAATAACCTATTTTTAATTCAATCTCCTATCTATATCACTATCTTAAGAGCGCATAAATGAGATTCATAATGAAACTAAAGTACATTTATGTATGCGCTATGAATGTCGGGTCAAGGGACTTTGAAACTTGCAGCAATCCCTCCCTTATCACCCACATTACTACGTACGTAATAATATATCTATTCATCATATACGTGAAAACCACTTAACAACTTATCAGAACTACCATGTCGAGTCTACTATCTACATATTTAATTGATACGTTTCAAGCAAGATCAGAGGAATGAGTGAGAAGAACCAAGCAAGTAGACATACCCTTCAAAGCGTGGATGGAAAAAAATATATATCTATGCACAATGTGGACCACCTTTCAAGCATATAATAATAGATATAGTACACTTCAGATCAACTCTTCATGACTCATATTGGGTGGGTAACCCCATCCGACCATTGGGGCAGAAGTATACTCCATCATCGTGGAAAAGGTACCTACATGCATTAGGGAGTTAGATAAATAGATGAATCATAACAGGAATGCCGAAAGAAAAGTGGGTAAGTGCTCCTAATGTTTCCTAATTGGAATGTGGAATTTCATGTCCATGTAGATGCATCCAACATTTCCCTAGGAGCAGTGCTTGCATAACGAGGGGGAGGGAATCTTAATCACCCTATTTCTTTTGCAATTAGGAAGTTGTCTCAAGCAGAGTGCAACTATACCACCAAAGAGAGGGAAGGGATAGCTATGGTGTATGATTTACAGAAGTTCCACCGTTATCTATTATGTTCGAGGTCCATTTTCAGTTCTATGCAGACCATTCAACTGTAAAGTACTTGGTGAATAAGTGTATCTTAGAAGGATGAATTTGTATGTGGTTGTTCTTATTTCAGGAGTTCACTTTTTAGCTGAGATGCATAGATAAATTTACTTAGTTTAACCAATGCCTATTTATTTTGTTGAAGCAAGATATCTAGTGGAAAACCTTGTAAATGCATCTTATCCACCCATGGGACATGAGCAAGGAATAAAGCTACCTCCTTCATCCAATAGTTTAAGATCTCCTAATACCAAGCTATACTAATAGAAGAAAGGGGAAGGCCTAAGCTTTTGTAGTCATCTTAAAAATACTATAGATACTTCCTCCTTGCAATACTATTTATAACCAACTAATCCTCTTTGACTCCACTAGATAGAACCTCCTCCAGCAAACTCGCTTTGGTTCTTTCATATCTAATTCGAATAGGGAATATGCTAGTTTCATAGTGAATGTCATATCGAATAATGATATTGATATTAGCGAAGAATGATACTGGGTTATATAATCATAGTAACTGACCATAGCGAATAAGAGTGATCATACTTGTGAAAGATCATGGTGGTCCTGTTCTAGGTAACCTAAGTCATAGCAAGAATCCAACTTATCGAATCCGACTTCTCATCATAACTCTACTTGAATAATCTCCACTTCATATCATGTTCTATTGGATAACTTCATGTCATGCTCGTAATCATTGGGCTAACTTTGGGTAGTGGTCATGGGTAATAATCAGGCTAGAGATCATGGTCCCATTTGTCAGGGTATGACTAAGATGATGGTCCCATTGGTTTTGGGAAAAAAGATAGGTTGCATGGTGCTGCTCCACTATAGGAACAAACCCTACTGCTAATGATGAACAACCACAGTCTACTTGTGCTGCTAATGAAAAACCATACTCTAGGAGACGAGAAAACCTTGTTGATGAACTTGGGGTGTAATTGATATTAGAAGGCTAATAGCGCAGTTTCACTTCATAAGAGATACTTGGCTTAGTTTTTTTGGTCTTTTTCTAATGGGTTTTATGAGCCTTTATGGTACCTCCCACCTAATCTTCAACAGATAGGTAGTTTCATAAGGACTAGGGTAGGTAACTGTCTTCCAACTGGGTAGGGATGTTATGAATCAAATGGTAACTAATCCCGCGAAATGAGAAGGAAATGCATTCCATATTATTATTTGATGCACTACCACCACTTATGAATGATGTCAAGATTGAGTAATCTATTCCTAATCATCAATTCATTAAAGCATCATATACAAAAGGCATCATATACAAAGAAACTATCAGGAAGAAATAATAGATCTGACTGGACCTCCACTTCTAGATCGGATCTAGTTACAGATAAAAAAGAGTAGTTATGCTTATAGACATTGACATTGATGTTGTTATTACTTACTTATCTACTAGTATTACTTTCTCAGATATTTCATAATCTTGTCTTCTTAGTCGTTACTAAATATCCTATCAAGCTATAAAAGAATCTATGTCTTGGTCGAACCAATTGAGGAAAAAAGCTATGTATTCCACTTGAAAAAGGAACAAGTGAAGCTCGGTAAGTTGAACGTTCATCACCACTTGTCAGTTCTGTGAGACCCATGTTTCATGTGGAGCCCATTTCATGATGATAGGAAAAAACAAGTATTGAACCCACGGCCAATTGTTAGTGTCTCCATTCGATTTCAACTACTTCTAGGACAAACCCACGTGCCCCACCATATTTCCACCATCATACCATTTCCTCATTAATCCCCACCCAAACTCTTGGTGACCGCCGAGACAGGCTAGCCAGTGGTACTTCCTTCACACGACCTTTGTTTTTAGTCTATTGCTATTATATACTCCCATCCTTTTAGACTTATTATAAGGGGTTGCACAACCAATTACTTTTTTGGACCACACCTGCTACCCCACATGGGTTAGTTTTGTGGACGAACGATTGTTTATGGGGGCTTCTCTTGGCATATTGGACAAGGACGTGATATCTGCTACCCATAAGTGTGTGCAGGATCGGGTCCATCATTCATATAATGGAATCAATGCTCCTACCTCTGTCTTTGTTGCCACTGCATGCATAGACATATTATTACCTAAAGATGCTGGATCATTTGCTGGTGAACCAACTCCTCAATGTATAGATAGTTTCAGTTCTGGTACTTTCACAACTGAATATAATAATGCAACTACCCCTGTTACTGGTTGTTCTCTAAATGGGAATAGGCATAACCATGAGGTAACTATTGATTCAGATGCTCTCTCTACGCAGGATCTGGCTCTATAACAACTAGAAGGGATCTTGCACTCAAATTGAATTTGCTCGAGCAACTAGATAAAGACATTGATCTTCTAGTTGGAAGTTTGACAACGAATTAAGTAAATTTGTGTTAAAATGTAACTAGTTAGTTTTATACTGAAATAGCAGTTATATGGATGTTTCCTTGACACCCTGTCAAGGTTTTACCACGTAAATTCTGTGTGTCTATTCGTTTGTTTGGTTTTAGTTTAACAGTTAGTTATGCTATTTTCTTGGTTAATGTATAACTGAATGTTTATTTTCTTTCCTAATTTCCCCGATCCGAACAATACTTCTTGGTGTTGAAATTGCTTCTATATCTTATAGGACCGGATCCGAAACTGCCTAAAGTTATCAATCTTAAATTAGAAGCTATGCACTAGCCTCCACCTCTATTTATGCTTGCTTTGTTACTAGTTAGACTTCGTACTTTGCGTGTCGATCTTAAGTATTCATGTCCTCCACTAGTATACTATTATCGTTGATGAGATTACCTCTCTCGGTGGTCGAGCTATGCTTACGCATCCTCTGCTCCATTGTGTTTTTATTGATGATAAAGTGGCCTAAGTGCGTTTTTGTCAAGTAGTTCCTATAGCTTTCTTATATCTAATATAACTTGTTTTTTTGCCATCTAGGGTTTAGGAGTGTTCATTAGCCCTAATGGACTTGACACGTACAACATCTAGTCTTTCCCCTCCCACTTTGTACCCTATAGGTACCCATGTTTAAAGTGCACCCGAGATTCACTTTGCATCTCACACAGTGGAAGTTACTACTGCTTCCATATGAACAGATTCTGGGTCAACTATCTTTGAAGCATACTCTTTCTCCCCAATTTTCTATGTGATCTAGATATGGGGTTGTTATGGAGTTCATAAATGTTGCCTCCTGATCTGGGTCTAGAATGGTTCTAATTGGATTAGAAGCTCTCACTAATAGCTCTTGTTCCTTTGCCAATTCTATTTCTTAAGTAACTACTCGCTTGGATACTTCCCACGCATTACCTTATTGAACTTATGCCTTACCACCGAGTTATACTTATGTTCTTGTAGTTGTGAACATTTATTATCCTATTACGTTAGCTTTTGGATGGACCATCTTAGATAACAATTTAGCAAGGAATAGGAATGGGGATGCTGGTACTAGAGTAACAAGGGATAGAAAATGGTGACCATGGCGATACATTATTACTAGTCAACTAGGTGTTATCTCTGGGCTTGGTTCTTTATCCGCTTCTAGGTATTGATCTGGAAATGGAACTACTTAAACTGCACCCATTGCATCTCCATCTCTTTCTACTATGGGTGCTACTTTATTGGTTAGTGTTGCTACTAGGTCTTGATCTTCCCTTGCTTCTGGTGTTAACATAGTTTCTGGATTATATGTTGTTGGTCCTGGCTAATTTTCTTAATCTACTGAATAAACATAGGAGTCTACTACTACTCTTGTCATTTCTCTTGGTGTTTCAATGCCTGGGGTAGGTTCTCGACTTGGATGATCTACATATGGTGATTAGGATGCTTACTTTCCTACTAATCTACCTACTGGATATGCTGCGAGTGGCACTGGTGGATCAAATCTTGTTACAACTGTTGTTTCTTACTCTATTGGTGCGACTGGATATGGTTCAGATGTGGAACTAACTAGATCTCTCTCTCTAACACGAAAGTAAGACTTTGGCTCTCTATCTCAAAATGGAAAGGATCGAGGTACTATCACTGTGTCTGTGGCCTTTGCGTTTTCTCTTGGTAAAGAGACCTATGTTCTTAGCTGTATTACTATTATTGGTGTTGGACCAGCATGATCTATTTTTCTGGTGCTATATCTACTACTATCACTACTGGTGGTCCTTTTACTCTATATCGATCACGAAAAGCTCCTTCAGCTTGTTCACCTCTAGACCTAAAATCATCATATTCATCTTTATCACTATCTCTATCACTACATTAGGTGGTTTATCTAATGTTGTCGTTAGTTCCTGTTCCCCATGCGTAGTGGTTAGTTCCCTATATGTGTCTCTATATGGATCATCAACAACTCGATCACTAAGGTCATCATCTCGATCACAAGGTACTAGTACATTTGCTTAATCTATAATATGTACTTATGTTGAACCTGTTGCTGTAGAGTCAACTACATATTCAACCGAAAAAACATCTACTTTTCTTGTGAATGGTCTTATTGATGGTACTATTGGTGGTACTGGAGGTGGTGGTAGATAAACTATTGGTCCTATATAGCTAGATTAGCTTTCTGGGTATGGGTATGTATCTTGAATTGCTTCAATGGTTACTGAATCAACAAATGGATTAACTGAATCACTTGTTTATAATCCCTTCACTTATAGCTTTGTTCCTTCCCCTACCTATGCCTAAATTAATAGGTACTAGCAGCCACCATTAATAGGTACTAATAACAAGTTAGGTGTATGAGTATTGTAGGAAGATCCAATGATGAGAACGGTGTTCTTCCACTCAGGTATAAGTGGATATTTTATCTATGCTGATGCTGGTCAAGAGATAGATGATGGGCCTAGAACATGATACGGTGCTGGTGTTTTTGGGTTAGATGATGGTATTGGATAAACAAACGCTGCGTAGGGTGCTTCGAGTTTATATGCTTCTAGTTTTTTATCTCGATCAAGCATAAGTGGATATTATGTAATCTCCACTCACTAATTAATTAGGACTTCTATTTTTGGGTGACCAACTACCTTTACCTTAGCCGTTGGGTAAACAAGTGAAACTTAGTAGACTAGAACTAGGTAAGTGGTATCTTTGATTCATTTGTCATTAGGCAAGTAGATTCCTCAAAGCGTGTTGGGTGATTGAATCAATTCAAATTGTAATATGGTGTTGCTTCAAAGCCGTGGGTTAGGATTGATCCTCTCTCACTCTATCGTCCTAGGGTT
This sequence comes from Pinus tabuliformis, assembly GCA_031772625.1. Taxonomy (NCBI): domain Eukaryota; kingdom Viridiplantae; phylum Streptophyta; class Pinopsida; order Pinales; family Pinaceae; genus Pinus; species Pinus tabuliformis. The sequence goes on from CM062809.1 coordinate 1,017,247,146, forward strand.
TTGTTATGGTCTAAAGCTAAATTGAGGTTGGTTAGTCTAATCCTGATCTCGCAGTAACCATGAAGCTCTGCTAGAGAATGTTCATAGGGGTAAGGGTAACTATATCCTATTGTGGTACCTCTCAATTCCTAACTTCAGTAAGTGGTTGTTGTTAGTAAATGTCCTGAAGTTTCAATTCATAAATGAGGCACTCACTTGTCCTTTCTTGGTTGGTTGGTTCGTGAGTTAGTCCTACTAACGAGAATTCGTAAATGAGGCACTCACTTGTCCTTTCGTGGTTGGTTGGTTCGTGAGTTAGTCCTACTAACGAGAACTGTTGTCATATTATATATGTAATAACGGTAATGAAAAAAGACTATAAAAAGGTCTATTTCTCACATGATCAGCTTATTTTATGGTGACATTATAGAAAAGCATCTCAGAATGGGTGTTTTTTTTCTATTGGCATCCTATTGGCTTGTGTCAATGCCAGTAGGAGAGCCTGCGACGAACCAACCATCGAACAAGCTCAATACCATTGAACCACAATCCCATCCATTTAATGATGTTTCTTTTGCATGTTGAGAACCAATCTGTGGTAGTGAAACAATCTAAGCTAAAGTGAAACCCTCTTGGCCTAATAAACCATCATGCCATGCAACTAAAAGTGTTTCTCAACTAATTTACCACCATCCATCTATCCATCTGGTACATCTAAAAGGTCTATAGAAGTGTCCTCTAAGTAATTCATTCCAGTGGTACAGGTATAACAGGTCTGGGTAGTACAGTAGTGAAATAGTTTGTGGGAAACATGGGAGTTTTCTTCTTCATAGTAGCTACTCTCTCCCCTCCCTCATATTACTGGTAGAATAAATGAGTTGGAAATTAATTGGAAATTATATGATAGTTTTTTGTTTTCTTGGTAGGTGAAACCCAAGGGCATTTAAGTATTCAAAATCACCCGTCGGTTTTTTGATAGTGGAGTTACTAACTAGTGACCTTTTCAACACAAAAGGATCTAATCCCTAAGTGTAACAATATTAATATAATAGTAATATCAAATTTAATGATGTTTTTTAAACGACACCATAACAAAATTTATAATAAAACTATATCAAATTTATATTTTCAAATATTACAACTTTTATATGGAAATATTTATACCTTGAAAGATTTTAGTATATCCATACGACATCATTTTCTTTTTAAAGATTTAATTTACAAATATTTAATTAAAATAAATATTAAAAGATTTTGGAGCAGGATTTTTGATTCTTTCTATTGAATTGTATTGTAGTTTTTATCACCATGGTTATTTTCATTTTTTTCGTTAGACATTAAATTTTTTTATTAATATTTTATTGGAGATGCGAAATACTTACCCATCCCCTCATACTGAGTTGTAGAATGTGCCTCTCTACACAATAATATTGATTCTTTCTATTGAATTGTATTGTAGTTTTTATCACCATGATTAATTTCATTTTTTTGGGTAGACATTAATTTTTTTATTAATATTTTATTGGAGATGTGACATAATTACTGATCCCCTCATACTGAGTTGTAGAATGTGCCTCTCTACCCAATAATATTGATGGTGGTCATCGTCATTTACTTTGACCAATTTTTTATTTGTTAAACTTTAAAAGAAAATAAAGCTAAATTATTTAAATATAATTAAAACTATATATATATATATATATATATATATATATATATATATATATATATATATATATATATATATATATATATATATATATATTAAATTTTAATTTTAAAAATTAGGAATACTAATTTTCTAATAAATATTTTGATTTTAGATTTTAATGTAAAGTTATATAATATAGGGTTCTTATTTGTTTTACGGTTATAAAAACATTTTAAAAATTATATTTATCCAACTTTATTATTATTTTTAAAAATATTGGTTTTTTTATATTAATTAAATTTATTAAATAAAAAAAATTATTTATAATATTAAAATCAATATTTTTTGCAATACATTTTTCCTTTTACATTATTTCCTTATCCAGAAAATTATAATTTCTATTCAAATATTTTTTTTTCTACGTAAAGACTGAGCTAATATATTAAGAAAAAGAAAATATTTACAGAGAGAGGAACAGGCCTCTGAGGATGAATAACTTCACCCTCCATTTGAAAAGCAGTACATGTGCACAAGGCTACCTGATTTACAAAGATAGATGCAATAGAAATGAGCATGGACAAAACAGCAGCATTTAGTCCTTTGACTTACAAGAGAAATTCCTCCAAAAGGAACAACAGCAGCATAATCGTAGAACCAAAGAGCCTTTGCATGCCTCTCGCACCTTGCTGTTGAATTCATTGTGGCATTAGAGGGTAGGATAACAGGGGATTCCAGAGATCTGGAATCACTGCGAAATCTGGGCATACCGCTACCCTTAGAGCAAAAACTGGGCATCTCGGAAAGAAAGAGACCCCTCCAAAAATCCAAAACCAAATCACTGTGCAGCAACAAAAACAGCAAATTTAGCCTTCGAAGGCTCACCTTATGCTTTGTTGTCAATTCTGGTGTATTTTCATCTTCGTTCACTGGCTGACGGGAACCCGACGGGAATGCTGGCGGTTGAAGCTGCCCCAGAACACGAGCATGCTCCTCAGGGTTGAATACGCCTGGAGGAGGATTATCATTACCAATTTCCGCCCTCTCTTGAGTAATGCCAGCCTGAGCCAGGTCCCCAGCATCTTCCTCCTGGCTATCTGAAACTTCATCATCTTCCTCAGTCGCAATAACAGTGATTAGAAAAGACACCTTCGATCTCTTTTTCCGGCATCTGAAAGTGAAACTAGAGGTATGCATTTGACTATCATGCTCGTCCGATTCCTCTGACGGAGAAGACGGAGGCGCAGCCATAGCCAATGGTGGAATTTCCCTTGCCTGGACCTCCTCCCTTCTGCTAATACCCCAGACACCGTCGCTGCGCGGGACTCCACGCTGTCTCGGCGCCATGAACCTTGAAACGTGAGGGCGATTGACGATGTGAAACCGAATTTCCCCACACAGAACTTGAGCTCCCCGAACCACACTATTTAAAAGTTGAACCCGGTTATGAGTTCTTGGCTTAGAGCGATAGAGTGCCCCCTGAGCAGAGGTGTGGCCTCTGTCTCCTCTCACAACTCCAGAAATCGCACCCTCTCCTCTTTGCTCAGAGCAGAGCATGAAAATACCACAGACATTCTCATTCTGGCATAGATGCGCATTTATGTAGTTCCCTATGTTGAACTCTCTGGAGGCCTCCATTACGAAACCCAACAACCTTGCGTACAGAACCGTTAAGTTCACTCACTCGAAGCCATCTCCTCTCTGCATAATCTTCACCTCGACCTTTAATGGCATTAAAGTATGGCAGAGCCACCTGGTGTGGCCGTCCTACCAGGTTTCAAAGTCATGCCAGCTGCCCATTGCTGATAAACATATTGCCACCCGCATCCGGGTGAGAATCATCTTGTAGTTGCAAATCTCTGTCTAACAGTGCTTGGAAGGTGGATAGTTGATCTGTCGACAATATATCATATAGAGGGCCAACTGAAAGGTCGTTTTCGCTTTCCACTCCCAGATTAGCAAGGAAATCAGCTGGCTTATTCCCATCCCTCTTTAGGTGTTGGAATGAAACTGCTTTGTTCTCTTGCAACCAATGTTGAATTTGTTCCAGTCTAGATGCCAAACGCCAGCTACTGCTGATTTTATGAACTTGGGAGCCCTGTTGGAGTTTTAAGGCCATGTTTATTAGGAGTTGGGAGTCCCCTTCCACTATCAGTGGGAGATAATTACCCTGCTGCGCCAGAGTAAGACCTTTCCATAAAGCCTCCAGTTCCGCCGCATTGTTAGTATTCCACCCAATAGTACCATGATAGATGAGAAGGGATTTACCCTTATGGTCTCTGATAATGCCACCATAACTTGTCTGACCCGGATTACCTTTCGATGCGCCATCGAAGTTCAGATGGAACACATTGATGGGAGGTGGCTTCCACTTTACTGAGTCAGTTTGGTGCTTTGCTGAGCTATCCTTGACAAGAATCTGATCTTGTATCGTTATCTGCCAGTTGTTCCAGATAGCCAGTTCCTCAGATTGCTTTGGGTAGTCATCTTGGGACCATTTCTTTGTGGTGAGAGTTTCTCTGATGTTGTTATGAATTCCCTTCCATACCTGCTCCATTGTCATTGTTTGACCTTTGAAGATCCTCCTGTTCCTTTCCTTCCAGATATTCCACATCACGAAACCCGGTATAGTTTGCCAAAGGATGTTTAGAATTTTGCACTCGTATGGTGCTTGAGGCCATTGACGTATTGTGTTTTTGATGTCCCCCAGAACTCTGCCTTCCTTTTGACATCGAAATGCCACCTTTTCCCAAATCTTTCTACTCAACTGGCACGTCTGCATTAGGTGTAAGGCAGTTTCTTCTTCCTGATTGCATATGAGGCATATGGAAGGACCAAAGAATCCCCTTCTTCTGAGATTATCCCAGGTTAGTATTCTATTATATGAAAGGAGCCAGAGAAAGGTGGATACCTTCGGCCAAATTGGTGGTTTCCATATTTTGCTCCATATCTGATCTTTATCCATTCTGTCTTTTATGATGATCCTGTAGGCCTCCTTTGTGGTGAATGTACCCTTCTCCTCATAACCCCATCTCAATGTGTCCATGCCTGCTTGCTTTAATATCCTACGTTTTTTTAACTCGGTATTGAGAGTGAGTTGGTTGTGATTTGAGCTGCGTGGAAGAATAAGGCTGGTTTCTTTCCACTCTCTCTGCTCTTGATTACTTTGTTCTTTCCAGCAATTGCTTATTTTCTCCTGCGGGGTGATCTCCCAATCCTGAATTGTATGCATACACTCCTTAAGATTTGGTAGCTGCTGCCAGGAGTCTTCCCAGAACCTGGCAGTTTGACCATCCTTCACCTCCCAAAAGCTATGTTTTTGGATAAGGTCTCTATGCTGAATAGCCGAGTTCCATATTAACGATCCTTTACTTGTTTCTGACATTCTTATCCTTTCTTCTAAGGGTAAGTTCCTTGAGTATTTTGCTGTCCAGAGACACGCCCAGGGGGTATTGCAGTTTGAAAGCCACCGCCACCATATTTTCGCCCCCATGGTCATATTGCTTAGTTCTGGATCTCTGAGTCCTAATCCTCCTGCCAGCCTCGGAAGACAAACCTTTTCCCAATGAAGGAGAGCCCATTTTCTGTTTGGACCAGAGCTTCCCCATAGGAAATTCCTCTGTAATTTTTTAATTGCCTTAAGAACCCATTTTGGCGCTGCTAAAATGGAAAATAAATACAACGGCATAGATTGCAGAACTGACTTGATAAGTACAATCCTACTGGCCATATTGAGCGATCTGTAGGTCCAAAGGAGTAATTTGGCTTCAAGTTTTTCAAGCAGGATTGTCCACGATGAATGCTTGAGGGCTGATGCGATAAGAGGAGCGCCTAGATAGGAGGAGGGCAGAGAAGCCTTGGAAAAGCCAAGAATACGCACTATGGCTCTTTGGGTATAGGGAGGGGTATTAAAGAAGAATACTTGGGATTTTGCATTATTTATGAGGGCTCCAGATGCTTTTGAGAAAGAGTCCAAAATGGATTTGAAAATGCGGGCTTCTTGAACAGAGGAGTGGCCGAATAACATATTATCATCAACAAATTGTTGATGAGAGACAGCAGGGAGATGGTGGACGGCTATACCCTTGAGCTTATGCTCTTGAATGGCTGCTTTTATACTTCGCCCCAAACCTTCAGCCAGAATTACAAACAAAAAGGGGGACAAGGGATCTCCCTGCCTAATGCCCCGAGAAGGACGAAAGGTGGTAGAAGGAATCCCATTGATGAGGATAGAGAAGAATGAAGAAGAGATGAGACTACTTACCCATCTGACCCAAGGGGGAGCGAATCCAAAAGCCAGGAGGGTTTTTTGCAAATAATTCCAGCTAATACAATCGAATGCTTTTGAAAGATCGATTTTTAGGAGCATCCCCGGCTTTTTTAATTGTTTGAGAGAATGCAATATTTCATGGGTAAGGATAATCCCATCAGTTATTTGACGCCCTTCAACATACCCGGATTGCTCAGGAGAAATGATGAGGGGCAGCAAGGGCTTCAGCCTAAGAGCAATAACCTTTGAGACAATTTTATAAATGATATTACATAAAGCAATGGGTCGATACTTATCTGGAGTGCTTGATTCCGTAGACTTGGGAATTAAAGCTAGAAAGGTGGCATTCATGGCTGGATACATCCATCTGAGAGTCCTGGATTCCTCCACGACCTGCCATACTTCCCATTTTATTAGTTCCCAAAAATGCTGAAAGAAGTTCGACGTAAATCCATCTGGACCGGGAGCTTTCCCTGCCTTTAATTGGTTCACTGCTGTTTCTACCTCTTGGAGACTGATCGGTTTAAGAAGCAGAGTATTCTGATCTTCCGTGATTATTCTTGGTATGTGCCTGGTGATGTTCTCAATGGCTGCGGATCTGTTAATATTGGGTTCTTGAGTCATCTGTTTGAAGTAGTTCACAAACTCCTTTTCTATTCCTTCATGATCTTCGATTTTGATTCCTTGCTCATTAGTTACAGAGGATATTTGGTTGATCATACGCCTTTGGACTGTTGTTTTGTGAAAGAATTTTGTATTCTTTTCACCTTCCTTCAGCCACCTAATCCTTGACTTCTGCCTCCACAGTGTCTCTTCCTGCAGCTCTCTTTCTAGAATTTGCTTTTCAATTACTTGTTCTTGTAGAGTCAATTCCTCGGATCGGCCATGAGAAATGATTCTTTGTTGGGTATCCTTCATTTTTTGAAGTAGGATTTCTTTTGATTTGAAGATATTTCCAAATGTAGATTTATTCCAACGTTTTATTTCCTCTTTGAGATACTTCAGCTTCTTTTGAAATAAGGCCATTCTTGTCCCCTCCGTTGCTCTAAAGCTTGCCCAGGTTGTCTTTATGAATTCATGGAAGTCCGGATGTGTTAACCAGAAAGCTTCAAATCTGAATGGCCTCCTTAAACTCTGGCCTGGTCTACTCCAGTTTAAGGCAATGGGCCAGTGGTCCGATCCTGAATACGGTAGGATTGAGGCTGTAAATTCTCCACCCATGTACACTGCATTATCAGAGATTAGGAATCGATCCAGTCGCGAAGCCACCTGCATCGGTTCCGTCCTCTTGTTGTCCCAGGTATATATGCCATTTTCTGTAGGAAGATCAATCATCCAATTGTCTTGAATGAAATCTTTAAGTAGAGTACCATCTCTGTTTATTCTGCAACGTCCTCCTCTCTTTTCCTCCAGATTTGCAATCATATTATAATCTCCGCCTGAGATCCATAGCGGGTACATTCTATTTACATTAAGTTGTGTTAATGCATCCAAAATATCAGCTTTTTGTTGGGTTTCTTGTGGGAAGTATACATTTGTAATATGCCCAGCAATATTTGTGCCTTGCAGATGAAACTTGGCTTGAATGAAGTTTCTATTTGCATGAATATTGTCCAGCTGTATCACCCTTGCGTCCCAGAGGATTGCCAAACCTCCTGAAGCGCCCTGTGCTTCCACTGCTGTGACTTGCCCCGCCGGCCACGCCTTAGCTGCTACTTTTTCTAGAACTACTTGTTTACATTTTGTCTCTTGCAGGAAAAGAATTGCTGGTTTTTCCTCCATTATCATGTTTTTGAGAAGTCTACCTTTCTTCTGGCCGTTAAGCCCTCGAATGTTCCATGATATCAATTTCATTGGGAATGTTTGGGGTGGATGTTAAAATACCTGGTAAGCTGGGCGTATCTGCCTGAATCGACAAGGACTTCTCCAACCTTGATGGTTCTCTCCAGAGCAGACTTTCTTCCACGCTTTTTGCTGTCTTTTGAAATAAACGTCCCATCCCATTGGCTGCCTGTTTGCACCCCTAGTGAATATTTCTTCTGGGCTTTATGCAAAACCGCCGCCAGTTTGTCCACTTGTGCTGCAGTTATCTTGTCGAAATTCTTAGTTTTACACGCGGCCTCCAAACCAAGAATGTCCAGTTCTCCTATATCAAATGTTTCTGTATCCTCATCCATATTTTTGACTTCTTGATGGCTTGCTTCTTCTTCCCGTGCTTGTACTGAACCTGGATCCGTTGTGTCTATCTCCATCTCTGGTTGGCTCCAGCTTTTCATTTTGGTGCTTTGGATGTTACTGTCCTGTACCTCGCTTTTTCCTTTCGATGACTCTTTGGGATCCTCCGACATGTTCGGATTTGATATACGCTCAGATGACATAGGATTTTGGACTGGTTGCTCTTCCTCAGCTAAAGCAGCAAAGCTATTACTCGTTGAAGGCTTTGTAGGATCCTTCGTGACCTGCCTGTTCTGAGACGGCTGTTTCTTATTTCCTCTTCTGCGGTTCACTACTCTGGTGAACCCCTCGGTCGATTGCTTGTCCTGATCTTGTTCCGTGGGCTTATTATTTAACGGGCAATCTCGGAACAGGTGCCCTAAGGCATGGCATCTTCTACACCTAAAGGGAACATGTTCATAGTCTATTAACTGGATCCATTCTTCATCCTCATGAGTAAGTTTTACCTTATCAGGCAGGGGTTCCTTTAGGTCCATGTAGACGCAGATCCGGGCATATGAGGTATACTTCTTCATTTTCGTTTCTTCTGCAACCTTGACAAAATCCCCCAGAACCTTCCCAATCTCCTTAAGCGATTCTTCTTCCCAGTATTCCCATGGCAATGAGTATAACCTGATCCAAACTGGTGCCCAGCTCAGATCCTCCTTGTCTGGGTTAAACTTTGCTACCCATTCTCTAAGGAATAGACCCGCTGAGTTAAAGAAATAAGGTCCGTTCTCAAAGACTCTGTTTCTGTCCTCCAGGCAGTTGAAAACTGCTGTAAAGAAACCTTTTGGGCCTAAATGCAGGGATATATGCCCTTTCGGGTGCCATTTGATGTTAATCCATGTCCTCAGGGCTCTCTCATTTGGCCAAATGCCTATAAATTTGCCAATGAGGGCGTGATCCTTCATATATTGGATTCTTGCATTGATCCTGTGACTGGGGAACTCCACTGTTGGCGTATGCTTAGCAACAGACTTGCATGTAGATGATCTCACTCTCTGATCCTCTGGCTGAGCCTGATCTGTCTGCTTGTCCGGCGTACCTTCATTTTCGTTTTCATTTGTTCTCTGTTCCTGCCCAGAATCGGATTGCTTTTCGGGCTGCCTTTCATCGTTTGGGGAATCCCCTTCTGCCCCCTGGCGGGGGTTCATTTCCTCTGCTGCCAACGTTCTGCGATCGTGCTGCGCAGCGCTGCCGCCTTGGGGTGGGCAACTGCCCCTGCAGTCCGCCTGCCGCTGCAGGTCTGCAGCAAACCCTAGCCGCTATACCCTGCTTCTCTGCTCATCTTCCTCCGTTCGCCCTCCGTTCAACCATCTCGGGCAGTAACTTTTACAGTTATAAAATTTCTATTCAAATATTAATGTAATATATATTTAATATTAAATTTGAGAATAAAGACAGAAACTACAAAAAGTCTCCCTAAAGACAACTCCTTTAGCTTCGAGTTGTCTTTAGTGAAAATTTTTGGAAGCTTTTTCGGTGGATTATTCCAGTCTAATTTCTCTAAAATCGAGCACAAATTCATTGAAATCACAAATTTATTTGTAAACCCTGCATAGTAGAAGTGCCCTAGGGGTTTTTCAAGCTCATGAATCCATATATATAGTAAAAAAACTAGTTTAGATAACACAAATCAAGATTTCAACACGAATTTTTCGAGTCATTTTCGAAATTATGAATTAGATTAAATGGTTCTTTTTTTAGTATTTTTAGGAATTTTGAAATTATGGAAAATACTTTGTCTAACTAATATATGAAGCAGTTGTCTTTAGCCATAAGTAGTTAAAATCATCCATTGATAGCATCATCTTGCTCACACTAGCCCTTAGTATTGTTGGGTTTTTTCTATTGGAGTTACGAACTAGTGACCTTTGACCACATAATACTAGTGACCTTTGACCACAAAATACCTTAACAGAACACAATTGACCAAATTATACCAGCTTAGATCCATCTAACTTTGGATCTATCATGGGCCCAAAGAGATCAAATCCCTAGTTTTTATCACCATGATTATTTTCATTTTTTCGAGTAGACATTAATTTTTTTTATTAATATTTTATTGGAGATGTGACATAGTTATCCATCCCCTCATACTGAGTTGTAGAATGTGCCTCTCTACACAGTAATATTGATGGTGGTCATCATCATTTACTTTGACCAATCTTTTATTTATTAATCTTTAAAAGAAAATAAAGCTAAATTATTTAAAATATAATTAAAACTATATTTACATATATTTTAAATGAAAATTTTGAAAATTAAGAATACTAATTTTGTAATAAATATTCTAATTTTAAAGTTTAATGTAAAGTTATATAATATAGGGTTTTAATTTCTTTTACTATTATAAAAACATTTTAAAAATTATATTTACCCAACTCTTTTATTATTTTTAAAAATATTGGTTTTTTTATATTAATTAAATTTATCAAATAAAAAAATTTATTTATAATGTTAAAATCAATAATTTTTGCAATACATTTTTCTTTTTACATTTTTCCTTTTCTAGAAAATTATAATTTCTCGTCAAATATTAATGAGATATATATTTAATATTAAATTTGAGAATAAAGACAAAAACTACAAAAATTAGCCCTAAAGACAACTCCTTTAGTTTCGAGTTGTCTTTAGTGCAACTTTTTGGAAGTTTTTTCGATGGATTATTCCTATCTAATTTCTCTAAAATCCAACACAAATTCATTGAAATCACAAGTTTTATTTGTAAACCCTGCATAGTAGAAGTGCCCTAGGGGTTTTTCAAATCCATATATACAGTAAAAAAACTAGTTTAAATAACACAAATCAAGATTTCACCGCATATTTTTCCACCAGATTCTAGTACCTGAAACTCCAAAAAGTCGCTCTAAAGACAACTCTTTTAGTTTGGAGTTGTCTCTAGTGTGACTTTTTGGAAGCCTTTCTAGTGGATTATTCAAGTCTATCATTTCTAAAATCCGACAGGAATTCATTGAAATCACAAGTTTGATGGGTAACCCTTGCACAATAGAAGGGCCTAGTGGTCGTTCAAGGTACTGAATCCATATATACTACCAAAAATCTAGTTTAAATAAAACAAATCAAGATTTCACCACAAGATTTTCCACTGGATTTCAGCACTGAAAACTCCAAAAAGTTGCACTAAATGAAACTCCTTTAGTTTCAAGTTGTCTTTAGTGCAGCTTTCTGGAAGCCTTTCTGCTGGATTATTACAATATAATTTCTCTGAAATCCGTCAAGAATTCACTGACATCACAAGTTTGATGTGTAACCACTGCACAAAAAAAGTTCCCTAGGGGTTTTCTAGGGTGCCAAATCCATATATACAGCCAAAAAACTAGTTTAAATAACGCAAATCAAGATTTCATCAGAATTGTATCCACAGGATTCTAGCACAAGAAAATACAAAAAAGTCGCACTAAAGAAAACTCCTTTAGTTTCGAGTTGTTTTTAGTGTGACTTATTGGAAGCTTTTCTAGTGGATTATTCTCGTCTAATTTCTCTAAAACCAGGCAGGAATTCATTGAAATCACAAGTTTGACGCGTAACCCCTGAATAACAGAAGTGCCCTAAGGGTTTTTCACGGCGTTGAATCCATATATAAAGTTAAAAAACTAGTTTAAATTACACAAATCAAGATTTCACCACAAACTTTTCCACCAGATTCTGACACTGGAAACTCCAAAAAGTCACACTAAAGACAACTCCTTTAGTTACAAGTTAACTCTAATGCGACTTTTTCGAAGCTTTTCTGGTGGATTATTCGAGTATAATTTCTCAAAAATTTGACAGGAATTCATTGAAATCACAAGTTTGATGGGTAACCCCTCAATAATAGAAGCGCCCCAGGGGTTTTTTCATAGTGTTGAATCCATATATAAAGTAAAAAAAATTAGTTTAAATAATACAAATTAAGGTTTCATCACAAATTTTACCATCTGATTTTGGCACCAGAAACTCTGAAAAGTCGCACTAAATAAAACTCCATTAATTTCAAGGTGTCTTTAGTGCGAATTTTTGGAAGCTTTTCTGGTGGATTATTCCTGTCTAACTTCTCTAAAATCCGGCATGAATTCATTGAAATCACAAGTTTGAAGCATAACCCCTTCACAATAAATGTTCCCTTGGTGTTTTTCACGATGCTGAATCCATATATATTGTAAAAAAACTAGTTTAAATAAAGCAAATCAAGGTTTCACCACATATTTTACCACTAGATTCCCGCACCAGAAACTCCGAAAAGTCACATTAAAGACAACTCCTTTAGTTTCTGGTTGTCTTTAGTGCAACTTTTTGGAAGCATTTTTGGTGGATTATTCTGGTCTATATTCTCTAAAATCCGGCATGAATTCAATGAAACCACAAGTTTGATGGTTAAACCCTACACAATAGATGTGCCCTAGGGGTTTTCGAGGATGCTAATCCATATATACAATAAAAAAGTAATTTAAATAACATAAATGAAGATTTCACAACAAAATTTTCCACCAGATTCCAGCATCAGAAATTCCAAACAATCGAATTAAAGACAACTCATCTAGTTTTGAGTGGTCTTTAGTGTGAATTTTTGGAATCTTTTACAATTGATTATTTTGGACTAATTTCTCTTAAATGTGCCGCAAATTCATTGAAATCACAAGTTTTATGGGGAACCCCTAAACAATAGAAGTTCCCTAGGTGAGCTAAATCCATATATACAGTAAAAAACTAGTTTAAATAACACAAATCAAGATTTCACCAGAATTATTTCGACCTAAAACTCCAAAAATTCACACTAAAGACAACTCTTTTAGTTTCGAGTTGTCTTTAGTGTGACTTTTTGGAAGCTTTTTCAGTTAATTTCTCTAAAATTCGGCATGAATTCATTCAAATCACAAGTTTGATGGGTAACCAACATGAATGAAGGTTTTTGTGAGTAAAGTTATTCAAAGATATACTTGAATGGAGGCTTTTTTGTGTAGAGTTATTCAAAGATCTTCCATCACATAAATTTTTAAATTACTAAAACATTTTGGAACTAGCTAATACGGTTCATCTAATTGTGGTAAATGTAAACCACATTAACTTGTTCTAAATTTCTAGGCAATTTGAAAAAATATGTGATAGATCTGGAAAACAGATTTTTAAACCTCAATAGTGTATAAGATGAAATACATGGTTTTCACATCATGCCACAGCTCACGTTCAAAATTCCAACTCAAATGTTATAGTCATTAAAATCAATTCAGGGTAAAGAAAACACAAAATCGTTCGTTCACATCAGTTTTTGTTTAGATTAGCAAAGGCATTCCAAGACAAATGCAGTGGGGAAGATAAAATAACTCACATTTTTCCTAGAGATGCTATAAACTACTCCTCCTATCGTCTCTTAATATTCCAAAATAGTTACTAATTGTATACTTTCAATAACTTGATCGAAAGGAAACTTTGAACAAGAAAAGAAAAAACCATAAATCACTTATAATTCGTTCCATATCGAGATTTTATGCATACTGCAGAACTAGGGAGACTCTTAGAAATTTGAATTAATGCAAGAAATGTACACAATTTTGAGGAAAACAAGTGCGAAAGCACAATAGATTGAAGACAACAGAGTTGCGAGCCGATAGTTCTATGTTTCAGTCAATGGTTAATAACTTGAACTGTTTACAAATTTTCGCAATAGCAGGAGAGAAGAACACCATCTCTTCTAATTATCGGACTCCACCATATAGGCTTTTGACTACTTGTAACTAGTCAATATTTATGGCATCCCTTACAAAATTCATAAGTCGGGGTTAACCAAACCTTGCTTTGTCCCTTTTTTTTCGAATTTTGAGATGGAATGGATTTGTTTTTCTAAATTTTGAGATGGTTGAAACAACTTTGGTTAACTAATAGGTGGAATGGTCATTTTTGAAATTATGAAATAGATTAAATGGTTTTTTTTATAGTATTTTTAGGAATTTTGAAATTATCGAAAATACTTTGTCTAGCTAATATATGGAGTTCTCCTTAGTGCAAATTTTTGGAAGCTCTTCCGGTAAAATTTCTCTAAAATCCGGCAGCAATTTATTGAAATCACAAGCTTGATGGGTAATCCCTTCACAGTCAAAGTGTCCTAGGGGTTTTTGAGGGTGCTGAATCCAAATATGTAGTTAAAAATCAAGTTTAAATAACACAAAACAAGATTTCAACAAGATTTAGGTACTAGAAAGTCTAAAAAGTCGCACTAAAGACAACTCCATAAATGAAATGGACTTTTTCTAAACATTTTTTCTTTTCAATTTTGTTCAAAATCTAATATAGATTTTTAAAATTTAAAATTTTTAGTTATTTAATTTGCTAAGATCGAGTGTTAGATGTGTTTTTCAAGGTGTTGAAACCAATTATGCATTAAAAATATATATTTGAAAGAACAAGAAATTACAATCTTGTCGGACTCAGGGCAAAGAGTCATTTCTTCTATTATTTAGCCTACACCTTATGAAAAATATTGTTTTGAATATGTGAAATTAATTTGAAATTATATAATAGTTTTTTGTTGCTGGTAGGTGAGCCTAAAGGGCATTTAAGTCATCTGATAGCGTCATCTTGCTCATACTAGCACTTAGTATTGTTGGGTTTTTGGTAGTGGAGTTATGAACGGGTGACCTTTGACCACAAAATACCTTAACTGAACATATTTGACCAAATTATAGCAGCTGAAATCCATCTAACTCTAGCTCTATCATGGGTCGATGCGTTTTGAAACTAGATCTAAGTTCATCATCATGATGAGGATGACGTTGTTAATATTTAATATAACATTAATATTAAATTTAATGATGTTTTTTATCCGACATGATAAAAAAATTTATATTAAAACTATATCAAATTAATATTTTCGAATATTACAACTTTTACATGGAAATATTTATGGCGTTAAAGATTTTAATATACTCATAATATATGATTTTTCTTTTAAAGATTTAATTTACAAGACTTTAATTTAAATAAATACTAAAATATTTTGGAGCAGGGTTTTTGATTCTTTGTATTGAATTGGATTGTAGTTATTTTTATCTATATGGTTATTTTCATTTTTTGGGGGTAGACATCAATTTTATTATTATTATTATTATTATTTTATTGGAGACTTGACATACTTACCCATCTCCTTATACTTGGTTGTAGCATGGGCCTCCAATAAGAGTAATGGTCATCATCGTCATTTACTTTGAACAATTTTTCATTTATTAAACTTGAAAAGAAAATGAAGCTAAATTATTTGAAATATAATTAAAACTATTAATTTTGTAATACATATTTTTATTTTAAAACATAATGTCCAAGTTATATAATACAGGTTTTTTAATTTTTTTAATATTATTAAAAAAAATTGAAAATTATATTTACCAAATTTTATTATTATTTTTAATAAAATCGTTTTTTATATTTATTAAATTTATCAAATAAAAAAATTATTTATGACACTAAAATCACTCATTTTTCCAAGATATTTTTATTTTTTCATTTTTATTTAAAAAAGAAATATAATTTCTCTTCAATATTAATGTAATACATATTTAAAATATTTAGTATTAAATTTAACAGTATTATTTAGTTTTACTTTTTGGTATAACACCTCTTTTTTGATTAATTCAAAGTGAAACCTAGTGGTGGTATACTCCCAAGGCTCCCGTTTTACTTTTTTGTATAACACCTCTCTTTTGATTAGTTTGAAGTGAAACCTAGTGGTGGTCTACTCCCAAGACTCTCTTGAAGGATAGAATGTGTGAGATTTGTGATACTAAGAAGGTGGAAGATGAAAAACACTTCCTTTTAGACTACCCACCTCTTACCACCCAAGACTCCATGAAACGATGGAATCTGTCATATGTGTGATACTAAGAAGGTGGAAGATGAAAAGCATTACGTTTTAGACTTCCCACCTATTACTCACATCCACTCTCAATTCCCTAACATCTACCACACTTCTAGTGTTCTTGACTTATTAAGTCAATCCAACTAGAGGGATCTTGGCACATTTCTTTCCCTTCTCTTTGATCATGAAAACAAGATTTTGAAGAATTTCACTTAGCTTTCTTCTCTTCTCTTGAGATGATTTAGGCGTTAATCATCATCACCATCATCATCATTATATATATATATATATATATATATTCATTCATTCATTTAATTTCAATTTTTATTATTTATTTTGTTTATTGTTTAAAATAAATATTTTTTAACCTTATTCGATCTTCCATTTTATTAAAATAATAATACTAATAATTTTAATTTTAATTTAATTCATTATTTACTACTATTTTTTACTTTGATAATTTTTTAATCAAAACTAGTTGTTTTATTCTAATGCCTAGAAAGCATCTATCTTCGTATATTTAATCTTATGTCATGATCTGTTTTTCATCTTGTCGTGAAAATGAATCACACTAGATGGTTTGAAATGCGTGAGAAAAAGCTTTCTATGTGATTTTTACCTAATGATTTCAACAATATCAATATTAATCAAAATATTTTTTTAATA
Organism: Pinus tabuliformis; assembly: GCA_031772625.1. Taxonomy (NCBI): domain Eukaryota; kingdom Viridiplantae; phylum Streptophyta; class Pinopsida; order Pinales; family Pinaceae; genus Pinus; species Pinus tabuliformis. The sequence goes on from CM062809.1 coordinate 1,017,263,775, forward strand.
ATTTAGTTAAGATTTGGTATCTTTATGTTAGTTCTCCTTTTACCTCAAAATAATTTTGACTATATTCATTACTATAAATTTATTTTTATAAATATGAATATAAAGGCGTAACCTTAAGGGTGTCGAGTAGCAAGGTACTTAGCAATGGAAACTCTACGGGTTGAGTTAACCCTTTGGATTATTTATTATTTTAATAATAATTATTATTATAATTTATTTGATTTATCTAATTTATTTTAATTTATTAAATTATAAAAATATATAACAAATGAATTAATTTCTTTAGTACAATAAAATCTATTCCAAAACAAGTGTTTATATATGTAACATACTAAAACCAAAAGTAGAAGAAATTACACCTTGCAAATAAAACAAAACAAAGTAAATTTACTTGACCATAAATATGTAGCCCCACCTCGCTACCATAATTTCGAAGCAAATTCCATTAATGGAATTATTTAATCAAGTTTTCAATGTGGAACTTATACATTGGAGGGAGGTCGAGTATGTATGCATTCGTAGACTTAACACTTGAATCAATGAGCGGAGGTGGGTCTGTTATCCCATAAACAAGGGGGTCTCATACACAAATTTTGTGTCTAGCTTGGTCATGACCTTAAAATTGGATAATAATAATAATAATAATACATAGATCTTGGAAAAGCGGTATACTTTATACATATGAACATTAACCCTTAACGAGATCATTCAATATGCTAGGATTCGTATAGAAGCTTTTCGGATTGTTTCCACCCGCAGTTGCGAGTCATCGGGTTAGTACAGTGGAGTCATTCCCGCCATGGATGATATGGTTCTTTATCTAACGGTGGTTTTTAAACCTTGGGAGGTTAGGGTAACTGAACCCTACCCCATCTGCTCCTCAATCGCTCATTTGAAACTGCATCCCTCACGAGCCGAGCTCTACAACCTTTGATGTTATAGGCTAGGTCTGAGAGTTTCAAGCATCAAAAACTCCTTTTCAAGTATGTTAACAATGGTCATTGTTAATTCCTTTGATTCTATTAATTTTCGCTGCGTATAGATGAATTTCTTGGCTAGGTATTGTGTACTACGGTTCGAGCAAAACCATGGTCACCTGAGCCATATTCCATGTCTTTTCATCTATGATTTAGAATGTAAGAGAGAAGGTTTAAACTTTCTAAGAGGATGTTTCCTTAATTTACTACTAGAATCCCTTAGGTAAATGTTGCTTCCAGTAAGGTGAAAAAAAAAAAGAAATAATCCATTAATCCATCAAAGGGTCCATGAGATTGTATTTTATTGTGATGATATATTCTTATGCCCCAATATTGGGAGTGAGAGATAGTCTGTTGATGGGGCTTCTATATTAGCTCTTGATGGGGACGCAATATTATCCCTTGCTCGATGGGGAGCTTAGATTTCAGCTTGCATTTGTTGTGACATGAGAATGTACCCTCGAGAAATTAATGGATTCAAGTCTAAATAAAAAAACAAAAAGAAACGAGTGCCAAAATACCCCTAGGATCGAACCTACCTTGGCATACTAGGATCAACACTAGGATGAAAACTTGGAGTACTAACCATTGCTCGCATTGAATACTAACCTAATTGAAACATAGTTTCACCCCCTTACTTCGTAGAGTATCATAACCATCTATATCAACTAATGAAATAATTTGTGTTGGGTAAGGAGCCTGAATATCTTCTTTATCCAAAGGTATCACCTCATTGGAGCCCAATTCGTAATGTGGAGGCAACGCCTCCTATAATATTTGCACTACAAGGGGGGTCCAGGGGGGACGACAGCCCCCAAAGCTAAAAATAGATGTAAAATTTCCTTGTAAACTATTGTAATTTCAGAGTCAATCTGTGTCGCTCATTAGGCGGAGATCTGATGGTAGAAGTTATGTTTAATTTAGGGATTTTTTCCCTAGAAGGAAACCCCTCACTATATATGAGGGAATTGTATTGTGTTTATGCATATCTGTATTCTGAGTGAGAAAGAGAGAGAGAATATTGAGTGAGAGAGAAGAGGGAATTACAAATGATTGGTTGTAGGTTGTATCTCTTTAGTTTGCTGGATAATATAAAAGGAAGGACTCATTGTTTCTTCGTGGACATAGCCCAAATTGCGTGAGCCATGTATATTTGTGTCTCTCTTCTTTTATGTGTTTTCTTTGTTTATATTTTTGCAATATATTTTATGTGTTCCATTGCTATATAATATATAATTTTCTAACAAATTTAAGTGTATTGTCTCTTTGAATCACAACAAATAATAAAGGCATCCCATTGTATTGATTAACAACAGTAGTTATTTTCTCCTCGTCCATTTCTATAAGGGTTGGGCATTCCTAAAATATCCTTATCCAATGTGAACTGATGCAAACTCCCACACCTATGGGATTGGGGGCCATAAAAGAATCACCCCCATGGCATTTTTGATGCTTAAGTCATAAAGTCAAAGGAAAAATGAAAATATTAGCGGTGAGGGGCTAAAGAATCAATCGAATCAATGCCACCAAATCAAACATAGAGAAGTTTAATGAAATTCCATGTGAGTAATAAAGAAATGAATTTGAGTATCCTTGATGAGAGGGGTGCCTCCAACAAAATCAAACTGAGTTTATTGGTAAAACAAACATGGTGACTTTGAATGTTTTGAGAATCTGTTCCAAGCCGACTACTTTGTTCCTTCTCCAATTGGTGTTGTTTAAGATGCGATAAGCCCACTTGAAATAGGCTTTCTTTAGGTGCCTTAACATCATGAATTATATATAAGCTTATCTATTTTCTTTTCTTTTATTTTTATTTACCCACGTCCCTCCAAATTAGAAATCAATCTATTTGTTGCACGTCGTTTGGTGACCGCCTTTTCCCAACACGTGGGTTGTTTTTACATGGTTCTCACCTAAACCAAAGTTATCTAAAAATATCATAAGTTAATCCTTTCTTTTTCGGGCCTCACCAAAGACAATGGCTATTATCCACTCTGTAAGTGAAAGTGTTTTTCATTTTGGGTTGTTTATCTATAGGCACTATGTATGTGTATTGTAAAGTGAAAGGATAATGGGTAATGTGAACTGAATATGGAAACCCAAAAGTGCACAAAATACGGACATCGTGCGCACATCATAACGACATAAATCATACTGACTGGAAGCTAACCACTGAAAGCTCATTGAGGTCATGTTCAAGGGGAAATGAGCTAACTGAATGTGGATGGTGAACTCATTCTACTATGTTGAACTTACTTCTTTCAGATGGAGAGGGTAGGAAGTGGGTAGGAGGGTGTTCAGTCAGAGGTTGTTTCCAACGCAATATTTCCACACAGAAAAGGTAGTAGGTCTGATGCATAGGTTCATAGGTTCTTTCCAAGGCAAAAGGTAACGAGATGAGGGTTACTAGAAAGCCCCCCAACTACCAAGAAGGAAGACCACTCACCGAGGATTAGACTTTACGCCTTAGACACATTAATTGGAGAGCTGAGAGTCTCTCGCTCGAGCCCATGGGTGGAAGTTGTAGGTAGTGGGGCTTAAAAAGATGGCTAATCATGCATGGATGAGGTTGGATTTCTAGACTACTTAGGTTTTACTCCCACTAGAAGGGTTGGCTTTTAAGAGCTATGGCAGGGATATATAAGGGTTCTCCCTCCAAGGTGGTAAGGGCTCTTTCTTCTCTTCATTCTGATTTCGATCCAATGATTAAAGAAAATCCTTCTATTCTATTCTAGGAGTTCCTCCTAAAGCTTGTATGACCTAATGTAGTATGGTAGAGAGAATATAATTCAGGTAAGTATATGGTCTAAACAAGAGAATGTATTGTAATCGTGTCTCCTATAGGTCTGGATCTTATGGGTCTCATTATTTCCTGGGGTATGTTTCTCCATGCCATTAATCGAGTACTGCAAAGGTCTTCTCATGAAGTGATTATCAATGTCATGTTTATTCCACATTCTGATCCAACGATCTAGCGATGAACCAATTCCATCCATGGCTTCTGCTTATAAGGAAGGCTCAACTTGTCCTGAACGCTTTGTGATTCCAGTTCCTGGGCTCTCTCAAGGTCTAAGACATTCGTGTAGGTAAACTAGAAAGATCATAACCTACGTCCCTATGTGGGGTATTATTGGCTGATGTAGTGTTAAATTTTCAGTCTGAGGCTGTATTAATAGAAAGGTAAGGTGTCTAATCCCACCCGACCTGAAAAATGAAATATCTGGTGCAGTAGTGATGAAACTCTTCTTCCCTTCCTTCCATAGAATGTGAGTAGGGGTAGGGTAGGGGTAGAAGTAAGAGTAAGAGTAATAAAATAAAGGTACATCCAATTTCGATCCTGATTCGTATTCATGAATTAATGCTTGTCGCGCGGCACTCCATTTCGTGAAGTTCAAGGTTGGTGAAAGAAGAAGGTATCCTTCCTAGCTTGGTTGCATTATACAGTAAGTCATGTAAAATTAAAAATATCTCTCTCATATTATATACATAATAACAAAAATGGACCCAGATCAACTTGCTTGTTCAAGGATTGATTCTGTGCTCCTCAAGCACGAGGGGAAACAAGTTTGATTCTAGTGAATTTGAAAAAGAATTTGATAGGGGGTGTTTCTTATACTAGAACATGTGGTTATCATGGGTCTAGGTGCCCATATTAGTTGTGCAAAAATGAAATTCTATTAGCGCAAGTGTATGACTAAGAGCATTTCTTCCAATTCCCACATCATCTGATCTGATATGGCACTTCTCCTAGTCTTCAAGATTCCCTCCCTTATTAGCATGTGACTAGGGGCGGCTGTAAATAGAAAGTGTGTCTTGAAGGTGGTATAAGGCGTTAAGGTATCATGATTTCCAATTTCCATGATCCAATCCATCCTCGATAAGCTCTCTCCTCTCCTCCCCGCTGACATAAAGTCCAATAATATCTTGTACTAATCTTACTTGGTCTTTTCATTCTAATGTAAGGCATGTAGCTAGTTCTGTCCATAGAAAGTCATTCCTTTCCTTTCAGGAAAGTTTATAGTCTTTCCAAGGTAAGGTATAATGGAGTGATTCAAATTCACATGGCTATTAAACAATCAAACAATTAAATAATTCAGGGCTTTCCTCCTTTTCTATTATATTCTAATAGCACCTCCAAAGATCCAATTATATAGGGCCTACTTGGAATACCTCACCAAATGGAGCCTGTCCATCCAAGGTAAGTTTTTTAAAGACTCTCCCCCCAATGTTATTTTTGTTATACTGAAGGATTGATACTCCATCCCATCATCGTAGGTTTTAGATAGTACTTGAAGGGTCTAATAACAGTCCCTCCAAAGTAAGACGAGTGTGAAAAGATAATCTATGTGGGTCTGGGCATCAAAAATATCTATCCTAGCAATGAAAAAGTTGTCCCATTTATCAAAATTAGGCTCCCCAAAGATGTACAAACAATAATCCACCAAATAATATCCCTCCTATAGTATGAAGCACTTCTTGTCACATAATATGATTTTGATAATTAGATCTACAAATACATATCCATCTAGGAGTAAAAGATCTCTGAAATGTCAAGATCCACCCACTCTATCATATGTCAACTACTAAACGATGGCCATCGATCCACTCTTCCATCCATCAAATAAATCCTTCCCAACGGGGCTTTAAGATGTTCCATAATCTAAAGTAATCTAGCATAGTGAAACACCAGTTAAAGATATAAGCAGGTAAAGGTAAACCCCATATGGGTACAATACCACAGGACCATGCATGTGACTAAAAGTGTTTGGCTACTATTAAATAAAACCTCCATTGCCCACCTGTCATATGATAAAGTAATCAAGACTAGCCATGTTGATTTCATAATGGAATGACTCAAAGCCTTTGAAAAGCGAGTGTAGAGCTCTAAACCAAGTGGTTAGCGTAGGTCAAGAATCATCTATCCGGTGATCTTAAAGTCAATTCTCCCTAGGTAAGTGGATTATTGAGAGCCTATGAGGTGATTTCCCATCAAAGAATTCCATCCATCCACCTGGTCGGGGTAGGTTGGAAGAACTAAGTCTCATCTCCTATCAATCTGACGCCGGTCCATTCAACCTCTCCTCTCCTATCTATTTTGATGGAGAAAAATAGTCCACAAACCATTCAGCTAGCAAAGAAATGATCTAAGCTCAAATTAAACTTACCTATGCTACTGGTTGAAGGCAGTGTGGAACCAAGACTAAGAGATATTGTTTTGCTGATCGATACTAGGTTGAAAGGGTCAAAGGTTTCTATTATACAAGTAATAACAGTGATCCAAAAATCTTGTCAAAGGTCTATTCTGTAAAGCCTGATCAACTTCACTCTCGTGCCTTCTTCCAGACTCCGAACATAATATGGTTGGGCAAGAAGTTCGATTCTATTGAATCTGATGCAGAAAAGCATTGGAGATGGGGTATTTTATATAAAAAAACACTTCGTTGTAATGGGTCTTTATATAAGGTTATGGATAAACCTTATAATTTTTTGTTCGTTTATTTGAAAGTGGGATCCATACTTGTGAGGAAAGAGAAGGAGATATGGGAATTAATGCTCGCATAACCTTATATAAATAATCCAACCTTAATTTGTTTACTTTAGCAAGCGTGTAAATTAATAACCTATTTTAAGTCAATCTCCTATCTATATCTCTATATTAAGAGCACATAAATGAGATTCATAATGAAACTAAAGTACATTTATGTATGCACTATGAATGTCGGGTCAAGGGACTTTGAAACTTGCAACAATCCCTCCATTATCACCCACATTACTATGTACATAATAATAAGTCTATTCATCATATACGTGAAAACCACTTAACAACTTATCATAACTACCATGTCGAGTCTACTATCTACATATTTAATTGATACGTTTCAAGCAAGATCAGAGGAATGAGTGAGAAGAACCAAGCGAGTAGACATACACTTCAAAGCATGGGTGGAAAAAAATATATCTATGCACAGTGTGGACTACCTTTCAAGCATATAATAATAGATATAGTACACTTTGGATCAATTCTTCATGACTCATATTGGGGTGGGTAACCCCATCCAACCATTGGGGCAGAAGCATACTCCATCATTGGGGCAAAGGTACCTACATGCATTAGGGAGTTAGATAAATATATGAATCATAAGAGGAAGGCCGAAAGAAAAGTGGGTAAGTGCTCCTAATGTTTCCTAATTGGAATGTGGAATTTCACATCCATGTAGATGCATCCAAAATTTCCCTAGGAGCAGTGCTTGCATAACAAGGGGGAGGGAATCTCAATCACCCTTTTTTTTTGCAAATAGGAAGTTGTCTCAAGCCGAGCACAACTGTACCACCAAAGAGAGGGAAGAGACAACTATGGTGTATGATTTACAGAAGTTCCATCGTTATCTATTCTGTTGGAAGGCCATTTTCAGTTCTATGCAGACCATTCAACTCTAAAGTACTTGGTGAATAAGTGTATCTTAGAAGGACAAATTTGTAGGTGGTTGTTTTTATTTTAGGATTTCTCTTTTGAGGTTATGTTAAGTCAGGGATACATAAGAAAAGTAGCTGAGATACGTAGATAAATTTACTTAGTTTAACCAATGCCTATTAATTGGGTTGAAGCAAGATATCTAGTGGAAGAAGTTGTAAATGCATCTTATCCACCCGTGGGACGCGAGCAAGGAATAAAGCTACCTCCTTCATCCGGTAGTTTAAGCTCTCCTAATACCAAGCTATACTAATAGAAGAAAGGGGAAGGCCTAAGCTTTTGTAGTCATATTAAAAATACTATAGATAGCTCCTCCTTACAATACTTTTTATAACCAACTAATCCTCTTTAACTTTAGTAGATAGAACCTCCTCCAGCTAACTCGATTCGATTCTTTCATATCTAATTTGAATAGGGAATATCTTACTAGTTTCATAGTGAATGTCATATCGAATAATCATATTGATATTAGCGAAGAGTCATACTAGGTTATATAATCATACTAACTGATCATAGCGAATAAGAGTGATCATACTTGTGAAAGATCATGGTGGTCCTATTCTAGGTAATGTAAGTCATAGCAAGAATCCAACTTATCGAAAATCCGACTTCTCATCATAATCCCCATTGAATAATCTCCTCTTCATATCATGTTCTATTGGATAACTTCATGTCATGATCGTAATCAGTGGGCTAACTTTGGGTAGTGGTCATGGGTAATAATCAGGCTAGAGATCATGGTCCCATTTGTTAGGGTAAGACTAAGATGATGGTCCCATTGGTATTGGGAACAAAGATAGGTTGCATGGTGCTGCTCCACTATAGGAACAAACCCTACTACTACTGATGAACAACCATAGTCTACTTGTGCTGCTAATGAAAAACCATACTCTAGCAGACGAGAAAACCTTGCTGATGAACTTGGGGTGTAATTGATATTAGAAGCCCAATAGTGCAGTTTCACATGATAAGGGATACCTGGCTTGGTTTTTTTGGTCTTTTTCTAATTGGTTTTATGAGCCTTTATGGTACCTCCCATCTGATATCCAATAGATATGTAGTTTCATAAGGACTAGAGTAGGTAATTGTCTTCCAACCGGGTAGGTACGTTATGAATCAAATGGTAACTAATCCTGCGAAATGAGAAAGAAATGCATTCCTTATTATTATTTGACGCACTACCACCACTTTTGAATGACGTCAAGATTGAGTAATCTATTCCTAATCATCAAGTCATTAAAGCATCATATACAAAAGGCATGATATACAAAGAAACTATCAGGAAGAAAGAATAAATCTTACTTGACCTCCACTTCCAGATCAGATCTAGTTACATATGAAAAAGAGTAGTTATTCTTATAGACATTGCCATTGATCTTGTTATTACTTACTTATCTACTAGTATTAATTTCTTATATATTTCATAATATTGTCTTCTTAGTTGTTACTAAATATCCTATCAAGCTATAAAACAATCTATGTCTTCGTCGAACCAATTGAGGAAAAAGCTATAAATAATCTAAAGGTAAGTATTCCACTTGAAAAACTAACAAGTGAAGCTCGGTAAGTTGAACAATCATCACCACTTGTCATTTCAGTGAGACCCATGTTTCATGCGGATCCCATTTCATCATGATAGGACAAAACAAATATTGAACCCACGACCAATTTTCTCTGTCTCCATTCGATTTCAACTACTTCTGGGACATGCCTGCATGCCCCACCATATATCCACCATCATATGTATTCATCATTAATCCCCACCCAAACTCTTGGTGACCACCAAGACAGGCTAGTTAGCGGTACTTCCTTCACATGACCTTTGTTTTTAGTCTATTATTGTTATATACTCCCATCCTTTTAGACTTATTATAAGGGGTTGCACAACCAGTTACTTTTTTGGACCACGCTTGCTCCCCACATGGGTTACTTTTGTGGACGAACGATTGTTTATGGGGACCTCTCTTGGAAGATTGGACAGGGACGTGATATCTGCTACCCATAAGTGTTTGTAGGATCGGGTCCATCATTCATATAATGGAACCAATGCTCCTACTTCTGTGTTTGTTTCCACTGCATGCATAGACATATCATTACCTAAAGATGCTGGATCATTTGTTTGTGAATCAAGTCCTCGATGTATATATGGTTTCAGTTATGGTCCTTTCACAACTGAATATAATAATGCAACTGCCCTTGTTACTGGTTGTTCTCTAAATGGGGATAGGCATAACCATGAGGTAACTACTCATTTAGATGCTCTCTCTGCACAGGATCTAGCTCTATAACAACTGGAAGGGATCTTGCACTCAAATTGAATTTGCTTGAGAAACTAGATAAAGATATTCATCTTCTTGTTGGAAGTTTGACAATGAATTAAGTAAATTTTTGTAAAAATGTAACTAGTTAGTTTTATACCGAAATAACAGTTATATGGATGTTTCGTTGACACCGTGTCAAGGGTTTACCATGTAAATCCTGTGTGTCTATTCGTGTGTTTGGTTTTAGTTTAACAGTTAGTTATGTTCTTGTCTTGGTTAATGTATAACTGAATGTTTATCTTCTTTCCTGATTTCCCCAAATCGAACAACACTTCTTGGTGTTGAAATTGCTTCTGTATCTTCTAGGACTGTATCTGAAACTCCCTACGATTATCAATCTCAAACCAACATTTATGCACTAGCCTCCACCTCTGTTTATGCTTGCTTTGTTACTAGTTAGACTTCTTACTTTGCATCTCGATCTTAAGTATTCATGTCCTCCACCAGTATACTATTATCATTGATGAGATTACCTCTCTCAGTGGTCGAGTTATGCTTATGCATCCTCTCCTCCATTGTGTTTTTATTGACAATTAAGGGTGTGGCCTAAGTGCGTTTTTGTCAAGTAGTTCTTGTAGCTTTCTTATATCTAATATAACTTTTTTTTTGGCTATAGAGGGTTTAGGGGTGTTCATTAGCCCTAATGGACTTGACACCTACAACATCTGGTCTTTCCCCTCCCATTTTGTACCCTATAGGTACCCATGTTTAAAGTGCACCCGAGATTCACTTTGCATCTCGCTCAGTGGAATTACTACTGCTTAAATATGAACAGATTCTGGGTCAACTATCTTTAAAGCATACGCTTTCTCCCCAGTTTTCTATGTGATCTAGATATGTGTTGTTGGGAAAAGTATCCAATACTGAATGACCCTATCCCACTCTAAGGGTGATAGTACCTCAGCAACAATCGAAGCAAAGCTATCTAAGATTTCTTCTTTATGAAAGTAAAATAGGGGAGAAAGAGATCCACTAACCGATGTCTTTCGCTAATGGTTGATCCAATCTTCTCTCCTTGCTGCTTGCTACCAGCTCCTTGCTCTTTCACTGGCCCAGCTACACCAAGATCCTACAAAATGGCAAGAGTGGGAAACTACAAGAAGCATACATTCATAATTGATTCAAGGATTAGAATAAATCAAATATACAAGTATAACAATACACCATTGAGACAAATGCATATAGAAGAACCTCAAATGCTTTATTAATGGAAGAAGTAAAGTTCCGGAAGTGATACAACCATAAAAGGCCCAATCCAGCATCACCTCCCAGCAGAAAGAAATCTCCTCTTCACCTCCTTCAAAGCAAATCACCCAATAGTTCTAAAATCAAACCAACAGCACTTCCTTACATTCACTAGATTCCAACCTCCTTAGACCTCATGAGAGAGCTCTATATATAGGAGTTTTGGAGAAAGGATGAGTCAGCTTGAAGCTGGCATGAAGCTGACTAGTGTCCTCTCCCACTTCAGTTATTCTTCAGTTCTTGAGTCCACTTGGAGGTTCTTGCTTCCACTTGGAGATCTAGACCCTCTTACTCATCACCAGTCGAATTCCTTGATCCAAGTGTCATTTTAAAAGCTTCCTCGGCATTGACACCTTGAGGAATGATTGTGCCACATGTCCCAACTCACCCAGCGCAGGTAGCCTTCTTTGCAGTTGACATTCGGCGCAGGTAGACAGTGGAGCAGTTGACATTCAGCGTAGATTCTCAGTGGAGCAATTGACATGATCCAGAATTGCCATGTTTTTGAGTGTTTTCAGGTGGAGAACTGCTATTCAGTGCTGTGGTTTGCTGACCTTGTTCCTCTAGGGGTAGGAACAACATGTTTAGGTTCTTTGGATCCCTTAGATTATGGACATTTCATGCTTCATGCTGTCAGGCACAAAAATGTCTATAACAGTTGCCCCCTAAAGTATGAGGTCGTTTATCGGGTGAAATGCTTTATCAGGAGGATCCGAAGTTCATTCAATCACTGACAGGTGACCTGTAATAAAATACAATACAATGCATTATTTTTCATTCTGCTTTCATGATCTAGCTGAGGCGGGCATTCCCATGCTCAGCTTTATAAGTTCATTTTGGTACATAGAACAGACGATCGTCTGATGATAGACTGATAATTCTCTGCTGAAATTATCATCCTTTGAGTAGGATGATCATCTGCTACAATGATGTACATGTCAAATGTCTTTATATTTCCTGAATATATATTGTAGCCCAGATGGATGAAACTAGATCTGGGGTCTTCAAACTCGTTCGATCTTCACTCTAAGTACAAGTCGATCCATGTGAGAATTACGCTGAAGTCGAACATGGAAAGACATCGCTTGATTACCGGTCGATGATGTAAACCGTTAACAAGCGCGAGAGGAATCACCGATAATGATAATGACCCTCAAGGTACTACAGTACAATTCACGTGGTGTGAATAAAGGACTTGGCGTCGAACACCACGCAAAATCTTTCGGTCGAAGGTCATTGATGTATACCTGTCGCCGGAAGTGAGAAACTTGCCATTGAGGCATGCAAGCTTCAAAGTACTGAAGGGGTTGTTCCTAGATCAACTTCTTGGATAATGAGCTGAAGTCGACAAGAAGAGATCCGTCAAAGGAGGGCCTTAATGAATCCCACATCAGTGACACGGAATGGAGTTAATGACTTTAATGGAGGTGAAAACAATCTGTGACATATGATTCAGGGTGGCGATCATGGATGGATGAAGGATAATGTATGGCAGTGGATGGGACACGGTTGACTCTTTCTGAACAACATATCTTGAACATATAACGACACTGATGCGATGGATCGGTAGCATTACCCCAAATGTGGATGGTTTGGCGAGACCATGGTGATGAGACCGGTGAATGAAACAACCCAACCCGATGTGGTACGGAGGAAAAGTGTCATGTTCAAGAGCGACTTGCTACCAAAGCTTTGAGGTGCTCCCAATTTTTCCCCAGTCATTTCTGACCAGTACCTCTTTATTTTTGTCAAGCTTGAGGAGGATAACATATGCTTGTTCTATAACCTGCCCTTCGGGCAAGCCCATCGCTATGTTTTAACGAGCTTAGCGATAGGGAAACTTGTTCTCGTCTAAAGACAATTTTGTCGCTATTTAATCATTTTAACGAGTCTAACGACAAGGAAAACTCGGTCCTTTTCATTTTTAGAGAGTCTGAAAAGGTACAGAAAGTTAACTCCAAAATTCCTTTTTCGTCATCTAATCCCTTAAGTCCGAAAAGTATAAAACAATACAGAAGGGATGAGTTTTCGATAACTTTAACGAGCCGAATAAAACAAGCGCTCGACCTTTTTGTGCAATAATCCCTCAGGTCCAAAAAGATTAAAATCTAGAGGAGGGATAGCTCTTCCAGTCCTTTTAACGAGCTGGAAGGCCAAAACTCGACAAACTTTTCATATTTTACAAGTCAGTTGAAAAGAGCTTAAAGAAGACTCGTCTTTTGAGGAACAAGTGATAAACAGGGATAGCAGCAGATTCCAGGTACAGGTTAGAAATTTTCCAATCACGGAAGTGTCACAAAGATGGCTAGGTGAAATCACTCTTCGCAGCAATTCCTCAAAATGCGTAAACAATCATATGGAAGTGAACGATCGGCCAAATGAAAGTGGAGGTGGTAGGTGCAAAACACAACCAAGGCTTTTTATGGCTGATAAATTTACGATCACAGTGGTTATTTACCGGGATAGGTTCATTTTTTAACGAGCTTGAATGCGCCAAAACACTGCTCAATCTTGCGTTTATTTTTTAACGAGCATGAACTTTGCTAAAACTGCTCGTATCTCACTTTTCTATTTTTTAACGAGCATAAATTCCGCGGTAAAACTGCTCGATTGTGTGTTTATTTTTTAACGAGCATGAACTTTGCTAAAACTGCTCATTAATACCAGTCATAATATAAGAAATGTCTCCTGTGAGATCTCTATTTTTTAAGGAGTTTCATCTTCACTAAGCTTTACTCCATATCCTTTCTTTATGCAAGTTCGGAAATGGCTAATCCCAAAAACAGATAAATAACCGCTCTTAGCTTGCACTCCAAAAGGTTTGCATGCCCCCAGGTATAAAATACAATTTCAAGGTTGCCCCTCCTCTCCCCCACCTCTGCTTTTCTTTGGGTGTTCACAGCTACTTGTCGTCTTGCTAGTCTAATGTTAACGATACTTGTCTTCTCGTTATTTTTAACGGGTCTTATGCGGTACTTGTCTTCCCGTCGGCCCAACTTTTAACAGATCTTTTGCAAGATCGCAAGAGAACAGCTACTTGCGACAAGAGAGCAGCTACTTGCGACAAGAGAAGAACACTACTCAAAGACAAAACATTTGTGTTATTGAGGGAGGCTTACCTCTTTCTGGTTACCCAAAGATTGTTTCGTTAACCTCTTCAAACAAAAACATTTCCTTGGCACTGTCTACCAAAATAGACAAGGGTGAATGACTCTTTGTCAAACACGTAACTTTGACAAAAGAATCCTATTCCAGAACAACCCCTCTTCCATCCACGGACGGGGTACGAACAGGTCATATTCTCTCACGGAAATTCTATCTTATACCCAAGGTTTTCTCTGCCCGAAGCAGACCAGGATGCATGCCCCCTGGGTTCCAGTCCCATCTTTCCGAATCACGTGCACTCATCGGGAAGGAGAACTGGGGGTGGAGACATTTCTTGATTGAAAAGACCATTCAGGGTTGGTATGTGACTATTTGTGATGCGTGATCCCGGAAATGAAAGTTGGTCTACGAGCTTGACCATTCTTCCTTCGTGTGGAAAACACATTACTCTAAAGAGTGAGGAGACTATTGCTCCCATGCAATATATATAGTCTCGTCCAAGGAGTAGGTTATAATCCAAGGGTCCTTGAACGACCATCACGTTCATTTGAACGGTCTTCCCTTTCAATGTAACAGGCACATTGGGGAGGATCCCTAATGGTCGACTGGTTCCTTTATCGAAACCCGAGAGATTTCTTATCTCAGGCAAAAGCGTCGGGGAACCCAATGCTTTCCAAGCAACAGAGGAAAGGATACTCACAGATGCCCCTTCATCAATGATAGTGCCAGCCATTACCATTCTGTATATTTGGACTATGATTCTGAATGGTATACTGGCTGGCAACCGGGATCTGCCTAGTTGGTTCCAATCAAAGGACACAACCAGGTTGCTTGGTGGTGGGACCGAATACACAACCGGATATGACCCTGACGATGTTCCTTCCTGCGATAAAGGAATGGGCGCATTGCCCTGACGCTCATCAGAGTCTGCGTTGATGAAAAGAATCTGGATGGTGTCATCCTTATTCTCTTCAGTGAGGGTGTCATTTGAAGATGAATCTTCAGTGACGGTGTCATTTGAAGATGAAACTTCTGAAGGGAGAACCGGGTCAACTGCCGTTTCGACCTTTGGACTTTCGCCTGGTCTGGATTCAGTAGGTTCATTTTCAACGACTGACGCTTCAGCCGACCACTTGAGCGGGCCAGCTGTATTCTCAACCAACGAAGGACTTGGCAGGAGTTTTTTGTATCCAGGAGGAAGTCTCAACGGTGAAACCGGACGATCTTCCAAAACTCTCTTCGCTTCTTCTAAGAAGGGACAATGGTGGATGGCATGATCACCTTCACACAGTCTGCAGGGGGATCTTGCTCCCCCTCTTTGTCTTGAACCTTCACTTTCGCTGGTTGACGGTAAGCATTCAACATGACTATCAGAGGTTGATGCTCCCGAACTGTGCAAACGAGGGGACCAGTCCCTTAGTATCCGGGGAATACAGGGACAATCTCTATGGAAGTGGTCTCCCCTACATATGACACATGGCGATTTAGGCCCGGTCTGTGCTGTGTGTGGATTTTTGTCAGATGTCTTTTGCTTGCCCCCAGTCGCCTTAGGCTCCTTCTTCTTCTTCTCTTTCTTCTCCATGGGAGCTTGGCTTTTACCAGCTCTACCTTGCGAAGATGAAGGATCGAAGGAAGAGTTATAGGAAGTCGAAGGCTGGTGGGAAGCTCTAGACTGATCTAACTGTTGACTCGACTGTTCAGGAACCATGGTGTTCTGAACTACATTGGTTGAGAATAGCCAAATTGGCAGGCCAATTGTCAGTCCTGGAAGCAACAATGTGGCCATGTGGGGCACACCAAATTCTCCCCAAGAGGAGAAAGGACTAGGATTCCCATCATGTGGAATTCCTTGGTTGGTGCGTTCCATGTTCTTAACCTACAGATCAACGCAGGAATGGGAGGTGATTATGTTCCGTTTAAAATAAATTTTATAGCGACGCTTTAGACACAACTTGCTTTTTCACTTTTTAAGAGTCGAGAAAAAGCTAAAGATGACTCTAGTCTCCTTCGATGTTTTAACGAGCCCGAAGTGACAAATGCTCGGATGGAATTTTTTAGTTATAGATTTTGAAAAAGGCCAAAAGAAACTGCTCTGGAGTTCTAGGAAGAGGGTGTGCCAAACTTTTCGCAAAACCACAGAATACGTTTTACGGTACGAGTGGTCGATCTTCGTGAATGTTGTGTTCACTGCATTGTGATCAGTAGGGTGGCCGACACGGCTTCCTATGGATAAAGGCTTTGTTCCTATAGGGGTCTCCCAATATATACGCGATGGTACGTGGGAGCACAAGTCCGTATTGATACTTATCGCTTCACCGTGGAGGGATCACCCAACCACTCAACGCTAAGATATCACGTTTAACGATGCCGGAACACGTCTCTAGCTTAGACCTCTATGTGTTTGCGTTATGTTTCAAAGCGTTGTTATGTAAATTCAATTTATTTTAAGGTTGATCTTGTTTAGCAGTTTGCCTTTATGGATCACCACGAGATGTATGGTACAACTCCTAAATGCAGTCTAAGATGATAAGCAAGCTTTTCAATCTTTCAACTTTGAAAATCTTAACTACTGAGGGAAAAGAAAGACATCATCTTTTCACACAGATCATAGAGCACACACTAATGCACTTTTTCCTAAATCAACATGCAAGCTGTCAAAATGTACATGCACAATGCAGGTATTTCTTTTCTCTTTCTTAATGTTGATGTACTACAAAAAGAAAGCTGTTGTATAACTTTGAATTCAATTTCAAGTGAAAGCAAACAAGCTTTTGTCCAAAATCAAAAGACACCTTAAGATTTACTTGTTTCGACACTAGAAATACATCAATTCAAACCATATGACGAAAGCAAAAGCTCAATTAGCTATGAACAGCAAACAAACTAACTCTTAAGACCAAAACGACACTTATCACAAGTCTAGATCTAAGAGGCCACAACAAGACTAGTTCACTTTCGTTATGGGAAACTGCAAATGATGTAAGAAATACACAAAGAACAAATACAGTTTCTTTATACAACCGAGGCGGAATAGTGGCAAAGAAAGGTGGTTTCAGATAGGTACATTGACTGATAACTGGCTGCAAAAACAAGGATGAAAACAGGGCAATAAACAGCAGGGAACCCCAGTTGCACAAGGCAAAATGGGTTCAGTGCAGGTAGCCCCTTCGGGACCTGCGATGAAATGCAGACTGCCTTCACAGTGCCTGCAATGAAGAGATAAACTTTCGTTTTTCTCAGTTTCCGGGTTACAGATTGCTCAAAAATTCACAGTTTTTGGCCAAATCAAAAGCTATCAATCAAGTACACACTAAAGGATGAAAAGGAGGATGAAAAGCTATCACTAAGAGCTGTTCAGAGTCCTTGTGGATCATCTCTTCAAATCATAAACATGCCCAGAAACTGAGCTAGAGTAGCTGCCCTCTAATTTGCATTTGAAAGATCCAAATGCAGTTCGATTCGGTACTCCCTGTGTTTATGAAATGAATAGCAAAAAACACAAGCAACCAACAAGATACGATCCCCAGTGGAGTCGCCAATTTGTTGTTGGGAAAAGTATCCAATACGGAATGACCCTATCCCACTCTAAGGGTGATAGTACCTCAGCAACAATCGAAGCAAAGCTATCTAAGATTTCTTCTTTATGAAAGTAAAATAGGGGAGAAAGAGATCCACTAACCGATGTCTTTCGCTAATGGTTGATCCAATCTTCTCTCCTTGCTGCTTGCTCCCAGCTCCTTGCTCTTTCACTGGCCCAGCTACACCAAGATCCTGCAAAATGGCAAGAGAGGGAAACTACAAGAAGCATACATTCATAATTGATTCAAGGATTAGAATAAATCAAATATACAAGTATAACAATACACCATTGAGACACATGCATATAGAAGAACCTCAAATGCTTTATTAATGCAAGAAGTAAAGTTCAGGAAGTGATACAACCATAAAAGGCCCAATCCAGCATCACCTCCTAGCATAAAGAAATCTCCTCTTCACCTCCTTCAAAGCAAATCACCCAATAGTTCTAAACTCAAACCAACAGCACTTCCTTACACTCACCAAATTCCAGCCTCCTTATACCTCATGAGAGAGCTCTATATATAGGAGTTTTGGAGAAAGGATGAGTCAGCTTGAAGCTGGCATGAAGCTGACTAGTGTCCTCTCCCACTTCAGTTATTCTTCAGTTCTTGAGTCCACTTGGAGGTTCTTGCTTCCACTTGGAGATCTAGACCCTCTTACTCATCACCAGTCGAATTCCTTGATCCAAGTGTCATTTTGGAAGCTTCCTGGGCATTGACACCTTGAGGAATGATTGTGCCACATGTCCCAACTCGCCCAGTGCAGGTAGCCTTCTTTGCAGTTGACTATCAGCGCAGGTAGACAGTGGAGCAGTTGACATTCAGCGCAGATGATCAGTGGAGCAGTTGACATGATCCAGAATTGCCTTGTTTTTGAGTGCTTTCAGGTGGAGAACTGCTACTCAGTGCTGTGGTTTGCTGACCTTGTTCCTCTAGGGGTAGGAACAACATGTTTAGGGACTTTGGATCCCTTAGATTATGGACATTTCATGCTTCATGATGTCACGCACAAAAATGTCTATAACAATATGGATTGTTATGGAGTTTAGAAATGCTGCCTCCTGATCTGGGTCTAGAATGGTTCTTATTGGATCAGAAACTCTCACTAATAGCTCTTCTTCCTTTACCGATGCTATTTCTTAAGCAACTACTATCTTGGATACTTCTCACGCATTACCTTATTGAACCTATGCCTTACCACCTAGTTATACTTATGTTCTTGTAGTTGAGAACATTTATCATCCTCTTATGTTAGCTTTTGGGTGGACCATCTTAGACAACGATTTAGCAAGGAATAGGGATGGGGATGCTAGTACTGTAGTAGCAAGGGATAGGAAATGGTGACCATGGCGATACATTATTACTAGTCAACTAGGGGTTATCTCTAGGCTTGGTTCTTTATCTGCTTCTAGGTATTGATCTGGAAATGGAACTACTTAAACTGCACCCAATGCATCTCCATCTCTTTCTACGATGGGTGCTACTTTATTGGTTAGTGTTGCTACTAGGTCTTGATCTTCCCCTGCTTCTGGTGTTAACATAGTTTCTGGATTATGTGTTGCTAGTCCTCGCTCATTTTCTTAATCTACTGGATAAACATAGGAGTCTACTACTGCTCTTGAAGTTTCTCTTAGTGTTTCAATGCCTGGGATTGGTTCTCATCTTGGATGATCTGCATATGGTGATTAGGATGCTTACTTTGCTACTAATCTACCTACTGGATATGCTACGAGTGGTACTAGTGGATCAAATCTTCTTACAACTGTTGTTTCATACTCTATTGTGCCACTGGATATGGTTCAGATGTGGAACTAACTGGATCTCACTCTCTAACATTAAAGTAAGTCTCTAGCTCTCTATCTCGAAATGGAAAGGATCGAGGTACTATCACTGTGTCTGTAGCCTTTGTGTTTTCTCTTGGTAAAGAGACCTACGTTCTTAGCTCTATTACTATTATTGGTGATGGACCGACATGATCTATTTTTTTAGTGCTATATCTACTACTATCACTATTGGTAGTCCTTTTACTCTATATTGATCATGAAAAGCTCCTTCAGCTCGTTCACCTCTAGACCTAAAATCATCATATTCATCTTGATCACTATCTCTATCACTACATTAGGTCGTTTTATCTAATTTGGTGGGTAGTTACCATTCCCCATGCATAGTGGTTAGTTCCCTATATGTGTCTCTATATGGATCATCCACAACTCAATCACTAAGGTCATCATCTCGATCACGAGGTACTAGTTCATTTGCTTAATCGATAAGATGTACTTCTGTTGAACCTGTTGATGAGCCTCGAATTGGGTAACTTATTGGGCTCATTTTTCCTAATTGTCCTCGTTCCATCGTCTATTTTTCATATATTATGCATGTTTTTTAGTATGTTTATGTTATTTGAACGAATAAGGGTGGTCACTCTACCTAGGAGGCTAATACGTGGTTATTTCAGGTTTTTTTGACAAATTTTGGAGCAAAACCAAGAAATCATGGGTGAGATGACAACCAAGCTTGAGGTGAGGATTCGTAGGGAGGTTGTCTCTTTTATTAAATGGCCTTCCTCGAAATCTCCACCCTCAACTCTGAGCTCCACAGGCCACCAAAATGAGTTCTAAAGGCAGCCAAGCAGCTTTGTGAAGAGTGAATGTTTACTAGCAGTTGGGATAGCCGAGTCCCTTGAATTTAGGAGGGATGCAAGGCCCCTCGTAGTGTATAAGTAGGAAGGCCTCAACCTGTGTAGTTTACTTTTGGAATTGTTGGTATTTGCACTATAGTTCTGCCCTTTTGCTCAATTTGTATTCTTGTAGCTATTGTTGTATAACTTTCTTGTGATGATTATTTTTGAATAATGAGAAGCAGTTTTACTTGGCATCCGATCTAAGTCCTTTATAGGAGCCTACAGCTCTTGGGGTTGGGCCCAACCCGGGTGCTAAGGCCTCCTTTACGTATTGTTATTTTTCTTTCATGCATTTGCAAAATCATTTGTGTTAAGTGCATTACATCTTGCTGATAAACTACATCACTGTTCATGATTATAAAGGCCGCTTTTGATGTTCAGATTAAGTTGGTAGGATATTGACACGGAAAAGCTCCAGAAAAGGCCATCAAGCACCTATGATTTCACCTCTCCTTCGGTGGGATTAGGAGCTGGAATCAAGGTGAACTTACTGCCCACAAAAACACTGACTTTGCTTTGCCATGCAATCATCAGTGTTTGGTTTTCATTTGCAGAAGTTGGTTACATGTTCAG
The DNA here is from genome assembly GCA_031772625.1 of Pinus tabuliformis. Classification (NCBI taxonomy): domain Eukaryota; kingdom Viridiplantae; phylum Streptophyta; class Pinopsida; order Pinales; family Pinaceae; genus Pinus; species Pinus tabuliformis. Next base: position 1,017,284,729 of record CM062809.1, read on the forward strand.
ATTCTTGAATGCTTTGTTGCATAGTTAATTACATATTTTTCTTGAAAATAACACTTCTGTTCATGCTCTTTACTGTTAGCTAGATCAGATTAGGTCAACGTAGCTAGGTTTCAGATTTTACAAGCCTTCGTTGGTACAGCTGGAAAAACCACTTGCAGAGCACCTATTATTCTTCCTCATCTGCCCATTCTCTATCAATACCATCTGCTTCACCCTCTACTTTGAACCCTTGCCTCACATTTGCCATTTGCTCACATAACCCTAATTTTTGTGCAACATTGCTTCAGTCTTCCTTGAACAAATCTAGCCATCTACATCTGTCCTCAACTCCATGTTGGAAATAATACTGAGAGGGGGGGGGGGGTGAATCAGTATTATCAGATCAGTAAAACCGTTCCAATTTCATACTCAGAAACATATACGCTACTTCAATTAAGTGAACCCGCGTGTACACGCTACTGTGTCTAATGCAACCAGCGTATATCTAGAGATCTTATAATTCAGTTAGCTTAATCTTCATTAAATGCATCAGAACATTATTAAGCATATTAACAGTAAACAGGTGCAGTATAACAGAACAGAACATCACACAAGAGCCACACACATGAACACCATGATATAAGGTGGAAACCCAATGTGGGTGAAAACCACCTGTTGCAATTCGTCTCTTTCTTCTTTAATAAGAAACTTCTTTTACAATGTATTGGTGCAGTCCTTTACCAGTACGCAGGCTACAACCTGCAGAGGGCTACAACCCTCTCTCGTTTTCCAACTACTTCTGGAAGGGAGCTACAACCCCCTGTTATAGACATTTTTGTGCCTCGCATCAAGGAGCATGGAATGTCAATAATTACAGGGATCCTCAGTCCCTAAACATGTTGTTCTTACCCCTAAAAGAACAAGGTCATCAATCAACAGCACTTCCAATCAGTTCTCCACCTGAAAACACTTCAAAACAGGCTTATTTTGGATCATGTCAGCTGCTTAACTGAGCTTCTGCGCTGTAATGCAACTGTCCCACTCTGTACCTGCACTGGAAGTCAAGAACAATGAAGGCTACCTGCGCTGGGCGAGATTGGCCAAGTGGCACAGTCATCCTGCAAGGTGTCAATTGCCCAGGAAGCTTCCAAAATGACACTTGGTTCATGAGATTCGCCCTGTGATGAGTAAGAGGTACTTGATCACCATGTGTAAGCAAGGATCTCCAAGTGGACACAGGAACTGAAGATTAACTGAAGAGGGAGAGGACACAAGGCAGCTTCATGTCAGTCTCAAGCTGAATCATCCTTTCCTCTTCTCTCCTATATATAGAGCTCTTCTATGAGGTCTATAGAGGCTGGAATTTTGTATAAGCAAGGAGGTGCTGTTGGTATACTGTCAGGATTATTGGGTGATTGTTTTACTAGAGGTAAAGAAGAGAGTTCTTGTTGCCGAGGAGGTGCTGCTGGATTGGAGCCAACATCATTGGTTGTAACTTCCTCTGGAACCCTGTTACTTTCTATCAATAAAGTTTGCATGTTCTCCTATATACTTGTTTTACATAGATGTTTTGTGTTTACATGTATATTTGATGCAACCTAATCCATGCTTCAGTTATGAGTACATGTATCTTGTAGTTTGCTCTCTTGTTTTGTGCAGATTCTGTGTGTAGCTGGATCGGCCAGGAGAGCAAAGAGCTGGGAACGGAATACAAAGAGAGAAGGACAAGGATTGACTAAGCGCAAGACACCAGGTTGGTTGACCTTCTTTCCATTCTCTCTGTACTTTCATAAAGTGGAACATGAAAACTTTATCATTCAGTTGTTGCTAAAGACTGTCACCTTTAGAAGGGTTAGTGTCATCCGCATCGGATACTTTTCCCCACAACAAACTGGCGACTCCACTGGGGAGCCTAGTATCTTGTTGTTGTTTGTAGTATTTTGCTATTCATTTCTTGAAGAAAAGAGTACCAAATCGAAAAGCTTTTGACTATATCGAAAGCGAAGTAGAGGGTCTGCTACTCTTGCTCCTTTGCTGAGCAAATTCAAGATTTAAAGAGCTAATCTACAAATGAATCTTTACTCTTTGTGATAGATCTTTATCCTCTTGATCATCCCTTAGCCTGTACTTGACCTATAGCTTTTGATTTCAGCAAAAACAGTGCATTTTTGAGCTTTTTATGACCCGGAATTCTTAGCAGACGTAACTCTCGTAAGTCAGTGCAGGCTGTCCACAGGCAGTCTGCATTACAGCGCAGGTAGTCCCTTCGGGAACTGCGCTGAGAGTGAAACTGGTGAACTAGCACCTGCGCTGGTCCAGTTAGCCTTAGTCTAGCTCAGCTCTTCCTCAGTGTCTTGGCCCTGTTTTCACTGTTTTGCTTGCTGATTGCTTGCTGGTCATTGTATTTGCTGTACACCACTTCTCCTTGACTTTATTCCGCCTCAGTTGTGTGATGAAACTGTGAATGTTCTTTCAGTATTTCTTGTTTCAGTTCCAGTTTCCCATTGTGAAAAGTGAACCAGTAGCTATGACCTCTTAGATCCTGAACTGTAAAAGTGTCTTTGTGATCTTATGAGTTAGTTGTATTACTGTTCATGGCTGTTTGAGTTTGTTTGCTGTTCATATTATGGTTTGAATTCACATATTTTTAGTGTTAAAACAAGTACCTGTAAGGTGTCTTTTCATTATAGACGAAACTTGTTTGTTTACGCTTCAAATTGAATTCGAAAGTTACACAACAGTTTCCTTTTGTTTACATCAACATTAAAGGAAAAGAAAAGAAATACATGCATCTTGCATTTGCATTTTTGATAAGTTTGGGTGTCTGATCTAGGAGAAAGTGCATTAGTTTGTGCTTTGTGCTCTGTGTGGAAAGATATTGTTTTTCTCTCCCTTTAGTAGCTAGGATTTTCAAAGCTAAAAAGATTGTGAAAGCTTGCTTATCATTTTAGCTGCATTTAGGAATTTGTACCAATACATCTCGTGGTGATCCTGAAAGACAAACTGATAAACAAGATCAACTTAAAATATATTGAATGAATCTAACAACGCATTGTAACATAACGCTCACAATAGAGGTCTAGGTAGAGACGTGTTCCAACGTCGTTAAACGTAGTGACTGTCGATCTCTACGAAGGTGGGTGATTCCTCCTGAGGGACGATAGCACTAATACGGATTTGAGCTCCCGCGTACCGTCGCGTATATTGGGAGACCCCTATAGGCAATTATCCTTTATCCTTAGGAAGCCGTGTCGACCGCCCTACTGATCGCGATGCAGTGAACACAGCATTCACGAAGATCGACCACCCATACCGTAAAACGTATTCTGTGGTTTCGCGAAAGGTTTGGCACACCCTCTGCCTAGATCTCCAGAGCAGTTTCTTTTGGCCCTTTTCAAACTCTATAACTGAAAAGGTCCAACCGAGCATTTGTCACTTCGGGCTCGTTAATACATCGAAGGCGACTAGAGTCATCTTTAGCTTTTTCTCGACTCTTAAAACATGAAAAAGCAAAGTTGTGTCTAAAAGCGTCTAATAAAATTCATTCAATACGGAAACATAATTCCCCTTTTTGTATTTTAGTTGATCAAGTAATCCGCAACCGTGGAGGAAAGTCAATTAAAACCCCGTCGTTCAGGGAGACTTGCGGGTCGACCATCTTTGTCTCTGGAACCGAAAGTAGTACGAGCAAAGCGATCTCGCTGGACCAGGTCAAAATCTCCTTTTAAAGTTAGAACAGAAGTTCCAACAACATCTGAGATTCTGGTCACTCCCGATATTTCTGGAATCCCTGCCTCTAGTGAAGAAGTTCAATAGCAACAGAAGGACAATTGTATTGATCCTAATCTGAAAACAAGTACTTGCTTAACTGAACCAGTTCCATCTGAAACCGGTCCACAGAGTCTTGTTGTTCAAACAACTGTCGCTGTCGAAGCAACCCCTTCTTCGGCACCAGAAATCTTTTACGGACCTGACGGTCTACCTCTTCCTCCTGGTCTGATTGCAATAGAAGAAATCGTAGAGGACCAGCAAGCAAATACTCCAATTCATTTTGGAGTTGGTACCCCTCTTTTTCCTTCTGCATCAGAAGTTTGTCTATCGCCACCGGAAGTTCCTGAAGAATCGTTAGGAAGTCTATTGGATAGACTTAAAATGTCTGAACAACCGTCGACATCTAGGACTGTGCCAAATGACACAGCGATAGCAGAAGCTCCTGCTACCATTCCAACGATGTTTTCCGGCATACCATCCGTCCCAACTAGTTCTCATCAACTAGAAGGAGTCCACCCAGGGACTATTATGACAACTTGGTCTGTTCCAGTTTGTTCTACCGGTATAATACCTGGTAATTCTTATGTTGAAACTAGACAAATTGATTCCTTTGGGAATCAGTTTAGACCATCCAGTCCTCAAAGGCAATCTATGCCCATAAGTTCCGGATTGTTACCGTATGGGGGGCAATATGCCCTTTCACTTCCTCTTCCGGGAGGATACCCATACGGCAGTTTTCAACCAAATTCAAGTTTAGCTGAAGTAACGACGAGTAGTTGGGTACCTATGTTACCCCAACAACCAAGAGTTGTATATTCTATGCAACAATGTGTACCTATGTCTAGCATCCCGACGACGCCAACAATTGTAACCGTGTCGCAAGTTCAATCGATGCCTGTTGTATGTCAACCACAAGTTGTAATGCAACAGCCAATTGACCCTGTAACACAACCACAATCGCCAACTGCCGGGACGACACAGATACAAACAGGGACCATAACCCCGCATCTTGGGCCGTCGGTTAGTATTGCGCAGCAAAACATGGCTTCGCAACCATGGATGGTGCAATACCAACAACCTCAATTTCAACAGGTATACCAGTGGTCTGAGCAACAGATCTTTGCAAATAGTGGGCAACCCTATATTCAGAATGGGTTAAACCAACCACTTTACAGTGGCCAAGCCCACCAACCATATCAGTCATATCAACATCAGTTGCATTACACTGGTGTGCAAAGACCTACTGCTCAAGCGATTCCATCGTATCCTGGGTACGCCTCGCCAAACTTGAATCAGCAGTTGCCATTCGTGGCGACCTTAGAATTACCAGATTTACATCGATTGACGAACGATCCAATCGCCTATGCCCATTGGTGGCCAGCGATTCCTCACAAACTTCCTTCGGACATTCCTAAATTCAATGGAAATCCGGGCGAAGACCCGTCGAATCATGTGATGACATTCCATTTGTGGTGTTCATCGAATACCTTGAATGATGATTCAATAAGGCTTCGCCTTTTCCAGAGGACATTGACTGGTCCGGCGGCCAAATGGTATATTGAATTACCTAGAGCCTCTTTCGACAATTTTAGCTCCCTAGCCACGACTTTTTTAACACACTTTCAGTTACCTATAAGGTACGAAACTGGAACTGAGATCTTGACCAATTTCAAGCAGACAACAGCCACACATATATCTGATCATATACATGAATGGCGTCATCGTCGCAGAATGGTGAAAACCTATGTTCCAGATCAGCTATTAGCTGAGTGGTTTATAAAGTCGCTTCTGCCGGCAATTACAGAAGATGTGGCCAAGGGAGGTGTCGTAACAGAGGAGCAGGTTATTGCTCGTGCTCAATATTTGGACTTAGTATATACTCAGTCGGGCACGCTCTATGATAAGATACCTGATGCCCCCAGACTGGAATTTTCAATCCCTCCTCCTCCCGGATCGAATAGTGACTCTCATGCCGGTGATGGCGTGATTGGAACTGCAAACGCTAAGTCGACAAGGGATTCGAATAAGAAAGCTCGTAAGACTTCGAATCAAAAAGCAAATCAAGAGATTCTTGCTTCGGAGGTTAATGCTGTATCTACGGATAAAGACAAAAACTCCAATCAACCAGGAAGCAAGAAGAAGCAAAACAAAGGGAAGAAGAAGAAACAAGGTGGTTCATCCCCTCAAAAAACTTCTTCAAACCCTCCTGGGCAAAAGAAACAATTTCCTCCATGTCAAATATGCGATGAAAATCACTCAACAAGGAACTGTCCGTTCAAAGCTGAGTTAAAGAGGTTCTTTAAAAGTTCCCAAACTTCAGCTGTGTTGACTGATCCGTTTCCTAACCCAGGTCAAAATATGGTTGATAGTGGAAATGCTTCCCCGTCTCAAGTGCTTATGCTGTCGGTTTCTAAGCAAAGTGATGCTTTGATATCGACTAGGAATAAAGATTATGGGAATCCGCCGGTGTCGAACGACAAAGGGAAAGATCAACCCAGTAGTTCGACAACAACTTCGGCAGAAGTTGTACCCCCCCTCACGCATGAATTAACAATAAAGCCGCCTAAGGGAGTAGTCCACAAGTCGACATTCAATCCTCGCGCCAGAGCGGCGCAACACTATAATATAGTGGAGGATTTGGCCCAATCGCCATCTGCTATGTCAAATCTTGAAGTACTACAGAATTGCCCATCCCAAAGGCAGGCATTGTTATCAGCAATTGGTGGAGTGGATCCTAAAGATTCCAATCTTGTATCCTTTGATCACAAAGGATATGATCCTCAGTTACCAGCGCAATTAGCTTTCCTTATACAAGTGAAAGCACTCAACAAAACTGTTCATAGAACAATTATTGATGAGGGAGCATCGACATGTATCATGTCGATGAGCTGCTGGAAAACTCTTGGATCTCCTACATTGTCGCGATCTTCGACGACATTGAAAGCATTTGACGGTAGGTCGTACACTCCGTACGGTATCCTAAATAACTTTAAGGTTGAACTAGGAGGAAAAACAGTGGAAATTGATGTTGAAGTCATTGATGGCAATCTTGACTATAACATTCTACTGGGAAGACCATGGATATATGCCATGGCAGCTGTAGTGTCGACATATTTTAGGAAGATCGCATTCCCGTTTGAAGGAGGGATTACGATCGTCGACCAACAGAGTTTCCTCCCTAATGGTTCACAAGTTACTGGAAGCATTCCCCTGATCCATGGAAGCGACCATTCAATACAAGATATAGGAGTAGGCTTGCTAAAAGATCCCACAATGATGGGAACTTTCACGTTGCCACCTCCGTTCCATGAAGGGAATATCCCGTTTGTAGCAACATGCAACATGGTATCTTCGTCGAAGGTCGCAAAAGACAATGTCTTCATGGATCGTCAAGTGGTGTTGCCACCTAGCCCTATTGAAATATTGTAGCAATCAATGTTTCAGGCATGGGAGGCGAGCCCAAATGAACGCTCGTCAAGCGTTTGGGTAGATAGGTCTGAAGAATATGGTACCCCATTAGATCCATGGTCAAAAGTTCATGGGACTGACGAAGGAATCTTACAATCAATGATGATTGAGGAGGCACCATGGAATGATAACCACCATCGTTCCCTTCTTCCAGGATGTGAAGAAGAAACTCATCACGACCTATACCACCCTTCAGTGTTTGAATTCCTAACAAATACTGTAAACACGGTGGATTCAGAGAGAAACCTATCCAATATTGAAGAGACCATAGCCATAAATATCTCGACAAAATCTGATGTTGTTGAGAATATTCATGTCGGCAAAAGTTGTTCCCCTTCAGAACTGGAAATATATAGTGCTCTCTTTCGCGAATTTAGAGATGTCTTTGCATGGTCATATGATGAAATGCCAGGCATTGACTCGAGCATAGTTGAACATGAAATTAAAATGTATCCTGATGTCAAACCAGTAAGACAACGGCTTCGGCAGGTACATCCGAAGAAAGCCGCTGCCATTAAGGCAGAAGTTGAAAAACTTCTCCATGCTGGATTCATCTACCCGGTTCCTCTAACCGATTGGGTATCGAATATTGTCCCTGTTATGAAAAAACAAGGGACGATAAGAGTGTGCGTCGACTATAGGGATGTAAACAAAGCTTGTCCAAAGGACAACTACCCTACACCCTTCATCGACCAGATAATTGATGAATGCGCCGGATGTGAAATCTTTTCCTTTATGGATGGATTTTCCGGGTATAATCAAATAAATATCCGCCCACAGGACCAGTCTAAGACTGCATTTATTTGTCCGTGGGGCACATTCGCTTATCAAAAATTACCCTTTGGATTGAAGAACGCAGGGGCGACTTTTCAGAGGGCAATGAATTATGCCTTCCATGACATCAAGAACATAGTTCAACCTTACCTCGACGATCTTCCGGCTCATTCGCGGAAGCGGACTGATCATCCGCGGCATTTGAGAGCAATATTTCTTCGTTGCCGACATTACAAGATAAGACTCAATCCACACAAGTGTGTGTTTTGCGTCGGTTCCGGTCGCTTACTTGGATTTGTGGTTTCTAAGGACGGGATTCGTCTCGACCCCTGTAAGGTTCAGGCAATCATTAATTTGCCTCCACCTTCAAATTTGCTTCAGATTCAGAAACTCCAAGGGAAAGCAAACTTTCTGAGGAGGTTCATTCCGAATTACGCAGAACTTGCCAAGGGTTATACTCGTCTTTTGAAAAAGGATGTACCTTTTGTCTGGGACCAGGTTGCGCAAGCTTCCTTTGACGCTCTGAAAGATAGTCTAGTAGGAGCATCATTAATGTACGCCCCGGACTATCAAAGAAATTTTAACCTGTATCTAGCTGCAGCAGATACAACCATTGCGATGGTTTTAGTGCAAGAAGTCGACGGAATCGAACATCCTATTTATTATTTAAGTAAAAACTTAAATGATACAGAAAGTAAATATTCCTATGTTGAAAAACTAGCGCTTGCTGCTGTTCAAGCGATTCAAAGGTTTCGACATTATGTCCTCTTTAGGAAAACCACCGTTTTGTCAGATTGCAATCCCATGACATATATACTGTCGCGACAGTTGCTTGGGGGCAAATATTCAAAATGGATAGCAATCCTTCAAGAGTTTGATTTAGATTTTGTAAAATCCAAATCAAAGAAAGCCCTAGTTTTCGCGGAATTATTATGCGATCTCCCATCGTCGTCCAACGATGATACATCAGAAGAGTCAATCGTGGATGAAAATTTGTTTCTGATATCAGTAAGCGATGAGTGGTATGGAGATATCATTGTTTATCTCCGAACCCAAAAATTCAGGTCTAATACCTCACACTCAGAACGGAAACGTATACGATACCAATCAAAAGACTACATGATCGTCGGTGATACACTTTACCGTCGTGGGGTTGATACAATTCTGAGGAGGTGCCTTACCCATGAGGAGGCCGAAAAAGCCCTGAATGATTGTCATTCAGGCGCGTGCGGGGGGCATCAATCTGGATATGCAACAGCACAAAGAATCTTACGAGCAGGATATTTCTGGCCAACTATGTTTAAAGATTGCATAATAGCTGTCAGAAGTTGCCATGCATGTCAGATCTTTGATAGCAAAACCAGAAGACCACCCACACCCTTACGGCCGATAGTTGTTGTTGGGTCGTTCGCCAAGTGGGGCATCGATTTCATGCAATGTAACCCCACCTCGACCGGGGGGCATGGGTATATTATAGTCGCTGTAGACTATTTTACCAAATGGGCCGAGGCGATGCCTACATTGGATAACACTGGTGAAACAGCTGCCCTTTTCTTTTTCAATCATGTAGTCGCCAGGTTCGGTGTTCCGCAAGCTATAGTGACAGATCATGGATCGCATTTTCGCAATCACATAATGGTTGAATTAACTGCCAAACTAGGGCTATCTCACGACAGCTCTACCCCATATTATCCACAAGCCAACGGACAAGTTGAGGCAATCAACAAGGTCCTGAAGCGTATGTTGCAAAGGATGATCGGGGTTCATAAGAGAAGATGGCATCTAATCCTGTACTCAGCACTATGGGCTTACCGAACCTCGGTAAAAAACGCCACTGGGTTCACACCATTCCAATTGGTGTATGGCCTGGAGGCAGTTTTACCGATCCAGTGCGAAATTTCGTCTCTTAAACTCGCAATTGACCTCCTCCCCGGAACCTCAGAAGAAGAGGCTCGTTTCTTGGAATTGATCCAGTTGGATGAAAACCGTCGTGACGCCGCTTTGGCGAACGAGGCTCATAAGAAACGAGTCAAAGCGCAGTTCGACAAGAATGTCAAACCTCGCGTCTTCTCTGAGGGTGACTTGGTTTTGCTTTACGACCAAGAATCCGATAAATTAGGAGCAGGGAAATTTCAGTCCTTATGGATGGGTCCTTATATTGTTAAAAGGGTGTTAGCAAAAGGAGCCTACGAGTTAATGGATTATGACGGAATACCACTGGCGCAACCCCGTAACGGGTTGTACCTCAAGCGTTACTATGCCTAAATAGTAACCTGAGTGCTTTTGTTGTATTTTGTTTTCGCTAAAATGTTTGTTTCGGTTAAGTAATCCACCCTTCTCGTTTGTTGCAGATGTCGAATTATTCTGAAACATATGTGGGATATGCCGACGGTGCGAGTCGTAGTACGCGGGGTTTGTCCTCCACAGCCTGGGCCATTTTTTATCCAAGCGGCGAGTTAGTGAGTTTCAGAGGTGTGTGTATTGGTCGATCAACAAACAATATCGCTGAGTATAGTGCGTTGATTGAACTCCTCTCTGATACCATTGCCCATGGTATACGCCAACTAATTGTTAGGCTAGACTCACAGCTTGTGGTACTACAACTCAGTGGTATATATTCAGTCCGCAATCCAGCTATTTATCGAATGTTTCTAAGGGTTAAGATTTTGGAAAGAGAGTTTGATTCAATCCAATACCAACATATTTCCAGAAACTTGAACACATTAACAGATTCATTAGCAAACTATGTATTAGATAGACATCTACGACATATATAAAAGAGATGCATCGGTGCTATGCAAGTGGATCACAAATAAACCAGAATAAACTCCGAAAATCAAAAAATATATATAAATTTGTTTATAGTTCATACATAATGTGCTGAAGTCAAAACAAAATTGGTCATATGACCTAGAACTCAAAAAGATGCTAGGGGGCACCCTAGCCTAGTGGTGCTCATGAAAGTACGTCACGGTCTGTGCAATCATGCCCAAGAGACGAGTCCATCGTCTAGGCACACTGATGGTGTGTCGCTGCAACTGTAAAGGTAACTCGTCAATCTGTACATCCGGAAGACCACGAGTAAGGCTCTCCACCTGCTCCTGCACAGCTGCAAGTATCTCAGTATCACCAAGGTCGCGGATAACAACTCTCCTAGCAGGCTCTGCTGCTGGGGCAGCAACTGGCGACCGTGGACGAGCTACTGGACGAACAGGACCAACATCTGCATGCACCCAAGAGTTCGATCAGTTTTGAACAGTAACATCATGAATAAAAAACAATAAACAGTGACATGGTCAGAGATTTTACCTATAGCGCCCCATTGCTCACCATCCGGAAGCACCAAGTCCGGATCACCTCGGTAGTCCATACCCACATATGGATACTCAGAAAATTCCATCTCCTGACGCTCGAACCACCTAAAGAAGGACTCAGTGAAAGTAATATGAGGTTGACCAGCATGCCGGGACATATGGTCAACCCACCTCTGCATGCGTGGCTCGGTCGGAGAAGGCAAATCAAGCATGATGTACTGAGGTTGCATCAATGGGACTTTCTCCAAGATAAAGGCAGTCAAGATAGAACCAAATCCAAAGTTCTTCAGCCCTCCGTCCTTTACCTTGGTCAATTGACTTTTCATCTGTACCAGTACTGCATCACACCAGTTAAACACTTTCGGTTGGAGACACTCCAAAGCGTACTGCATATAAGACCTGTTGGCAACATGCAAAGCTGCACTGCCCACCATCCTACCAATGGTGAACAGAATGGACCTGAGAGACCTGTCAGTGATATCACGGATGTTGATCTTGCCGTCTTTACTCGGCTGTGAACCTTCCCTGCAATACTGGCGAATGTAATCCCTGGTGGAATTGGTCCCTCGGACCGTACCTGACAAAGAAATGGGGGCACCCCGCCTTGACAATCCAGTCAAGAAGTACATGTCCTCTATGGTCAAGGGGATGGTTTTCCCCCTAATCTGGAATACTTGGTTAACAGGATCCCAAGCATCAAGCATATACTGCAGTAAAGATATCTGTGCTCTCATGCTAGAGATACGGAAGAACTTCAGCAGTCCACAGTTCCGAAGCGCGTTCACCGTAACTGGGTCATGGAGGGCAACCATGTCCTCTACTTCATGTTCTCGTTCTCGCCATGTAAGGGACATTTTGGTAGAAGTTCCCTGCAAACAAACAAGAGAATGAGTAAGTTCCTGATTTTGATGAAAATCTGGCGAAAAATCATCAAAAAACTCATGCAAATTTAGCTTTTTTAGGCCCAGCGCAGGCAGAGAGTGTTCCCCCTGCTCTGGAACGCAGTCTGCCTCAAGGCTAACTGAAATACAGCGCAAATTTCAAAAGGGGAACCTGCGCTGATGCTAGGGCGCCCTGATGGAACCCCTGGGGCCCAGAAACACTGAAAAACAGGCATGAAAGTGAAAAAGGAAACCATGAAAGTGAAGGGCTAAGGTTTAGCTCCTACCTGGTCCAAACGGCGCCGAAAATCGTCCACAAAATCTCCCGGAATCAGCTGGTGAAAATCAAGGAAGAAGAGGCACCTCCAGAGCTCCAACAAGCAAAATGCAAATGAAATGGTAAATGAGAGGTAAAAACCCCTTTTTATGACTTTTTACACCGTTTAAAGTTAAATATTAGGGTTATATTCTCGTTTTCATGCAATTATTATCCATTTCTAACAAAATTTGTTGCAGCAATTGATAATGAAGTACTACATTTGAAAAGAGAAAAGCTAATAAAAGTAAAAAATTAAATTTGACCATGAATCGAGCAGTTTTACCACGGAATCTATGCTCGTTAAAAAATAGAAAAGTGTGAGCAAAGTTTTCAGCAGAGTCCAAGCTCATTAAAAAATGAACCTATCCCGGTAAACAACCATTGCGATCGTAAAGCTATCAGCCTTAAAAAACCTTGGTCGTGTTTTCATCCATCGCCTCCACTGTCATTCGGCCGATCGTTCACCCCCATATGTGTGTTTACCCCTTTTGAGGAACATCTGCAAAGAGTGATTTCACCTAGCCACCCTCGTGACATTACCGTGATTGGAAAATTCCAATTTGTACCTGGAATCTGTAGCTATCCCTGTTTATCACTCGTTCCTCGAAAGACGAGTCTTCTTTGAGCTCTTTTCACTGACTCGTAAAATATGAAAAGTTTGCCGAGTTTTGGCCTTCTAGCTCGTTAAACGACCAGAACGCTATCCCTCCTCTAGATTTTAATCTTTTTGGACCTGAGGGATTATTGCACAAAAAGATCGAGCGCTTGTCTTGTTCAGCTCGTAAAAGTATCGAACAGCCATCCCTTCTGTATTGTTTTATACTTTTTCGGACTTAAGGGATTAGATGACGAAAAAGGAATTATGGAGTTGACTTTCTGTACCTTTTCAGACTCTCTAAAAATGAAAAGGACCGAGTTTTCTTTGTCGTTAGACTCGTTAAAATGATTAAGTAGCGACAAACTTGTCTTTAGACGAGAACGAGTTTCCCTATCGCTAGGCTCGTTAAATCTTAGCGATGGGCTTGCCCGAAGGGCAGGTTATAGAACAAGCATATGTTATCCTCCTCAAGCTTGACAAAAATAAAGAGGTACTGGTCAGAAATGACTGGGGAAAAATTGGGAGAACATCAAAGTTTAGAGGTAGCAAGTCACTCTTGAACATGACACTTTTCCTCCGTATCACATCGGGTCGGGTTGTTTCATTCACCGGTCTCATCACCATGGTCCTCGCCACACCATCCATTTGGGGTAATGCTACCGATCCATCGCATCAGTGTCGTTATATGTTCAAGAGGGGTCATTCTGAAAGTGTCAACCATGTCCCATCCACTGCCATACATTATCCTTCATCCACTTCATGATCGCCACCCTAAATCATATGTCACAGTTTGTTTCCACCTCCACTAAATCATTAGCTCCGTTCCGTGTCATTGATGTGGGATTCATTAAGGCCCTCCTTTGACGGATCGCTTCTTGTCGACATCAGCTCATTATCCAAGAAGTTGATCTAGGAACACCCCCATCAGTACTTTGAAGCTTGCATGCCTCAATGGCAAGTTTCTCACTTCCGGCGACAGGTATACATCAATGACCTTCGACCAGAAGATTTTGCGTGGCGTTCGACGCCAAGTCCTTTATTCACGCCACGTGAATTGTACTGCAGTACCTTGAGGGTCATCGTCATTATTGGTGATTCCTCTCGCGCTTGTTAACGGTTTTCATTATTGACCGGTAATCAAGCGATGTCTTTCCATGTTCGACTTCAGCGCAATTCTCACATGGATCGACTTGTACTTAGAGTGAAGATCGAACGAGTTTGAAGACCCCGGATCTAGTTTCATCCATCCGGGCTGCGATATATATTCAGGAATATAAAGCACATTTGCCGTGTACATCATTGCAGCAGATGATCATCCTATCAAAGGATGATAATTTCAGCGGAAGATTATCAGTCTATCATCAGACGATCGTCTGTTATATGTACCAAAATGTATTTATAAAAGCTGAGCATGGGAATGCCCGCCTCAGCTAGACCATGAAATTTGAATGAAAGATAATGTATTGTATTGTATTGTATTACAGGGCACTCTCCTCAGCACTGGAACGAACTTCGGACCCTCTAGCTAAAGCATTTCACCCGATGAACGGCCTCATACTTTAGGGGGCAACTGTTATAGACATTTTTGTGCCTCGCATCAAGGAGCATGGAATGTCAATAATTACAGGGATCCTCAGTCCCTAAACATGTTGTTCTTACCCCTAAAAGAACAAGGTCATCAATCAACAGCACTTCCAATCAGTTCTCCACCTGAAAACACTTCAAAACAGGCTTATTTTGGATCATGTCAGCTGCTTAACTGAGCTTCTGCGCTGTAATGCAACTGTCCCACTCTGTACCTGCGCTGGAAGTCAAGAACAATGAAGGCTACCTGCGCTGGGCGAGATTGGCCAAGTGGCACAGTCATCCTGCAAGGTGTCAATTGCCCAGGAAGCTTCCAAAATGACACTTGGTTCATGAGATTCGCCCTGTGATGAGTAAGAGGTACTTGATCACCATGTGTAAGCAAGGATCTCCAAGTGGACACAGGAACTGAAGATTAACTGAAGAGGGAGAGGAGACAAGGCAGCTTCATGTCAGTCTCAAGCTGACTCATCCTTTCCTCTTCTCTCCTATATATAGAGCTCTTCTATGAGGTCTATAGAGGCTGGAATTTTGTATAAGCAAGGAGGTGCTGTTGGTATACTGTCAGGATTATTCAGTGATTGTTTTACTAGAGGTAAAGAAGAGAGTTCTTGCTGCCGAGGAGGTGCTGCTGGATTGGAGCCAACATCATTGGTTGTAACTTCCTCTGGAACCCTGTTACTTTCTATCAATAAAGCTTGCATGTTCTCCTATATACTTGTTTTACATAGATGTTTTGTGTTTACATGTATATTTGATGCAACCTAATCCATGCTTCAGTTATGAGTACATGTATCTTGTAGTTTGCTCTCTTGTTTTGTGCAGATTCTGTGTGTAGCTGGATCGGCCAGGAGAGCAAAGAGCTGGGAACGGAATACAAAGAGTTTGTTGTGGGGAAAAGTATCCGATGCGGATGACACTAACCCTTCTAAAGGTGACAGTATTTAGCAACAACTCCCCCTCAGCTCTTGTACTAGCCGATCCATTTACTAGTACGTAGGTGTTGACCCTACAACCTTCTTTCCTTCAGGGACCACGTTTCATCAATTTTCAGACTGGATCCAAGAGTATAAAACAAACATTACTGCAATACAATCATCAACTTATACTTGCATCATAATTCATTAAACAACCCAATACTGAATCACTGAAACCCTGTCATCAAGAACACAGAACCCAAACCAGAGCCCAGAACTCTGCAACAACCACCAGAATCAACAGCAACCTGAAATATCAAATCTTATTAAGCATACGCTACTTCACTGTACCAAAACCGCATGTATACGCGCTTTCTCCAAAGGCAACCTGCGTGCAGATCTAGAAATAATTACGTATGCCTTCGCTGTCAGATCCGACCCTTGCCAAGAATCCCGAACAGATAAACAGTGATACCAGATATTCTCACTTCGTCAGACACATAATGCTTTGCACGACTTGCCTAATGATCTTCTCCTTATATAGCCTTAGGCCCTTTACAATACCACGGTCCAAAAACATAGTAACCCAATACCATCAGCTTCAAAACTAGGGATCAACACTTTCGACGAGACATCAAGGTCCAAAACCATAGGCACAACTTCCAAGGAATAACCGCCGTGGACCAAAGATAAGTTTTCCACATACACACACTTTTACTGAAGTCAACCAGCTTGTACATGTGACATGATATATAGAGAACCTGCGTATACGCGACATGGTATATAGTGAACCTGCTTGTATACGCGACTTGGGCTTAACGAACCTGCGTGTATGAACTTTATTGGCATGTTGTACTAAGATCTGTCCTCTGATTAAGTTTCCATAACCTGTACCAACCTCTGAGTGAGTTGCCATCAAGGACAACACCTGAATCATAATGCCAAAAATCTCCCCCTTTGGACTTGATGGCAAGCACCACACCAAGTCACTCTCCCCCATTGACATCAAGGGCAAAGGGCGGACCAAGATATTCTCTTCTTTGGCATACCTTTTACTGTCCATACTGCTGTCCATACTCCTGCTGAGTACATGCTGAAGTTTCTGATTTGCCTCCCCCTTTGTATATGCCAAGTTGTATCAATCCATCCATGCTCCCCCTAAGCAGATGCAGGTTCTAAGACCAACCATTCAGATCTATATCATAAGCATCATCCTGCAATACTATTCCTTTGATCAAACAACAAGATGTATCATTTAGTTTCATCAACACCTTCTAACCATAATGCCAACAATGAATGATTTGAACTATATGCTCCCCCTGAGTGTGAGCCAACCGTGACTGAACCATTTCCTGAGTCTGTTCTGCTCCCCCTGAGCCTGAGCCAACCATGACTGAACCTGGGTCTGTTCTGCTGCCCTTTCTTCATATACGTGACTTTGCAGCCTGTAACTCGCGTATATACGCGACTTGTCTTCATTATATCAGCGTATGCATGATGGAATACTGAATTTCATCACTTTCAGATTCCCCTGTGTCTGTTATGTTAGCTGTCTGAATTATGCCACACCTTTCTGTCTCTGTCTTCTTCAGTTCCTGGAACTGTGATGATGTATGGTCCTCTTGTTTTGAATTTTGAAATCTACTCCTGCATTCCCTTGCTTTATGCCCATAGTTGTTGCATGTATAACACCTTACATTTTCCATGTTCCTTCTATCACAATCAATTGCTTTATGTCCATATGCATTGCAGGCAAAGCAATATCCTTTGAAATACCTCGGATGCGATGATCTTTCTTGAACCATTCTACTTCTACATCTGGCTGCAACATGTCGAAGATTATGACATACATAACATTCAACATTATTCAGTGGAGGAAATAATCGTCTATCACATCCATAGTTAGGAGTAAAGGATCTTCCTTGAAGAATTTCTTTCCTTGGTTTTTCCTTGTTTTGCATTTTAGATTTCTCATTAGAGTTTCTTGCCTCACCTTCTGAACTAGATTCACCTTCAACATATTCATGAAAACCAAGACCAGTTTTGATAGCAGGAGACCTTTGGCTATTAAGAATATCATCCAAGACTTCAGTACTATCTTGAAATCGTAAAAGCTTATCCTTTTCTTCTAGTTTACCTTTCAGGATATTTAACTCAACTTGATGTTGTTCTTCCTTTATCAGATACTGATTCCTTAGGTCTTCTTCAACTTTTCTTCCTTCTTCCACTTGTCGCTTTACTTTGATCACTTCAGGTTCTTGATCTTCAAGAGCTTCTTTGTTCTGTTCTCTTGATTTTTTAAGATCTTCTTTTAGAGAGAGGATCTTTGATTCAAGCCTTTGAATAGTTATGCTCTGATCCTTTACTACATCCTGCAATTTCTCCCTTACCCTGGTTACTGTCTCCAATTTTTCATTTAATTTGGTAACTTCTTCAGTTTTTGCATTCTTCTTTTCATGTGCCATGATACTTTTAATATCTTTGCTATTATTGGATGAAGCATTCTTCTTTTCATGTGCCATGAGACTTCTAATATCTTCACTATCATTGAATGGACTTGTAATATGGGTATAGTAGCTTCTACCATCTTCTTCAGATATCTTTCCTTTGTTATGAGGGCATCTAACAGCATAGTGACCAACTCCACCACATAGAAAACATTTGAAAGGTAGCTTACCTTTGAACCGTCCAGTTCCCCATTCAAGATTTTTGACAAAATTTACCTCATCTTCTTCCTCTGACACTTCGAATGCGGCTTCTGGTGGTACCTCTTGTCGCATTTCAAAAGCAGTTAAGATCCCGTGAAGCTATGACATGGTGATTTTCTGCACATTCTCCTTTTCTTCTATGGTTGATACTTTAGAATCAAATTTAGCAGACAGAGATCTCAAAACCTTTTCAACTAAGACAACTTCCTCAAATTCTTCACCCAGATCCCTCATACAATTCACAATCTCATCCATACGCAGGAAATAATTAGCTATGCTTTCATTACTATGCATCTTAAGAGTTTCATACCGGATTCTGAGAGTTTGAAGCTTTGCTCTTTTTACCTGATCATCTCCTTCGTAGCTTGGGACGATTTTGTCCCATATTTCCTTAGCTGATTTGAAATGCATGATCTTCATAAATTCTGATTGTGTCAAACTACTCAATAGGACAGCAACTGCTTTGGCATTGAGCTCATATTTCTTCTTCTTTGCTGGATCTGTAGGAGTTGCTGAAGGGAATTTGTATCCTCCTTCTACGATTCCCCAAATTTCTGCTCCAAGTGATTGTAGATATGCAGTGGTTCTGATCTTCCAGTGAGTAAAATTGTTCCCATCAAAGACTGGTGGCCGGATGTGTGCCTCTCTTTCTGGATTAGCAATTCTGATGGATCTTTTCCTTCAAGCGATCAAGCTTCCTCTGAAGGACCTGCTCTGATACCAATTGTTGGAAATAATACTGAGAGGGGGCGGGGTGAATCAATATTATCAGATCAGTAAAACCTTTCCAATTTCATACTCAGAAACATATACGCTACTACAATTAAGTGAACCCGCATGTACACGCTACTGTGTTTAATGCAACCAGCGTATATCTAGAGATCTTATAATTCAGTTAGCTTAATCTTCAGTAAATGCATCAGAACATTATTAAGCATATTAACAGTAAACATGTGTAGTATAATAGAGCAGAACATCACACAAGAGCCACACACATGAACACCATGATATAAGGTGGAAACCCAATGTGGGTCAAAACCACCTGCTACAATTCGTCTCTTTCTTCTTTAATAAGAAACTTCTTTTACAATGTACTGGTGCAGTCATTTACCAGTACACAGGCTACAACCTACAGAGGGATACAACCCTCTCTCGTTTTCCAACTACTTCTGGAAGGGAGCTACAACCCCCTCAGCTCTTGTACTAGCCGATCCATTTACTAGTACGTAGGTGCTGACCCTACAACCTTCTTTCCTTCAGGGACCATGTTTCATCAATTTTCAGACTGGATCCAAGAGTATAAAACAAACATTACTGCAATACAATCATCAACTTATACTTGCATCATAATTCATTAAACAACCCAATACAGAATCACTGAAACCCTGTCATCACGAACATAGAACCCAAACCAGAGCCCAGAACTCTGCAACAACCACCAGAATCAACAGCAACCTGAAATATCAAATCTTATTAAGCATACGGTACTTCACTGTACCAAAACCGCATGTATACGCGCTTTCTCCAAAGGCAACCCACGTGCAGATCTAGAAATAATTACTTATGCCTTCGCTGTCAGATCCGACCCTTGCCAAGCGTCCCGAACAGATAAACAGTGATACCAGATATTCTCACTTCGTTAGACACATAATGCTTGCCACGACTTGCCTAATGATCTTCTCCTTATATAGCCTTAGGCCCTTTACAATACCACGGTCCAAAACCATAGTAACCCAATACCATCAGCTTCAAAACTAGGGATCAACACGTTCGATGAGACATCAAGGTCCAAAACCATAGGCACAACTTCCAAGGAATAACCGCCGTGGACCAAAGATAATTTTTCCACATACACGCGCTTTTACTGAAGTCAACCAGCTTGTACACGCGACTTGATATATAGAGAACCTGCGTATACGCGACTTGGTATATAGTGAACCTGCTTGTATACGCGACTTGGGCTTAACAAACCTGCGTGTATGAACTTTCTTGGAATGCTGTACTAAGATCTGTCCTCTGATTAAGTTGCCATCACCTGTACCAACCTCTGAGCACATGTACCAACCTCTGAGTGAGTTGCCATCAAGGACAACACCTGAATCATAATGCCAACAATCTCCCCCTTTGGACTTGATGGCAAGCACCACACCAAGTCACTCTCCCCCTTTGACATCAAGGGCAAAGGGCGGACCAAGATATTCTCTTCTTTGGCATACCTTTTACTGTCCATACTGCTGTCCATACTCCCGCTGAGTACATGCTGAAGTTTCTGATTTGGCTCCCCCTTTGTATATGCCAAGTTGTATCAATCCATCCATGCTCCCCCTGAGCAGATGAAGGTTCTAAGACCAGCCATTCAGATCTGTATGATAAGCATCATCCTGCAATACTATTCCTTTGATCAAACAACAAGATGTATCATTTAGTTTCATCAACACCTTCTAACCATAATGCCAACAATGAATGATTTGAAGTATATGCTCCCCCTGAGTGTGAGCCAACCATGACTGAACCATTTCCTGAGTCTGTTCTGCTCCCCCTGAGCCTGAGCCAACCATGACTGAACCTGGGTCTGTTCTGCTGCCCTTTCTTCATATATGCGACTTTGTAACCTGTAACTCGCGTATATACGCGACTTGTCTTCATTATATCAGCGTATGCAGGATGGAATACTGAATTTCATCACTTTCAAATTCCCCTGTGTCTGTTATGTTAGCTGTCTGAATTATGCCACACCTTTCTGTCTCTGTCTTCTTCAGTTCCTGGAACTGTGATGATGTATGGTCCTCTTGTTTTGAATTTTGAAATCTACTCCTGCATTCCCTTGCTTTATGCCCATAGTTGTTGCATGTATAACACCTTACATTTTTCATGTTCCTTCTATCACAATCAATTGCTTTATGTCCATATGCATTGCAGGCAAAGCAATATCCTTTGAAATACCTGGGATGCGATGATCTTTCTTGAACCATTCTACTTCTACATCTGGCTGCAACATGTCCAGGATTATGACATACATAACATTCAACATTATTCAGTGGAGGAAATAATCGTCTATCACGTCCATAGTTAGGAGTAAAGGATCTTCGTTGAGGAATTTCTTTCCTTGGTTGTTCCTTGTTTTGCATTTTAGATTTCTCATTAGAGTTTCTTGCCTCACCTTGTGAACTAGATTCACCTTCAACATATTCATGAAAACCAAGACCAATTTTGATAGCAGGAGACCTTTGGCTATTAAGAATATCATCCAAGACTTTAGTACTATCTTGAGATCGTAAAAGCTTATCCTTTTCTTCTAGTTTACCTTTCAAGATATTTACCTCAACTTGATGTTGTTCTTCCTTTATCAGATACTGATTCCTTAGGCCTTCTTCAGCTTTTCTTCCTTCTTCCACTTGTCGCTTTAGTTTGATCACTTCATGTTCTTGATCTTCAAGAGCTTCTTTGTTCTGTTCTCTTGATTTTTTAAGATCTTCTTTTAGAGAGAGGATCTTTGATTCAAGCCTTTGAATAGTTATGCTCTGATCCTTTACTACATCCTGCAATTTCTCCCTTACCCTAGTTATTGTCTCCAATTGTTCATTTAATTTGGTAACTTCTTCAGTTTCTGCATTCTTCTTTTCATGTGCCATGAGACTTTTAATATCTTTGCTATTATTGGATGAAGCATTCTTCTTTTCATGTGCCATCAGACTTCTAATATCTTCACTATCATTGAATGGACTTGTAATATGGGTATAGTAGCTTCTACTATCTTCTTCAGATATCTTTCCTTTGTTATGAGGGCATCTAGCAGCATAGTGACCAATTCTACCACATAGAAAACATTTGAAAGGTAGCTTACCTTTGAACCGTCCAGTTCCCCGTTCAAGATTTTTGACAAAATTTACCTCATCTTCTTTCTCTGACACTTCGAATGCGGCTTCTGGTGGTACCTCTTGTCGCATTTCAAAAGCAGTTAAGATCCCGTGAAGCTGTGACATGGTGATTTTCTGCACATTCTCCTTTTCTTCTATGGTTGATAATTTAGAATCAAATTTAGCAGACAGAGATCTCAAAACCTTTTCAAATAAGACAACTTCCTCAAATTCTTCACCCAGATCCCTCATACAATTCACAATCTCATCCATACGCAGGAAATAATTAGCTATGCTTTCATTACTCTGCATCTTAAGAGTTTCATACCGGATTATGAGAGTTTGAAGCTTTTCTCTTTTTACCTGATCAACTCCTTCGTAGCTTGTGACGATTTTGTCCCATATTTCCTTAGCTGATTTGAAATGCATGATCTTCATAAATTCTGATTGTTTCAAACTAGTCAATAGGACAGTAACAGCTTTGGCATTGAGCTCATATTTCTTCTTCTCTGCTGGATCTGTAGGAGTTGCTGAAGGGAATTTGTATCCTCCTTCTACGATTCCCCAAATTTATGCTCCAAGTGATTGTAGATATGCAATGGTTCTTATCTTCCAATGAGTAAAATTGTTCCCGTCAAAGACTGGTGGCCGGATGTGTGCCTCTCTTTCTGGATTAGCAATTCTGATGGATCTTTTCCTTCAAGCGATCAAGCATCCTTTGAAGGACCTGCTCTGATACCAATTGTTGGAAATAATACTGAGAGGGGGGGGGTGAATCAGTATTATCAGATCAGTAAAACCTTTCCAATTTCATACTCAGAAACATATACGCTACTTCAATTAAGTGAACCCGCGTGTACACGCTACTGTGTCTAATGCAACCAGTGTATATCTAGAGATCTTATAATTCAGTTAGCTTAATCTTCAGTAAATGCATCAGAACATTATTAAGCATATTAACAGTAAACAGGTGCAGTATAACAGAACAGAACATCACACAAGAGCCACACACATGAACACCATGATATAAGGTGGAAACCCAATGTGGTTGAAAACCACCTGCTACAATTCGTCTCTTTCTTCTTTAATAAGAAACTTCTTTTACAATGTACTGGTGCAGTCCTTTACCAGTACGCAGGCTACAACCTGCAGAGGGCTACAACCCTCTCTCGTTTTCCAACTACTTCTGGAAGGGAGCTACAACCCCCTCAACTCTTGTACTAGCCGATCCATTTACTAGTACGTAGGTGCTGACCCTACAACCTTCTTTCCTTCAGGGACCACGTTTCATCAATTTTCAGACTAGATCCAAGAGTATAAAACAAACATTACTGCAATACAATCATCAACTTATACTTGCATCATAATTCATTAAACAACCGAATACTGAATCACTGAAACCCTGTCATCAAGAAAACAGAACGCAAACCAGAGCCCAGAACTCTGCAACAACCACCAGAATCAACAGCAACCTGAAATATCAAATCTTATTAAGAAAACGCTAATTCACTGTACCAAAACCGCGTGTATACGCACTTTCTCCAAAGGCAACCCGCGTGCAGATCTAGAAATAATTACTTATGCCTTCGCTGTCAGATCCGACCCTTGCCAAGTGTCCCGAACAGATAAGCAATGATACCAGATATTCTCACTTTGTCATACACATAATGCTTGCCACGACTTGCCTAATGATCTTCTCCTTATATAGCCTTAGGCCGTTTACAATACCACGGTCCAAAACCATAGTAACCCAATACCATCAGCTTCAAAACTAGGGATCAACACGTTCGACGAGACATCAAGGTCCAAAACCATAGGCACAACTTCCAAGGAATAACCGCCGTGGACCAAAGATAAGTTTTCCACATACATGCGCTTTTACTGAAGTCAACCAGCTTGTACACGCGACTTGATATATAGAGAACCTGCGTATACGCGACTTGGTATATAGTGAACCTGCTTGTATACGCGACTTGGGCTTAACGAACCTGCGTGTATGAACTTTCTTGGCATGTTGTACTAAGATCTGTCCTCTGATTAAGTTGCCATCACCTGTACCAACCTCTGAGCACCTGTACCAACCTCTGAGTGAGTTGCCATCAAGGACAACACTTGAATCATAATGCCAACAATCTCCCCCTTTGGACTTGATGGCAACCACCACACCAAGTCACTCTCCCCCTTTGACATCAAGGGCAAAGGGAAAACCAAGATATTCTCTTCTTTGGTATACCTTTTACTGTCCATACTGTTGTCCATACTCCCGTTGAGTACATGCTGAAGTTTCTGATTTGGCTCCCCCTTTGTATATGCCAAGTTGTATCAATCCATCCATGCTCCCCTTGAGCAGATGCCGGTTATAAGACCATCCATTCAAATCTGTATCATAAGCATCATCCTGCAGTACTATTCCTTTGATCAAACAACAAGATGTATCATTTAGTTTCATCAACACCTTCTAACCATAATGCCAACAATGAATGATTTGAAGTATATGCTCCCCCTAAGTGTGAGCCAACCATGACTGAACCATTTCCTGAGTCTGTTCTACTCCCCCTGAGCCTGAGCCAACCATGACTGAACCTGGGTCTGTTCTGCTGCCCTTTCTTCATACACGCAACTTTGCAGCCTGTAACTCGCGTATATACGCGACTTGTCTTCATTATATCAGCGTATGCAGGATGGAATACTGAATTTCATCACTTTCAGATTCCCCTGTGTCTGTTATGTTAGCTGTCTGAATTATGCCACCCCTTTCTGTCTTTGTCTTCTTCAGTTCCTGGAACTGTGATGATGTATTTTCCTCTTGTTTTGAATTTTGAAATCTACTCCTGCATTCCCTTGCTTTATGCCCATAGTTGTTGCATGTTTAACACCTTAGATTTTTCATGTTCCTTCTATCACAATCAATTGCTTTATGTCCATATGCATTGCAGGCAAAGCAATATCCTCTGAAATACCTGGGATGCGATGATCTTTCTTGAACCATTCTACTTCTACATCTGGCTGCAACATGTCCAAGATTATGACATACATAACATTCAACATTATTCAGTGGAGGAAATAATCATCTATCACGTCCATAGTTAGGAGTAAAGGATCTTCCTTGAGGAATTTCTTTCCTTGGTTGTTCCTTGTTGAGCATTTTAGATTTCTCATTAGAGTTTCTTGCCTCACCTTGTGAACTAGATTCACCTTCAACATATTCATGAAAACCAAGACCAGTTTTGATAGCAGGAGACCTTTGGCTATTAAGAATATCATCCAAGACTTTAGTACTATCTTGAAATCGTAAAAGCTTATCCTTTTCTTCTAGTTTACCTTTCAAGATATTTACCTCAACTTGATGTTGTTCTTCCTTTATCAGATACTGATTCCTTAGGTCTTCTTCAGCTTTTCTTCCTTCTTCCACTTGTCGCTTTAGTTTGATCACTTCATGTTCTTGATCTTCAAGAGCTTCTTCGTTTTGTTCTCTTGTTTTTTTAAGATCTTCTTTTAGAGAGAGGATCTTTGATTCAAGCCTTTGAATAGTTATGCTCTGATCCTTTACTACATCCTGCAATTTCTCCCTTACCCTGGTTACTGTCTCCAATTGTTCGTTTAATTTGGTAACTTCTTCAGTTTCTGCATTCTTCTTTTCAAGTGCCATGAGACTTTTAATATCTTTGCTATTATTGGATGAAGCATTCTTCTTTTCATGTGCCATGAGACTTCTAATATCTTCACTATCATTGAATGGACTTGTAATATGGGTATAGTAGCTTCTACCATCTTCTTCAGATATCTTTCCTTTGTTATGAGGGCATCTAGCAGCATAGTGACCAACTCTACCACATAGAAAACATTTGAAAGGTAGCTTACCTTTGAACCGTCCAGTTCCCCGTTCAAGATTTTTGACAAAATTTACCTCATCTTCTTCCTCTGACACTTCGAATGCGGCTCCTGGTGGTACCTCTTGTCTAATTTCAAAAGCTGTTAAGATCCCGTGAAGCTGTGACATGGTGATTTTATGCACATTCTCCTTTTCTTCGATGGTTGATACTTTAGAATCAAATTTAGCAGACAGAGATCTCAAAACCTTTTCAACTAAGACAACTTCCTCAAATTCTTCACCCAGATCCCTCATACAATTCACAATCTCATCCATACGCAGGAAATAATTAGCAATGCTTTCATTACTATGCATCTTAAGAGTTTCATACCGGATTATGAGAGTTTGAAGCTTTGCTCTTTTTACCTGATCATCTCCTTCGTAGCTTGTGACGATTTTGTCCCATATTTCCTTAGCTGATTTGAAATGCATGATCTTCATAAATTCTGATTGTGTCAAACTACTCAATAGGACAGTAACAGCTTTGGCATTGAGCTCATATTTCTTCTTCTCTGCTGGATCTGTAGGAGTTGCTGAAGGGAATTTGTATCCTCCTTCTACGATTCCCCAAATTTCTGCTCCAAGTGATTGTAGATATGCAGTGGTTCTTATCTTCCAGTGAGTAAAATTGTTCCCGTCAAAGACTGGTGGCCAGATGTGTGCCTCTCTTTCTGGATTAGCAATTCTGATGGATCTTTTCCTTCAAGCGATCAAGCTTCCTCTGAAGGACCTGCTCTGATACCAATTGTTGGAAATAATACTTAGAGGGGGGGGGGGGGTGGGTGAATCAGTATTATCATATCAGTAAAACCTTTCCAATTTCATACTCAGAAACATATACGCTACTTCAATTAAGTGAACCCGTGCGTACACGCTACTGTGTCTAATGCAACCAGTGTATATCTAGAGATCTTATAATTCAGTTAGCTTAATCTTCAGTAAATGCATCAGAACATTATTAAGCATATTAATAGTAAACAGGTGCAGTATAATAGAACAGAACATCACACAAGAGCAACACACATGAACACCATGATATAAGGTGGAAACCCAATGTGGGTGAAAACGACCTGCTGCAATTCGTCTCTTTCTTCTTTAATAAGAAACTTCTTTTACAATGTACTGGTGCAGTCCTTTACCAGTACGCAGGCTACAACCTGCAGAGGGCTACAACCCTCTCTCGTTTTCCAACTACTTCTAGAAGGGAACTACAATCCCCTCAGCTCTTGTACTAGCCGATCCATTTACTAGTACATAGGTGCTGACCCTACAACCTTCTTTCCTTCAGGGACCACGTTTCATCAATTTTCAGACTGGATTCAAGAGTATAAAACAAACATTACTGCAATACAATCATCAACTTATACTTGCATCATAATTCATTAAACAACCCAATACTGAATCACTGAAACCCTGTCATCAAGAACACAGAACCCAAACCAGAGCCCAGAACTCTGCAACAACCACCAGAATCAAAAGCAACCTGAAATATCAAATCTTATTAAGCATACGCTACTTCACTGTACCAAAACCGCGTGTATACGCGCTTTCTCCAAAGGCAACCCGCGTGCAGATCTAGAAATAATTACTTATGCCTTCGCTGTCAGATCCGACCCTTGCCAAGCGTCCCGAATAGATAAACAGTGATACCAGATATTCTCACTTCGTCAGACACATAATGCTTGCCACGACTTGCCTAATGATCTTCTCCTTATATAGCCTTAGGCCCTTTACAATACCACGGTCCAAAACCATATTAACCCAATACCATCAGCTTCAAAATTAGGGATCAACACGTTCGACGAGTTATCAAGGTCCAAAACCATAGGTAAAACTTCCAAGGAATAACCGTCGTGGACCAAAGATAAGTTTAACACATACACGCGCTTTTACTGAAGTCAACCAGCTTGTACACGCGACTTGATATATAGAGAACCTGCGTATACTCGACTTGGTATATAGTGAACCTGCTTGTATACGCAACTTGGGCTTAACGAACCTGCGTGTATGAATTTTCTTGGCATGATGTACTAAGATCTGTCCTCTGATTAAGTTGCCATCACCTGTACCAACCTCTGAGCACCTGTACCAACGTCTGAGTGAGTTGCCATCAAGTACAACACTTGAATCATAATGCCAACAATCTCCCCCTTTGGACTTGATGGCAACCACCACACCAAGTCACTCTTCCCCTTTGACATCAAGGGCAAAGGGCGGACCAAGATATTCTCTTCTTTGGTATACCTTTTACTGTCCATACTCCCGCTGAGTACATGCTGAAGTTTCTGATTTGGCTCCCCCTTTGTATATGCCAAGTTGTATCAATCCATCCATGCTCCCCCTGAGCAGATGCAGGTTCTAAGACCAGCCATTCAGATCTGTATCATAAGCATCATCCTGTAATACTATTCCTTTGATCAAACAACAAGATGTGTCATTTAGTTTCATCAACACCTTCTAACCATAATGCCAACAATGAATGATTTGAAGTATATGCTCCCCCTGAGTGTGAGCCAACCATGACTGAACCATTTCCTGAGTCTGTTCTGCTCCCCCTGAGCCTGAGCCAACCATGACTGAACCTGGGTCTGTTCTGCTACCCTTTCTTCATATACGCGACTTTGCAGCCTGTAACTCGCGTATATACGCGACTTTTCTTCATTATATCAGCGTATGCAGGATGGAATACTGAATTTCATCACTTTCAGATTCCCCTGTGTCTGTTATGTTAGCTGTCTGAATTATGCCACACCTTTCTGTCTCTGTCTTCTTCAGTTCCTGGAACTGTGATGATGTATGGTCCTCTTGTTTTGAATTCTGAAATCTACTCCTGCATTCCCTTGCTTTATGCCCATAGTTGTTGCATGTATAACACCTTACATTTTTCATGTTCCTTCTATCACAATCAATTGCTTTATGTCCATATGCATTGCAGGCAAAGCAATATCCTTTGAAATACCTGGGATGCGATGATATTTCTTGAACCATTCTACTTCTACATCTGGCTGCAACATGTCCAAGATTATGACATACATAACATTCAACATTATTCAGTGGAGGAAATAATCGTCTATCACATCCATAGTTAGGAGTAAAGGATCTTCCTTGAGGAATTTCTTTCCTTGGTTGTTCCTTGTTCAGCATTTTAGATTTCTCATTAGAGTTTCTTGCCTCACCTTGTGAACTAGATTCACCTTCAACATATTCATGAAAACCAAGACCAGTTTTGATAGCAGGAGACCTTTGGCTATTAAGAATATCATCCAAGACTTTAGTACTATCTTGAAGTCGTAAAAGCTTATCCTTTTCTTCTAGTTTACCTTTCAAGATATTTACCTCAACTTGATGTTGTTCTTCCTTTATCAGATACTGATTCCTTAGGTCTTCTTCAGCTTTTCTTCCTTCTTCCACTTGTCGCTTTAGTTTGATCACTTCATGTTCTTGATCTTCAAGAGCTTCTTTGTTCTGTTCTCTTGATTTTTTAAGATCTTCTTTTAGAGAGAGGATCTTTGATTCAAGCCTTTGAATAGTTATGCTCTGATCCTTTACTACATCCTGCAATTTCTCCCTTACCCTGGTTACTGTCTCCAATTGTTCATTTAATTTGGTAACTTCTTCAGTTTCTGCATTCTTCTTTTCATGTGCCATGAGACTTTTAATATCTTTGCTATTATTGGATGAAGCATTCTTCTTTTCATGTGCCATTAGACTTCTAATATCTTCACTATCATTGAATGGACTTGTAATATGGGTATAGTAGCTTCTACCATCTTCTTCATATATCTTTCCTTTGTTATGAGGGCATCTAGCAGGATAGTGACCAACTCTACCACATAGAAAACATTTGAAAGGTAGCTTACCTTTGAACCGTCCAGTTCCCCGTTCAAGATTTTTGACAAAATTTACCTCATCTTCTTCCTCTGACACTTCGAATGCGGCTTCTGGTGGTACCTCTTGTCACATTTCAAAAGCAGTTAAGATCCCGTGAAGCTGTGACATGGTGATTTTCTGCACATTCTCCTTTTCTTCTATGGTTGATACGTTAGAATCAAATTTAGCAAACAAAGATCTCAAAACCTTTTCAACTAAGACAACTTCCTCAAATTCTTCACCCAGATCCCTCATACAATTCACAATCTCATACATACACAGGAAATAATTAGCTATGCTTTCATTACTATGCATCTTAAGAGTTTCATACCGGATTCTGAGAGTTTGAAGCTTTGCTCTTTTTACCTGATCATCTCCTTCGTAGCTTGTGACGATTTTGTCCCATATTTCCTTAGCTGATTTGAAATGCATGATCTTCATAAATTTTGATTGTGTCAAACTACTCAATAGGACAGTAACAGCTTTGGCATTGAGCTCATATTTCTTCTTCTCTGCTGGATCTGTAGGAGTTGCTGAAGGGAATTTGTATCCTCCTTCTACGATTCCCCAAATTTCTGCTCCAAGTGATTGTAGATATGCAATGGTTCTTATCTTCCAGTGAGTAAAATTGTTCCCGTCAAAGACTGGTGGCCGGATGTGTGCCTCTCTTTCTGGATTAGCAATTCTGATGGATCTTTTCCTTCAAGCGATCAAGCTTCCTCTGAAGGACCTGCTCTGATACCAATTGTTGGAAATAATACTGAGAGGGGGGGGGGTGAATCAGTATTATCAGATCAGTAAAACCTTTCCAATTTCATACTCAGAAACATATACGCTACTTCAATTAAGTGAACCCGTGCGTACACGCTACTGTGTCTAATGCAACCAGCGTATATCTAGAGATCTTATAATTCAGTTAGCTTAATCTTCAGTAAATGCATCAGAACATTATTAAGCATATTAATAGTAAACAGGTGCAGTATAATAGAACAGAACATCACACAAGAGCCACACACATGAACACCATGATATAAGGTGGAAACCCAATGTGGGTGAAAACCACCTGCTGCAATTCGTCTCTTTCTTCTTTAATAAGAAACTTCTTTTACAATGTATTGGTGCAGTCCTTTACCAGTACGCAGGCTACAACCTGCAGAGGGCTACAACCCTCTCTCGTTTTCCAACTACTTCTGGAAGGGAGCTACAACCCCCTCAGCTCTTGTACTAGCCGATCCATTTACTAGTACGTAGGTGCTGACCCTACAACCTTCTTTCCTTCAGGGACCACGTTTCATCAATTTTCAGACTGGATCCAAGAGTATAAAACAAACATTACTGCAATACAATCATCAACTTATACTTGCATCATAAATCATTAAACAACCCAATACTGAATCACTGAAACCCTGTCATCAAGAACACAGAACCCAAACCAGAGCCCAGAACTCTGCAACAACCACCAGAATCAATAGCAACCTGAAATATCAAATCTTATTAAGCATACGCTACTTCACTGTGCCAAAACCGCGTGTATACGCGCTTTCTCCAAAGGCAACCCGCGTGCAGATCTAGAAATAATTACTTATGCCTTCGCTGTCAGATCCGACCCTTGCCAAGCATCCCGAACAAATAAACAATGATACCAGATATTCTCACTTCGTCAGACACATAATGCTTGCCACAACTTGCCTAATGATCTTCTCCTTATATAGCCTTAGGCCCTTTACAATACCACGGTCCAAAACCATAGTAACCCAATACCATCAGCTTCAAAACTAGGGATCAACACGTTCGACGAGACATCAAGGTCCAAAACCATAGGCACAACTTCCAAGGAATAACCGCCGTGGACCAAAGATAAGTTTTCCACATACACGTGCGTTTACTGAAGTCAACCAGCTTGTACACGCGACTTGATATATAGAGAACCTGCGTATACGCGACTTGGTATATAGTGAACCTGCTTGTATACGTGACTTGGTCTTAAAGAACCTACGTGTATGAACTTTCTTGGCATGTTGTACTAAGATCTGTCCTCTGATTAAGTTGCCATCACATGTACCAACCTCCGATCACCTTTACCAACCTCTGAGTGAGTTGCCATCAAGGACAACACTTGAATCATAATGCCAACACTCCATCCACCAAATCCTGGATCACCTCCAACACTTATCCTACCTCCACACTCACTCCTTCACCCTTTCCTCTCCATCCATCCTCCAAAATCTCATTTATGATCATCCTGTAGAAAATTACAGACATCCTGTAGAAAATCACAGACATCCTATAGAACCCCTGTAGACTTCCTGTAAAGGCTCACGAATGAGATTTCTTGATAGCCAAACTCAATGAAACTCTATGGAAAGCTGTTAGGGATCCATTATGCCCTCTCTGAACCTTCCTGACCACTTCCAAGCATTTATTTTCACCAATCCACCTCTACACAACCAAAAACCATCAAATCACATGCATAATAACTCTGGAAACTTATTCACGAATACAAAAAGATGTTTTTCTCAGATGTTACTATAGAAGTAGCTTGGATACATGTATTTACCTTCCTAGAAATCAATGGCATCTCTTCCAGTAGCTTGCATCCTCTTTCTTGCATCAGTAGGGCTAGGGGGTAAAATTAGCGTTTGCTAGGGTTTATGTTTCCTTTCTGCTTTCCAAATTATTTCTGCAAGTAGATCAATCTCCTTTGAGTTAGATTTCATCCATCAGTTAAAAATCTTCTTCTAAGAGCTCATATAAGTTAGCTTAAGCTCCTAGCAGACTTGTGTTGGCTGACCAAGTGATAGCTGCGGCAACAGCTAGTACTTGTGCATATAGTACCGTTGCTTCCAAGTTTGTTACGAACTACCGGGTTGATAAGAGTAAATAAGGGAGTCCCAGGAGTTGCAACATTATTGCTACAATACTAGAGCCCACCATTCTTTCTGGCACCGTTTTTGGGGAAGCGTCAGAGTATTTGTGATTGCTGCTTTTCTCCTATTTCCCTACTCTAACCTTCTTCTAAGTAGTTTATTTCATTTCCATTCTGTAATTTCATTTCCGCAAAAGCAGAGTAGACATTTCCTACATTCATAGATTAGCCTTCCAATTCTGCAAGCATAGAATATAATTTCAATTATGCAAACATAGTCTAGTATTTCATTCTCACAATTTGATTTCAGCAAAATCGCTTAGTCCTTTCCTACTTTCATTTCAATTCCGCATTTTCGTTTCTGCAAGATAGATTTTAGTTAGTTGCAATTCCATCTGTTTCAATTTTTAAGGTACAATCAGAAAAACAAAAAGAAATCAAAAATCTTTTCATGCCTCGTAGGAACAGAGATAATACCAAAACATTTGTACCCAACACCCCCTCCACTTCACTGAGTCACCCTTCTCTCTTCTTTGGTGGTAGTGACCCTGAAGAACCTATAGGTGAACCTCCTGAGATATACGAAGATCCTATAACAGAATAAGAGCAAGAAAACATTCCTTTTGAGACCATGGCTGAAAACAAAAACGGTAGAGACGATGACGAGAGAATAGAAGGTACCTTCCCCATGCGAGAGACCAATGGGGACATGAAGATGAAGAACATAAGTCCCTCAGCCTTACCTAATTTCCATGGATTGACCACTGAAGACCTTGATACCTTCCTGTTTGAGTTTGTTGTCCTTTTGCGAACTTATGACTATGCAGAAGATGAGAAAAAGTTGAAACTCTTTCCCTCTACCCTCAAGGATGCAAAATTACGCTGGTTCATGGGGTTACCTAGAAACAGTATCACAACTTGGGCTCAAATGCAGCAAGCCTTTAACAACAAATATCGGGACTACTATAGGTCAAAAGAAACAAAGGGAGAAATCTTTTGGATGACCATGGGAAATGATGAGTCTTTAGAAGACTATGAGGAAAGGTTTCAACTTAGTTGTAAACATTCCAGGTGCACACTTGACCCTGAATCTTTAAAGCTAGTTCTGCTCCAAGGAGTCCCTTAAGACCTTCTAGATACCCTTCACATGGTAGCTAGAGGAGACGTCTACCAACTACCTTATGAGGACATAAGGAATGTGTTTAGAAACCAGTCTAGGGAAACCCGGAAAAGAGGTAGGGGGAATCCAGTTTCAGCTAGTACTACCTTCTCCAAGCATGAGTTTGCTAATCTGATGGAAGACCTCAAAAGTAAGATGAGATAGAACATTGCCATGCAACTCAATACCTTCCGAATCCAACAAAATAAAGAGAAATTTCAGAGGGCTTTGGCCATTTTTTTCCTAGATGTACGAGTAAGCACCCTAAGAACGAGTTTCCATTGCACTCAGTAGAGGTATGCATCGTTTGTGAGGAAACCCACCCCATGAACCAATGCCTAACCTTGCCTGGATTTAAAGCCATGTACCAAGGGAGTGAGGCAACCATTGAACCTCTCTACTTCCTCAACCAGAGGAGGTTGCACGGGCCCAAACCTTACCAGCAGGGGATGCAAGGGACATCCGAAGCTTATTATAGCCCCAACCAATCTGCTCACATGCCTTCTTGGGGTCCCGCTGCTCATCCTTCCTGGTACGCACCTCCTCCATGGTCTTATCCACCTCAGTACCATGCTCAACCCACTGTTCCTTCGTTTCACTCGCATGCCTAGCCACAACCTCAGTGGAATGCATCTCAACCGAGGTGGAGGCTCCAATACAAATCTCCTCTCGCTATTCTGCTTCCACCACTGGCTCAACCACAACCATTACCTCCTTCTCCTCCAAGACAACCCCAGATGCCTGCTCAACCAAACCCGAACCCCAACAACCGACAGGCCCAACAGGTATACAATGGGGAGACAACATGCCCTGCCTATGTTGTGGAGATCCAGGAGATCAACCTGAGATTCGGGAAGACCCTTCCAGATCGCTAACCTCCTCCCCTAGAGGACTAGGACGAGAAACAAGAAAGTGAACCCAAAACCATTCCACCCTTTCCTGAGTGACTAACAGTAACCACGCAACCAAACCCAGAGGGGACTAAACTTTTGGGAGAACTTAAACAGTTGTGTGTGAAAATACCACTTCTCCAGGCCATAAAATATGTATCGATATACAACAAATTGATTAAGGAGAAGTGTTTCAAGCACCAAGGTAGGCGAAAGAGAGATGCCTCGACTATAAATGTCATAGGACAATTGTCCGATCTAATGTTGGGGCAAGTAAGTTGTCCAAAGTATTTGGACCCTGGGAGTCCTGTTGTTGATGCCCACATCAATGGCACCATTATCCTCCATACCTTGATTTACCTAGGGGCTGCCATTAATGTGATGACCAGAGACACCATGCTTAAACTCAACCTTCAGAGTTCCTTAAGGAAGACCTCGACAGTCCTGCAGTTGGCAGATCGCTCCACTGTGACTCCCGAAGGGATTGTGGAAGATGTCTTGGTCTCTGTTGACTCTTGGGAGTATCCTGAAGACTTCTTGGTCCTTCAGCCAAAGGCAAAGCTTACTAGATACCCCCTCATTTTGGGAAGGCCTTGGTTAGCCACTGCGGATGCTTACATCAGTTGCTGAGCTAGAAACATGACCATCAAGAATGGTCCTATGTCCAAGCAGCTAGTCCTATACCCTCCTGCCCAACCTCTGCTAGAACATGACTTACCATTCTGGTTAGAAGAAGGAGATGAGGATGAGGTCTACTCTACACCATTGTGCATAGTAGAAACCACTAGAGGAGGCCCTCAAACCGATGATGATCTGATTGAGACTTTGATTCAAAATCCTCCTCCCAGTGCACTATCCTTAGGGGAATTGGTGGAAGATGCCTAGGCCAGCACCGTAGTGGACCTCTATGTAACTGATCCGACCTCTCCCAAAGTTAAGAATGTGGAGTTTGGTTGTGAAAGAGCTTGGAAGATCAGCTACTCCCTATCTCCTTCCCAAGAGAAGGAGCTGTGTAGCTTACTGAACAATCATTTAGATGCTTTCGCTTGGAGCTATAAGGAGATGAAAGGAGTTTATCCTTCGATCTGTACCTATCACATTAACATTAAAGGAGATTGTAAACCACTCAGGAAGCCTCAGAGGAGAATGAATCCAACCCTTAAAGACATTGTCAAAGAAGAATTGCAAAAATTGTTGGATGCAGGATTCATCTACCCTATCTCCAATAGTGGGTGGGTCTCACCTCTAGTGCTTATGCCCAAGAAGAACGGGAATGGAGAATCTGTGTAGATTACCTAGAACTTAAAAAAGCCTCCAAGAAATACCATTTCCCTTTTCCATTCATAGATCAAGTGTTGGATGGACTGGCAGGGAGGAAGTTCTTCTCTTTCCTAGATGGGTTCAGCGGGTATAATCAGATGCAAATAAGGCTGGAGGACAAAGATAAAACTACCTTCACTTGTCCATGGGGTACCTTTGCCTACCAAGTCCTTCCCTTTCAGCTATGAAATGCTCCTGCCACTTTCCAAAGAGCAGTATTGAGCACATTTTCTGAGTTGGTCCATGATTCGGTAGAAATCTATATGGATGACTTTACACCTTATGGGTCCAACTTCCAAGAAGCATTGACTAATCTAGGAAAAGTTCCAACCAAGTGCATTGAGATGAACCTGTCCCTCAGTGCCGAAAAATGTGAATTCCTGATGACTGAAGGGACCGTGCTAGGTCATACCATTTCTTGCCAAGGGTTACAGGTGGATCCTAACAAGATAGCTATCATCCAAAAGGTTCCACCTCCGCAAAAGGTAAGGGATGTTTTGAGTTTCCTAGGCTTAGCAGGATATTATCGAAGATTAATTAAAGATTTCAACAAGATAGCCTCGCCATTGTTTGGCCTCTTAGGGAAGGATGTCGAGTTCAAATGGACTGACAACTATAAAGGGGCACTGGATGAGTTGAAAGATAAGCTGGTGTCCGCTCTAATCTTGAGAGGTCCAAACTGGGCCCTACCTTTCCACATCCACACTTATTCCTCGAACAAAGCCATAGGGGCAGCCTTAGGAAAAGTTGAGGAGAAACTACCATATGCCATATATTTTGTTAGCAAAAACTTGTCCAAGGCAGAAATGAATTATACTATAACTGAGAGAGAGTTCCTGGTTGTAGTCCATTCCTTAAACAAGTTCAGACACTACATCACTGGTTATCAAACATTTCTACACACTGATCATGCTGTGATTAGATATTTAATGAATAAGCCTGATGTCAATGCTCCTATTATTAGATGGTTACTTTTGTTGCAACAATCTGATTTGACTATTGTCGACAAGCTAGGTAAGGAAAATGTTGTTGCTGACTTCTTGTCTAGATTTGATTTTCCTGCAGGTGACAAAGGAACAGTGGATGACTAAATGCCAGACGAACATCTGTTTGCTATCTCAGTACTCTCTCCATGGTTTGCTGATATAGAAAATTAATTGGTCTCAACACAGTTCCTCTGCATCTATCCTCAAAGGAGAAGAGAAGAATTGTAAGGAAGAGTGCCCCATTCACTTGGATCGGGGGAAACTTGTTTAAACTTGGTCCAGATCAAATCTTGAGGCGGTGTGTTAGGGAGGAGGAAGTATTTGACATCCTCCTAACCTGCAATGATGGACCTTGTGGAGGCCACTTTGCAGCAAAAAGGACTGCCTTCAAAAATCTATAGGCAGGCTACTATTGGCCTACTCTTCATCAAGATGTCAGAAGATACATGGGCCACTGTGACCGATGTCAGAGGATGGGGAAACCGACTCCAAGGGATGAAATTCCTCTCCAACCTCAAGTGACCTTGGAGCCATTTGAGAAGTGGGGCATGGATTTTGTGGGTCTTATCAACCCCCCTTCAAAGCAAAGGTCTTACATCATTGTGTGCGCCGACTATCTCACCAAGTGGGTAGAAATAAAGGCAATCAAAGCATCAACAGAAGAAAAGGTGGCTAAGTTTTTAAGGGAAAATATCTTCTACAAGTTTTGCTACCCATGAGAGTTAGCCACCGATCAAGGAAGCTAGTTCATCTCCAACTTGATTGAAGAATTTCTCGCTCATCACAATATCAAGCACAGGACTTCCACCCCATATCATCCACAAGCAAATGGGTAGGTGGAAGTCACTAATAGAGCATTGGAAGGGATTTTGACTAAGGTGGTGAGCAACAGCAGAAAGGATTGGGAAGATCGCCTAGTTGAGGCTACCTGAGCCTACAAAAGCACTTGGAAGACTACAATAGGTTTCACACCTTATGAGTTGGTCTACGGGAAGAAAGCTTTGATGTTCATAGATTTCAAGTACAACACATTGAGGGTGGCAGCTCAACTGGTCCTAGATACCTACCATGCTCAACATGAAAGATTTTTGTAGCTGAATGGATTAGATGAACACATAATGCAGGCCCTCCTCCACTCAGAAGTAGTTCAACTCTAGAGGAAGATATGGCATGACCGACACCTTCATGAAAAGCAATTCCAGTCAGGAGATTGGGCACTGCCGTATGACTCAAGATACAAGGATTTCAAAGGGAGGTTTAGGAAAATATGGTTAGGACCATATACAGTGGAGAAATGCAATGAAAATGGTTCAATCCTTATCAGGACCATTGATGAAGAAGCCATCCCCATGCTTGTCAATGGGCATTGATTGAAAATCTACAAGAAACCCCTTTCGTGGCAGGAGTTCCTTGAAACTATGGAAAAATCGGTGCTAGTAGTAGAGCAGGCTTCTGCCTCTATTCCCGCCACACCTTGATCATCAAACACAAAAAAAAGGAATAAAAAGATCCCTGGGTGAAAACCTCTTCGAGGTGCCTATTGTAGATAGTGGGGTTGAAAACCTCATGGAGGCGCCCTTGCTATCTCTCAAAAAAATAACGAAATGCAATAAAAACGATCCCTAGGTGAAAACCTCTCCGAGGCGCCCAGGGCATATAGTGGGGGTGAAAACGTCATGGAGGCGCCCCTATTGTCTCTCTCAAAAAGAAGAAGAAGGAGAAAAATGAAGAGAAAAAGAAAAAAAGAGGTCTGATCTCTGAAATTATTGCAGGTTGCATGGAATACACTGCAACTAAAGAAGGTCACGCAAAACGAGGACATGGGTCCATCCCAAGCTACCAGACATCCTCATAGACACTCCCCCCATGGCCACTCACTTTTTCCAAGATTTGAACACTTTCAGGCCAAGATTCAACCTCCTACATGAAGTTTTGAGCTTTCTACAGGAAGTTTCAGGACTTTCTATAGGAAGTTCTGCATTTCTACAGGAAACATCATGTAGAGACTTCGGGCAGGAAAAAATCTATTCTGGAAATGTATTTAAAGCTTCAAGTCTGTTGATGAGGTCTACAGCCACCCCTCTCTTCCATCCATCATCGGTTTCATCGCTTTCCACTGCCATGCAACAATCTGGTTATGTATTCCTGCAAAGTCATGGAAAGAGTCCTATTTTCCACATATTGAAATTTTTTTCCCCAAGGGACAAATCAAGCATTCAAAGGTTTGCACACTCTACCTATCAAAGCTCCATCAGGACTTGTCATCGACGAATATAACCTTGCTCATTTCAGCATGCGTCCCAGAAGGAGAAGCAGCTACAGGATGTCCTAAAGGAATCTTGTAGCAGCTAATTCGTCTAGAGCACATACCATGGAGTCGATAGCAGCTAAGATCAGTGCACGGGACATGCAACCATCTCTTCTTGGACGTGAACACATCCTCAACAACTGAGAAAAGACAGAGTTGTGCATGCAACATTCACAACCAGAAGATCGGGTCCCAAATCTTTGCAGACAACATCAACCAATGAAAGAAGGAGTTCCACTGCCTGTGCACGAAGTAGCAGTGGGCAAAGCCATCGTTCGATGTCCCGAAGCCTGCAAAACATGTCCATGGCCACACAGGTAAGTGTCTAACCTTATTCGTCAAATTTTATAGGCTATACTCTAATTCCCTGTTGTCAGTCGAGTTTTGGGTAGAAATAGAATTCTAACCAGGGATTTGGTGAAAAGGGAAATAAAAACATCTGAGGGATACTGTCTTCCAACTTCTGGAGGAAACCATACACATAATTCCCCTTCTGACCAAGAGCACAAGCCAAAATGGAGTATTTTCATCATGCCTGGAGGGTTTATTAGAAAGGAACCCTCAGATTCCAAAAAAATGCGGGAAACGCTCTGGGTGGTAGACCTATTTACCTGTGCTAATTGGATGACCTTCTGTGATAGAATCCAAGGTTATGACGATGAGGTAACAGAAGAATTCCTAATGTCCCTGCAGCCTAAATCCAAAATACTGGCCATAGTAAATTTCAGAGGGTTGACCCTTAATCTGACCCCACAACTCATTAGTTGAGTCACTGATATGCCATTGGGGATACCCTGGAGCAAAGAGAAGAGGTCATTGGGCCGAAAAGCCAAAAAGGAATTCTTCCTACCAGAGGAGCAGTTTTCAGAGGATAAAAATGGGGTCCAGAGAGCTAGCTTACATCCATTTTGGAGTGAGGTCAACCTTCAGATTATGAAATACATTACCTGTGAGGGGAAGTTCAGTATTGTATATGGTTATCACTTCCGGCTGCTAACTGAACTCAGACATAAGATGGATTTACCCACAGAACAAAAGTTAAGCATCCCATATTTCCTCCTACAATCATTAATGGAGTGTGGAACAAAATTGCAAGAAGGGACACCAGACCAGCTGGCCCATCATGGGCTTATGAAGCTTCTAGTAGAAGATGTCCTCCATACCAATACTGTCCCTCTCTCTTGGGAGATTTTCCGAAATATGTCCAAGGACAATGATATTCGGATTCTGGCAGAAGAACTCACCTCATCCAGCAGTGAGGAAAGGGAGCATAT
Source organism: Pinus tabuliformis (assembly GCA_031772625.1). Lineage (NCBI taxonomy): Eukaryota > Viridiplantae > Streptophyta > Pinopsida > Pinales > Pinaceae > Pinus > Pinus tabuliformis. The sequence goes on from CM062809.1 coordinate 1,017,325,443, forward strand.
TGAGGCAGAGAAGAAAACTAAGGGTAAGGAAAATAAGGGTAGGAAAACCCAAGACAGACCACCACAGGAAGAGCAAGAAGAGAAACATGAAAAAGACCAAACTACTGAGGCCAAAGCTGTGGGTGAAATAAAGGCACAAACGCCAAGGGAGAAACAATTGCAAATCAGGGCAGAGAGGATTGAAAATATCCAAGCAAGTGAGGGCACACCCAAGGCAACCACAACACAAATCAAAGAGAAGGCACCCCAACCAAGCAAGCCAAAACAGTAAAAACTGGTTCTATAGGAAGCCAGAAGACTGTTTCTACAGGAAGCCAGAAAACGATCAGTACAGGACGTTCTACAGGAAGTCTGGGGAAAAGGCAAAAGAAGGAGAAATCACCTGAGGTTCTAGCCAGGGAGGCAGCAGCTGTGCTGGCCACCCTTAGCACATCTCAAAAGCAGAAAGGGAAGTGAAAGAGGGATCTTTCCATGTATTTTAAGGCACGAAGGAGCGTAAGGATAAAGACTGGCAAACCCTAGCCACCGTTAAAAGAACCAATCACAATTGTAGACACCCATGCCACACAAAAGGAGAGGTCTCCCTCCAAGCCATCCATCACTTATGAACAGGGAAGCTTGAAGACATCCACCTGGAGAGAAAGAATGAAAATGTTGGACACAAAGCCTCTCTACAGAATGCTGAAACTATTCTACAAGAAACATTGGCCAGGCTCAAAGAGACCGAAGAAATGGAAGGTGAGGCAGCCAAATCACCACAAAGGGAAGAAAAGGTAGAGCACATTACGGAACCTAGGTCCCAACCCAACTTGGGCTCCTACTATAACTTTTTCGAGGCTGGCAAGATTATTCCTCAGAAAACCATAGTGCCACTTTTCCTTGCACTAGAAGAAGAGAGAGTGAGGACCCACACTTGGATGGAAATCGCTAAGTCCAAGGGTGTGGCAGATATAGGTCTTTTGGAGGAATAGCTCAAGGAGGAAATAAGGGAATTGGATATGTTACGACATGTGGAAAGCAGCCAGCGGGTCAAGCTACAGGAAGAAAATGAGCTGCTTAGACATCAGATACAGTTACAGGGGAAAAGGAAGGAATACAGGCCTCACATCTTGGGAGAACAATAGCAACAGGAGGAGGCCACAATAGTCAAAGATACCACTGATGAACAACAGAGAAGGGAAGGGATGAAGGCTGAAATACAATCTCTGAAACATCAGGTACAAGAAGAGGAGGCCCAACTGGCCCGCATGGCCAGCTGGGCAATGGAAGCTCTGTAGTGTAGGCAACCTACCAAATCCTATGCCCTATACCTCAAGGACCAGTGGTTACAGTTTTAGATCAATACCTTCGCTCAAAGGGGCATCACCCGATTCTAAAATTATCATTAGTTTGTAGCTCTATGTAGCAGTAGTTCATCCAAGGATAGGGCTAAATTATCAGAGTTCTGCAGTATCATAGGCAAAGAACTCAGTGAGTCACTCATGATTAGAGCAAAGCCGGATGACCCATCAACATCGATAAGCACCCACCAACACTTGGCCAACATTCATCAGGATTTACAAGGATACATTGAGAAACAAGCTCAAGCTATTGCCCACTTCGAAGACATGGAGAGATTGTTGGGAGAAAACTGCCTGCATGCCTGCACAAGGTGGTGGAACACACTGCCTCATAGCTTGAAGATAAGGGAATACTACTCTCCCACTAGGATGAGGGAGGCCTTGGTAAGGGTACCTCAATACAAATAGTTGATGCAAAATCTGCAGGCCAATTGGATTGGCCTGAAATTCAATCCTCCTTTGCTTTTGGGATTGCTAGAAGGAGTTAAGGAAGAGGAGGAAGGTAGACAGTGGGAGGAAGTGGAAAGGAATGTAGGATTCCATGACTGGGAAGAGGATATCAAGCCATAAAGGATGATGAGCTCAACTAGTTTCTTAGAGGATGAGCAACCCACTTAGCAGGGGAGTGATGATGAGCCTCGAACTGGGTAACTTATTGGGCTCATTGTGCCTAATTTTCCTGTTTCAATCCTCCATTTTTCATAGATTATACATGTTTTTTACTACATTTATGTTATTTGAATGAATAAGGGTGGTCACTCTACCTAGGAGGCTAATACATGGTTATTTCAGGTTTTTTGGACAAATTTTGGAGCAAAACAAAGCAATCATGGGTCAAATGACAACCAAGCTTGAGGTGAGGATTCGTAGGGAGGTTGTCTCTTACATTAAATGGCCTTCCCTGAAATCTCCACCCTCAACTCCGAGCTCCACAGGCCACCAAAACGAATTGTAAAGGCAGCCAGGCAGCTTTGGGAAGAGTGATTGTTTGCTAGCAATTGGGACAGCTGAGTCCCTTGAATTTAGGAGGGTTGCTAGGCCCGTTCTAGTGTATAATTAGGAAGGCCTCAACCTTCATAGTTTACTTTTGGAACTGTTGGTATTTGCACTATAGTGCTGCCCTTTTTCTCAGTTTGTATTCTTGTAGCTACTGTTGTATAACTTTCTTGTGATGATTATTTTTGAATAATGAGAAGCAGTTTTACTTGGCATTAGATCTGAGTCCTTTATAGGAGCCTGCAGCTCTTGGGGTTGGGCCCAACCCGAGTGCTAAGGCCTCCTTTATGTATTGTTATTTGTCTTTTATGCATTTGCAAAATCATTTCTGTTAAGTAGATTAGATCTTGCTGATAAACTAGGTCACTATTGATGATTAGAAAGGATTTTGATGTTCAAATTAAGTTGATGGGATATTGACAGGGAAAAGCTCCAAAAAGGCCATCAAGCACCTATGATTTCACCTCTCCCTCAGTGGGATCAGGAACTGGAATCAAGGTGACCTTGCTGCCCACAGAAACACTGACTTTTCTTTGCCATGAAATCATTAGTGTTTGGTTTTCATTTGCAGAAGTTGGTTACATGTTCAGATTCTTGAATGCTTCATTGCATAGTTAATATACATAGTTTTCTTGCAAATAACACTTCTGTTCATGCTCTTTACTGTTATCTAGATCAGATTAGGTCAACGTAGCTAGGTTTCAGATTTTACAAGTCTTTGTTGGTACAACTGGAAAAACCACTTGCAGAGCACCTGTTATTCTTCCTCATCTACCCATTCTCCATCAATACCACCTTCTTCATCCTCTACTTCAAACCCTTGCCTCACATTTGCCATTTGCTCACATAACCCTAATTTTTGTGCAACATTGCTTCAGTCTTCCTTGAACAAATCCAGCCATCTACATTTGTCCTCAACTCCATCCACCAAATCCTGGATCACCTCCAATGCATATCCTACCTCCACACTCACTCCACCTTTTCCTCTCCATCCATCCTCGAAAATCGCATTTCTGAACATCCTATAGAAACTTAGAGACATCATGTAGAAAATCACAAACATCATGTAGCACCCCTGCAGACTTCCTGTAGAAGCTCACAAATGAGGTTTCTTGATAGCCAAACTCGGTTAAACTCTATCGAAAGGTGTTAGGGACCCCTTAGGCCCTCTCTGAACCTTCCTGACCTCTTCCAAGCATTTCTTCTCACCAATCCACCTCTGCACAACCAAAAAGAGTCAAATCGCATGCATAATAACTGTGACAGCTTATTCAAAATTAAAAAAAGATGTTTTTCTCATATGTTACTATAGAAGTAGCTTAGATACATGTATTTTCCTTCCTAGAAATCAATGGCATCTGTTTCGGTAGCTTGCATCCTCTTTCTTGCATAAGTAGGGCTAGGTGGTAAAATTAGGGTTTGCTAGGGTTTACGTTTCCTTTCTGCTTTCTAGTTTCTTTCTGCAAGTAGATCAATCTCCTTTGAGTTAGCTTTCATCCATCAGTTAAAAAGGTTCTTCTAAGAGCTCCTAGAAGTTGGTTTAAGCTCCTAGCAGACTTGTGCTAGCTGACCAAGTGGCAGCTGCGGTAAGAGCTAGTACTTGTGCATACAACACCATCGCTTCCAAGTTTGTTACAAACTACTGGGTTGATAAGAGTAAAGAAGGGAGTCCCAGGAGTTGCAGCATTATTGCTGCAATACTGGAGCCCACCACCTGTTGATGTAGAGTCAACTACATATTCAACCAAAAAAACATCTACTTTTTTTGTGAATGGTCTTGTTGCTCGTACTACTAGTGTTACTGGAGGTGGTGGAAAATAAACTATTGGTCCTATATAGTTTGATTAGATTTCTGGGTATGCATATGTATCTTCAACTGCTTCAATGGTTGTTGAATCAACTAATGGATTAACTAAATCACTTGTTTACAATCCCTTCACTTATAGCTTTGTTCCTTCCCCTGCCTATGCCTAGATTAATAGGTACTAGCAGCCACCATTAATAGGTAATAATAACAAGTTAGGTGTATGAGCATTCTAGGAAGATCCAATGATGAGAATGGTGTTCTTCCACTGAGGTATAAGTGGATATTTTATCTACCTTGATGCTAGTCAAGAGATGGACGATGGGCCTAGAACATGATACGTTGCTGGTGTTGTTGGGTTAGATGATGGTATTGGATAAACAAACGTTGTGTAGGGTGATTCGAGTTGATATCCTTATGGTTTTCGATCTCGATCAAATATAAGTGGATATTATGTAATCTCCATTGACTAATTAATTATAACTTCTATTGTTGGGTGACCCAACTACCTTTACCTTAGCCGTTGGGTAAACGGGTGAAACTTAGTAGACTGGAACTAGTTAAGCGGTATATTTCATGCACATGTCATTAGGCAAGTAGATTCCCGAGAGCGTGTTGGATGAGTGAAGCAATTCAAATTGTAATATGGTGTTGCTTCAAAGCTGTGGGTTAGGATCGATCCTCTCTCACTCTATCTTCCTAGGGTTTTGTTATGGTCTAAAGCTAATTTGAGGTTGGCTAGTCTAATCCTAATCTCATTGTAACCATGAAGCTCTTCCAAAGAATGTTCGTCGGGGTAAGGGTAACTATATCCTATTGTGGTACCTCTCAATTCCTAACTTTAGTAAGTGTTTGTTGTCACTAAATGTCCTGAAGTTTCACTTCGTAAATGAGGCACTCACTTGTCCTTTCTTGGTTGGTTGGTTCGTGAGTTAGTCCTGCTAACGAGAAGTGTTGTCATATTATATATGTAATAATGGTAATGAAAAAAGACTATAAAAATGTCTATTTCTCGCCTGATCAGCTTATTTTATGGTGACATTATAGAAAAGCAACTTAGATGGGGTGTTTTTTTCTATTGGCATCCTATTCGCCTGTGTCAATGCCAATAGGAAAGCGTGCAACGAACCAACCATCGAAAAAGCTCAATGCCATTGAACCACAATCCCATCCATTCAAAGATGCTTATTTTTCATGTTAAGAACCAATTTGTGGTAGTGAAACAATCTTAGCTAAAGTGAAACCCTCTTGGCCTAATAAACCATCATGCCATGCAACTAAAAGTGTTTCTAAACTAATTTACCACCATCCATCTATCCATCCGGTACTTCTAAAAAGTCTATAGAAGTGGCCTCTAAGTGATTCATTCTAGTGGTACAGGTATAATAGATCTAGGTAGTATGGTAGTGAAATAGTTTGTGGGAAACAGGGGATTTTTCTTCTTCATAGTAGCTACTCTCTCCCCTCCCTCATATTCCTTGTAGAATAAATGAGTTGGGGTAGGAAACACTTTGTCTCTCCCCTATGGTGAAGGTAGTAAGTAAATTATCATAGAACAAGTAACTATGAGGTGGGTTCAAGCATGAATAGTTAGGTCTATTCCTCTCCCTTATGGGCTTTAGCCCTTACAGAACCTAGGATCATCCTCTAATTCTACCGTTCATTTCTATCTTCGCTTTCTTTTGTGCTTCCGAGCACCTCAATAGTGGTTCAGAAGAAGGCACTCTTGAAGGCGGAAAATTGAAGGTTGCACCTACTGGAACAAGAATCTTTGGAACAACTGGAGATGCGATGTGGAACACTTCAATAAAGACCATTTAATAAGTGGTAGAAGGATCAGAGTTCTGATACTTCACCCTGTACTTCCTTCTACGTACGCATATTTATTTTTCCATATCCCTCCCAACCTACCATTGCAATCATCCCCGTATTGTTTTTCCACTGATTCCAAGTGGAGTCCTCCCCATGACAACGAAGAAATATGTTTTCGCATACTGCTACTAAGAACCTCTTAGTTGTAATCCTTTTCCTGCATCTCAGTTGTCGTTGTTGACCATGGAGAGATATAAATATCAACATTCGTGATTTGAGGAATACGCTTAGAGGAGGGTTGGTTTGTCTAGAGTGAATACAACTAGAAAAATATGGCTTATAGAAGGGCTTGGGAGCATATAAATGATTGAGTTTATCACTAGGCGGATAGGATGGAACGAGATTGGTTATACTAGACTCCTAACGACAAAACCAGAAGATTCAAAATATTAATCACGGACCTAAGGTATGGTGGGACCAGCTATTCCACTATTATCATATGTGAAATATTATCCAGTAGCAGTTCTAAAATTTCCATAAACACTAAGCTAGATTTGTTTCGCACTGCTAGAACTTCTGCTACATATGGTTCTCCAACTCCTAACCATTAATAGAATTTCTTTCTTTCCACCTGTTGTGTTGATTTCTTGCTTCTCATAACTGGATAACTTGATGAGAAACTCCCTAATGAGAAAGGTATGATGCTCCTTGTTAGGTCCAATATACAAATTCTTCCTCGATGAAGCTACATCTATGCTCACCAAGTTATGTGAGTGAATGGGAGAAATTGTTGTTATTCTCTCATAAAATAGATTGTTATGGATAAACCTTATAATTTTTTGTTTGTTTATTTGAAAGTGGAATCCATACTTGTGAGGAAAGAGAAGGAGATATGGGAATGAATGCTTTCATAACCTTATATAAATAATCCAACCTTAATTTATTTACTTCAGCAAGCGTGTAAATTAATAACCTATTTCTAAGTCAATCTCCTATCTATCTGCCTATCTTAACAGTGCATAAATGAGATTCATAATGAAGCTAAAGTACATTTATGTATGCACTATGAATATTGGGTCAAGGGACTTTGAAACTTGCAGCAACCCCTCCCTTAGGACCTACATTATTATGTATGTAATAATACGTCTATTCATCATATACATGAAAACCACTTAAAAACTTATCCAAACTACCATGTCGAGTCTATTATCTACATATTAGATTGAGACGTTTCAAGCAAGATCAGAGGAATGAGTGAGAAGAACCAAGCAAGCGGACATACCCTTCAAAGCATGGGTGGAAAAAAATCTATATCTATGGAGGGTGGGGACTATCTTTCAAGCATATAAGAATAGATATAGTACTTTGGATCAGCTTTTCATGACTCATATCGTGGTGGGTAACCCCATCCAAGCATTGGGGTAGAAGTATACTCCATCATCGGGGCAAAGGTACCTACATGCATTAGGGAGTTAGATAAATATATGAATCGTAACATGAAGGCTGAAAGAAAAGTGGGTAAGTGCTCCTAATGTTTCCTGATTGGAATGTGGAATTTCATGTCCATGTAGATGCATCCAACATTTCCCTAGGACCAATGCCTGTGTAGCCAAGGGAAGGGAATCTCAATCACCTTGTTTTTTTTGCAATTAGGAATTTGTCTCAAGCCGAGCACAACTATACCACCAAGGCGGGGGAAATGATAGTTGTGGTGTATGATTTACAGAAGTTCCACTGTTATCTATTCTATTGGAAGGCCATTTTCAGTTCTGCACAGACTATTTAGCTCTAAAGTACTTACTGAATAAGCGTATCTTAGAAGTATGAATTTGCAGGCGGTTGTTGTTACTTCAAGAGTTCTCTTTTAACCAATGCATGTTAATTGGGTTGAAGCAAGATATCGAGTGGAAGAACCTGTAAATGCATCTTATCCACCTGTGGGACACGAGAAAGGAGTAAAGCTACCACCTTCATCCAGTAGTTAAAAGAGGAGGTTTATATTGAGAAACCTCTAGGCTATGAGAAGAAAGGCCAAGAGCACAAAGTGTGCCGATTGAAGAAAGCTCTTTATGGGCTGAAGCAAGCACCAAGAGCATGGTATAGTAGGATAGATTCCTATCTATTGGAAAATGAATTTGCGAAGTGTGAGAGAGAACCCACCGTCTACATCAAAGAAAATGATGGTAAATTGCTAATTGTTGTGTTATATGTTGATGATGTTATTTTTACACGTAATGATGACTACCTCATTGAACAGTTCAAAGCAGTCATGAAAGAGGAATTTGAAATGACTGACATGGGTTTGCTGAGATACTTCTTAGGAATAGAAGTAGATCAAAATGAAAATAGGATTTTTATTTCACAAGAAAAATATGTAAATGAAGTGTTGGGTAGATTTAATATGCAAGAGTGCAAGGCAACAATCACTCCCACAGTAATGGGATTAAAACTCAGCAATGAGGATAGTAGCAAGGACTTTGATCCTAGTTTGTACAAGAGCATAGTTGGAAGCCTAATGTATTTGACTGCAACTAGGCCTGACATAATGTTTGTTGTTAGTTTAATTTCCAGATTCATGGAGAGGCCAAAGGACGCACATTGGCAGGCAACAAAAAGAATTCTGAGGTATGTTAAAGGTACTAAAACGTTTGGCATTTTATATACAATCTCAGAATGTTCAAATTTGGTTGGATACACTGATAGTTATTGGGATGGAAGTGTAGATGATCAGAAAAGCACTTCCGGTTATGTTTTTCACATGGGTTCAGGAGCCATTTCATGGGCTTCTAAGAAGCAGTCCATTGTAGCATTGTCTACAGCAAAGGCGGAATATGTGGCAGCTACAACAGCAACATGTCAAGCAGTTTGGATGAGAAGGACGTTGAGGAGCTTAGGTCAAGTGCAGGAAAAATCAACAGTGATTTTTTTGTGACAATAGCTCAGCTATTGCATTATCCAAGAATTCAGTGTTTCATAAGAGAACGAAACACATTACCACAAGGTTTCACTACATCACAGAATTGGTGAGCAATGGAGAAATTGTTCTACAACATTGCAGGACTCAAGAACAACTTGTAGACATTTTGACAAAGCCATTGGACCAGAAAAGCTTTGAATTTTTGAGGAAATGTCTGGGTATGACTCATAACCTCAGCAGCTGAAATTAATGGGGAGTGTTGAAATATTAATTTCAACCGCACATTTATTGCAATGTTGTTTTGGCAAAACCACCCAGACTTCCCCGCATCACCTATTGGAAAAAGCGGTATCCGTGAGAAGGGCTCCGAACACCCCGACCAAGTGACACGCGTCCTCAGTACGATTTGAAAACCACCAATCCCTCAGCAATTAAACATCGTTTGGTTTGTGTGAGTTAGCCTTGCGAGATGCGTCCGATCAAGTCAACGGACCAGGATCTTCTTCAACTTGCATGAATTTTTTTTGGTTTTACCGAACGGTTTTAACATTAATGTATTTAATGAACTATCATAGTTTTAGGTAAAAGCTTTAAAAAATTTCATACGGCATGTATTTTTTTTTGCTAACCCATATGATGTGTGAGTGTTGACTTTTAATTGTAATTGCACACAGGAGGAAAAAAAAAACTCGTTCTAGGGAAGAAGAGGGCTCGCAGATGCAGAGGAAATAACGGGAAAATCAATGCACAGCAGTGCGAATTCTTGAGGAGTATATGCATTGAAATGCATAATTAAATGTATGGTGTGGAACAACAGCATAAATGAAAACTTTTGTTAAATGCGATGTGAAAAACAAGCCAGGCATTTAAGAAATTCTTCTTGGGTGAATGTGAAAGTTTTTTTTTATTTTACAGCACTAAACCTATGTAAGAAAATTGCTTTTACAATAGTAAATCAATGTAAGAATTTTTATTCTACAGCACTAAATGTAAAAGCCCTTTTTACAGTAGTAAAATGTGAATGAATATTTTACACAACAATGTAAAAATCATTTGTAAAAGAGAGACAGAGTATTTTGTTTTTGGTGAAAATTTTTGGTGAATCCCTCTGAGAGCGAGCAAGAAAATTGTATTAGCCAGTGTATAAATTAATACAAGTTTGTTTTAGCTAAGAAACTCTGCTTTGCTCAGAAATTTTATTTGGGCTTCCCTGTGCAAAAGATCCTGTGGAAGAAAAACAGAGCATTACTATGTGTCTAGTTAATTTGTGTTTGAAATTGCCAGAAATTTCCAACAATATGGGATTGTTACGGAATTCAGGAATGTTGCCTCGTGATCTCGGTCTCGAATGATTCCAATTGGATTATAAACTCACTAATAATGCTTCTTCCTTTGTTGATGCTATTTCTTAAGCAACTACTCGCTAGGATACTTCCTCTGCATTACCTTATTGAACCTATGCCTTACCACCTAGTTATACTTATGTTCTTGCAGTTGTGAACAATTATTATCCTATTATGTTAGCTTTTGGATGGACCCTCTCAGACAAGGATTTAGCAAGGAATAGGAATGGGGATGCTATTACAGGAGTAACAAGGGATATAAAATGGTGATCATGGCGATACATTGTTACTGGTCAACTAGCGGTTATCTCTGGGCTTGGTTCTTTATCCGCTTCTAGGTATTGATCTAGAAATTTAACAACTTAAACTGCACCCGAGGCATCTACATCCCTTCCTACTATGGGTTCTACTTTATTGGTTAGTGTTGCTACTAGGTCTTCATCTTCCCTTTCTTCTCGTGTTACCTTAGCTTTTAGATTATATGTTGCTGGTCATGGTTCATTTTCTTAATCTACTGAATAAACATAGGATTCTACTACTATTCTTGTCATTTCTCATGGTGTTTCAATGCCTGGGACTAGTTCTGGACCTAGAAGATCTGCATATGGTGATTAGGATGCTTACTCTGCTACTAATTTACCTACTGGATATGCTGCTAGCGGTACTGGTGGATCGAATCTTGGTAGAACTGTTGTTTCTTACTCTACTCGTGCAACTGGATATGGTTCTGATGTGGAACTAACTGGATCTCGCTCTCTAACATGAAAGGTGGACACTGGTTCTCTATGTCAAAATGGAAAGGATCGAGGTACTGTCACTGCGTCTGTAGGCTTTGTGTTTTCTCTTGGTAAAGAGACCTATGTTCTTAGCTCTATTACTATTACTGGTGCTGAACCGACATGATCTATTTTTTTGGTGCTATATCTACTACCATGGCTACTGGTGGTTCTTTTACTCTATATCAATCATGAAAAGCTCCTTCAGCTCATTCACCTCTAGACCTAAAATCTTCATATTCATCTTGATCACTATCTCTATCACTACATTAGGTGGTTTTATCTAATGTGGTGGTTAGTTCCCGTTCCCCATGTGTAGTGGTTAGTTCCCTATATGTGTCTCTGTATGGATCATCACAACTCGATCACGAAGGTCATCATCTCGATCACAAGGCACTAGTTCGTTTGCTTAATTATCAAGATCTACTTAGGTTGAGCCTGTTGCTGTAGAGTCAACTACATATTCAACTAAAAAAACATCTACTTTTCTTGTGAATGGTCTTCCTGCTGGTACTAGAGGTGGTGGCGGATAAACTATTGGTCCTATATAGTTGGATTAGCTTTCTAGGCATGGGTATGTATCTTCAACTGTTTCAATGGTTGCTGAATCAACTACTGGATTAAATGAATCACTTGTTTATAATCCCTTCGCTTATAGCTTTGTTCCTTCCCTTGCCTATGCCTAGATTAATATGTACTAGCAGCCACCACTGAATAGGTACTAATAACAAGTTAGGTGTATGAGCGTTCTAGGATGATCCAACGACGAGAATGGAGTTCTTCCACCGAGGTATAAGTGGATATTTTATCTGCAACGATGCTGGTCAAGAGATGGATGATGGGCCCAAAACAGGATCTGTTGCTGTTGTTGTTGGGTTAGATGATGGTATTGGATAGACAGACGCTGCGTAGGGTGCTTCTAGTTGATATGCTTCTGGTTCTCGATCTCGATCAGGTATAAGTGGATATTCTGTAATCTCCACTGACAGATTAATTAGAACTTTTATTGTTGGGTTTCCAACTGCCTTTACCTTAGCCATTGGGTAAACGGGTGTTGGGTCTACTACTTAGTCAGCTGCTTCTACCTCTACCTCTACCTATCCTACTAGTGATGGATAAGAAACTGTGTCTGCATCAATAACCTTAGATCTCGACTCATACGTCCAGAGTTGCTGGTTGAGAAATAGCTCTGTGTACCACTAGTTCCTGACTCGGATAATAGATCCCCTTTCCTTTATTTGGTGTCGGCTCATCATAGATGCAACAGTATTAGTTGTTGGCTCATCACAGCCTATAATACTATATTTAGTATCATCTAAACCTTGAGCTCCGGAACATCCATGGTCGCTTAGATAATATAATGTTCCCTAAAGGAGTAATCCTCATCTGTGCAAGAAAGGTGTGAATGTATAATCACTGGGCCTAAACCTCTGTACCATAGTTTAGGGGCTAGTCATTCCCGATCTCACTCTAATTTTGAAACAAATGAAGAGATTCATTTTCAGTTGAGAAGAATCTGAACCTTCAGCTCGAGGGAAAAGAGTGAGTCACCTCGAACGATAGCATCTAAGTTAGTTTTCATGAACATGTGGATAACTATTAGTTAGAGAAGATCCCTAGAACATCATTTCCTTGAGCTCTAAATGAAGGTATGGATCAGGTCAGAATTGAATCACCAGATCATCATCATAATCTCAAGGTCTAATGGAAATGAAATTGAACAAGTAATGTCTTAGAAATTCTGAGGATATGGGTATGTATATTTATCTTCATATAGATATGTTGTTGAAGCTAGAGGATCTGCAATTTGAGATAAGGTGTAATATCCATTGGCCGGAATGTTTGTTATCATATGATCAGGAAAATGATATACCTCAGTGCACCCCACCCATGGGTCAATTACGTCTTTCACTTGGACACCTTTACCAACTTTCCAACAAATTAGTTAATGAATTGATCGAAGGGCATCAATAAGAGCTTTCTAAAACATCGAGCCTTTTTGTGGGATTTGGACACCTCAACCAATCCAGTAGAGACTGGCTCCATAGATTTTTATCAAATAACCTCTTTCCATAATCCATTGGAATTTATTATCCTCCATACACTCTTGGCTACCAAGGCATAAATAATAATTTTTTTTGACAACCTAGCCCCCTTGGGATTTTGGGAGAGAGAATTTATTCCACTTAGCCAAAGGCAATCCTTGTTTCTCCCAGCTACCATACCATATGAATTAGAAAAAGAGCCATTGAGTCTTGTAAAGAATGCCCCTAGGGATCAAAGATAGTATTTACGAGAAGACAGGTTGTGCTTCTAATACTGTTTTAAGTAGAACTAGTCAAACCCATCTTGATAACCAATGGTTACACTAGTGGTGAATACCCTTCTCCATTTTCCTTGTAAGCCAATTCCAATCATGCTTTTGATAATAATTTTCTTTTAAGAAACTTTTTTGGCTCCATAATCAGATCTTTACCCATAATCTATTAAGAACTGCAATATATATATATAGGTGCTCTAGAAAGGTGGGAAGAAGGTTCCAAAGAAAATCAGATCCAGCTTACCTACTAGATTATAGGCACTAGATGAAATAAGAATCACATAGACTAATATGATTAGAATTTAATAACTAACTCCAAATATTGGACAAAAATACTCAACAAGAACATTATAACAAAAATTGAAGCATGAACTATGCATTCTAACAATGAGTATGTTAAATAATCCACTTTATTTTTAAAACTAAAGGTTGTAAGCCAAATAAAACTGGAACTGTGGAAAGAGACTATTTGGAATTGCAACTATAATGGGAGTTAATTCTTGACAGAAAACAAAGAATAAAGGAACTGTTTCGAGTTTGTAATAAGAAATCTTCAGAAGAACTTAATCAATTGACAACATTATAATACACTAACCATAAATTGTCACTATAGTTTGAAAAGAGTAACATGGTACTGATAAATAAGAACAAATTTAAGGGTCTAATCAACTGACAACATTATAATACACTAACTATAAATTGTCACTATAGTTTCAAAAGAGTAACATGGGACTGATAAATACGAACAAATTTCAGGGTCTAATTTAATGGTCTATGGGCCAGAGGAAAATGTGTCAAATTGATATATAAAAATTATAACCCATATGTCTTTCAACCAAAAGAAAGGTGGAACAGTTAAATAGAACATGTAGGGTAAAAACACCTTGAAATTGTAACATTTAACTACCCATAATAATAACAAGTTACTTTTATTGTTTATCCAATACCAATTCTAGACAAGAGTCCAAAATTTCTCTTGAAATAGAATGTCTAAAAAAAATACAAAATGGGAACTGCACTATAATTACCCATCCATTGAAACAAATGCATATACCTCAACACTTTCTAAAAAGCCACAACTTACAAATACATATAAATGATCTACTAAGGAATAATGATTTAATGCAATCTCACATTCTATGTTTACAACAAATATATTTGAAAGAACCCATCTTATTAGAAAAACTTGAAGATATATAGCAGTTTTAAGATAAAAATGTAGGGGCTACAATAGAAAAGATGATTCTTCATGACATGCATATTGTAGTTCTTAATTTCTATGTTGCATCTTTTGCAACATTGACCAACACATTGCATACTGTTACAAAAACATTATGTAATATACCCTCAAATTTAAAAATATTCATTGTAGAGATTTCAACATGGATATGCTTCAAAGCAATAAGAAAACAAACAAACTAAAATGCTAACATTATGTAATATACCCTTCCATTTAACAATATTCATTGTAGAGATTTCAACATGAATATGCTTCAAAGCAATAACAAAACAAACAAACTAAAATGCTACATTGGAAGCAACAATATAAGGAAGGGCAAACAATTTTATTTTCACTGCCTTATTTTGTTGAATTCAGCTTTTGCTACAAATTATTATTGATTTTTTCCTTCTCAAACATAACTCTAATTGTGAAATTGACCATGGTTATTTTTAAAAGCATTAAAAATATTGCTAATCTTTTCACATGGAATAGAATTGAGTCTCTAATATATTGACCCAATTTGACTAAATATTAAAATGTTTATTGGCAAAATGTGCATAGCTTTAGGAATTTGCAATCAATATTATGACATCATTCATAACTATATGTTAATATAAAATGGAAGAAACTCTCAATGGGTTGTCTAAGTTTATACTTTTTACAACTACATTGATAAAGCATAGTCACTGATTCTTTTAACATATAACATAGTGATTAGATAAGAGGCCTTCACCACAATTTCTCTGTGTAAATACCCAATAGAAATTACTAGAAATGCACATTGGAAATGGGAGTTGGAGCAGAAAAGGTATAAATTCTTCTAGTAAATCTTGGTGATCATAAAATAGTATTTCCACCTATCTCATTTGGTAGTAAAACTGCAAATTCTTCTAATAAATCTCTCATCTAGTAGAAAAAGTATAAATTCTTCTAGTAAATCTTGAAGATCATAAAATAGTGTTTGCACCTATCTCGTTTGGTAGAAAAAGATTAAATTCTTCTAATAAATCTTGATGATCATAAAATAGCGTTTCCACGTGCATACAAACAAATAGAATTAAATTCCCTATAGAATATCATAGCTTAAAAGAATTAGAAGAAATTAACATTTATGTTCTCATATTTGCAAAACACTAGAAAGTACCTCTTGGTATACTTCATCTATTGATTTGTTCCCAGATTTATACATGTTTAATATATCCAAAAAGTCTGGATATACTTGTTCATCACTTTGAAACCTTGTCTGAAATCAATAAACCAAAACAAGAATGTTATAACAAAGACTCCTATACCAGCTCAACATTTCAAAAACACATCTAGTTACAATAAATTCGGTTGTAAATATAAAATAGCTTTCAAATATCAAAGAACTAATACATCATCATCTGCATTATCTTGATTTTATTAACATAATTTCTCATCTGCATTACCTTGATCTTATTAACATAACTGATTGCTTGGCGAAAAAGTCAACCTGTTTTTGCCGAGAAGGAAATGTAATTTCATAACCTTCAGGGAGAAAGATATTAAAACCCAAAATAATGGAATTATGGCCTTCAAATAATTCTTTTACTCTAACTATAACATCAACCCTATCAAGTCTGCAGAATTGCCAGAAGAATTGTCATCAATATTAAGATTTGTAGTTAATGGAGACCAAAGAAAATAACAGGTATTGATTGATAATGCCCATCTTTATGAAAAAGAAGTACAGACCTTCAGGCTTTGAAAGCTTTCATGACCTCAATGAATTCATCATATTTCTCTTTATTATCCTTGAAAATCTCTTTTACTTCGTTGAGATACGGGACAGGATCACGCACTCTCGAGCTGTATTAGATTAAACACAAGCAACAAAAATGTCAGAACATAAGCAGGTTACCCATCATTCCTTTTGTATAAATATGTAAAAGAAGGACTAATTAAGAATGAACGTAACTGGCTAGAAAGACAAACTGCATCATATTTCAGATATCTGAACAGATAGACAAACGTCACCTATATTGACAAAATACTGGAAATCTGTCTCTTTTTGAAACCATGAACATGGTTGTTAGGAAAGAAATAAAAAGATCTTTTTATGAACAATAATATACCATATGGAATGGTTATTCATTAAGAAGTCCATATGAACAAGAATATACCATATGGAATGGTTATTCCAGGATATCTTTAAAAAAGTTTAAGAGAGAAAAAGGTTGTAAAGATAATAGATCTCTAAAAAAACTATTAAAAAAAAACCACCAGACCATCTCAGTAATTCTGAAGTTCTAGTAGCAATAAAAATGTCAGCAAATATAACCATAAATTATTTATGACAGCCAAAAAAAAACCATCATGTCATCTCAGTGATTCTGAAGTTCCAGTAGCAACAAAAATGTCAGCAAATATAACAATAAATGATCTATGAAAACTAAAAGAAAAAGGACCATCACGCCTTCACAGTGATTCTGAAGTTCCAATAGCAACTGGCAAAAATTCAATATTAAGAGACAACATGCAGAACTACATAAAATTATTTAGGGCAAATTACTGAACATAAAAAAAAATGCAATGGATGGTTAAGAAATACATGGCCTTATAAGCACAGAAATCCCACTTCTTGCTCATGGGCACAGAAAACCTGCTTGTTTCCCTGGACATTGCATTAACAATGATGATAAAAGGGATGCAAAATCCAACATCCGATTTAACTGAGCATCCACAATATTCCCGTTAAATGCAGCATGCTACATTGTTGTTACTGGAGCATTTCACCGCTGGTAAGAAAAAAAAAGGAATCTTTCGCCATCTTACTGTTGCATGCCCTTAATTAAGATACTGTTGCATGCCCTTTATTCGTTTACATTAAAGGTTGCGCAACATCACATTCACTTAACCAATTGAATAACTTTCATGAAGGGTTTTGTGAATAAAGTTATTCAGAGATCCAACTGAATAAAGAGGCTTTTGTGTGTAAAGTTACTTAGAGATTTTTTATCACAAAATATTTTAAATTTCTAAAGCGTTTTGAACTGAATAAAAAGTCTGGTAAGTAAAATTATTCAATGAACTGAATAGAAGCTTTTTTGGGTGTAGAGTTATTCAGAGATCTGCTATCACATACTAAATTTTAGAACCAATTAATATGGTTTATAGAAGTGCCCTAAGGGTTTTTCACGCCGTTGAATCCATATATAAAGTTAAAAAACTAGTTTAAATTACACAAATCAAGATTTCACCACAAACTTTTCCACCAGATTCTGACACCAGAAACTCCAAAAAATCACACTAAAGACAACTCCTTTAGTTACAAGTTATCTTTAATGCGACTTTTTCGAAGCTTTTCTGGTGGATTATTCCACTCTAATTTCTCAAAAATTTGACAGGAATTCATTGAAATCACAAGTTTGATGGGTAACCCCTCAACAATAGAAGTGCCCTAGGGGTTTTTTCATAGTGTTGAATCCATATATAAAGTAAAAGAAATTAGTTTAAATAATACAAATTAAGGTTTCACCAAAAATTTTACCATCGGATTTCGGCACCAAAAACTCCGAAAAGTCGCACTAAAGAAAACTCCTTTAGTTTCAAGTTGTCTTTAGTGCGACTTTTTGGAAGCTTTTCTCGTGGATTATTCCTATCTAACTTCTCCAAAATCCGGCATGAATTCATTGAAATCACAAGTTTGAAGCATAACCCCTTCACAATAAAAGTTCCCTTGGTGTTTTTCACGGTGCTGAATCCATATATACTGTAAAAAAACTAGTTTAAATAAAGCAAATCAAGATTTCACCACATATTTTACCACCGGATTCTCGCACTAGAAACTCCAAAAGGTCACACTAAAGACAACTCCTTTAGTTTCTAGTTGTCTTTAGTGCAACTTTTTGGAAGCTTTTCTGGTGGATTATTCTGGTCTAATTTCTCTAAAATCCGGCATGAATTCAATGAAACCACAAGTTTGATGGTTAACCCCTACACAATAGATGTGCCCTAGGGGTTTTCCATGGTGCTGATCCATATATATAGTAAAAAAAGTAGTTTAAATAACATAAATGAAGATTTCACAACAATTTTTTTCCACCAGATTCTGGCATCGGAAACTCCAAACAATTGAATTAAAGACAACTCATCTAGTTTTGAGTTGTCTTTAGTGTGAATTTTTGGAAGATTTTACGGTTGATTATTCTGGACTAATTTCTCTTAAATCTGGCGCAAATTCATTGAAATCACAAGTTTGACGGGGAACCCCTAAACAATAGAAGTGCCCTAGGGTTTTTCAGTGAGCTAAATCCATATATACAGTAAAAAAACTAGTTTAAATAACACAAATCAAGATTTCAGTAGAATTTTTTCGACCTAAAACTCGAAAATTCACACTAAAGACAACTCTTTTAGTTTTAAGTTGTCTTTAGTGTGACTTTTTGGAAGATTTTTCAGTTAATTTCTCTAAAATTCAGCATGAATTCATTCAAATCACAAGTTTTCTGGGTAACCAACATGAATGAAGGTTTTTGTGAGTAAAGTTATTCAAAGATCTACTTGAATGGAGGCTTTTGTGTGTAGATTTACATTAACTTGTTCTAAATTTCTAGACAATTTGAAAAAATATTTGATAGATTTGGAAAACCGATTTTTAAACCTCAATAGTGTATAAGATGAAATATATGGTTTTAACATCATGCCACAACTCAAGTTCAAAATTCCAACTCAAATGTTATAGTCATTAAAATCAATTCAGGGTAAAGAAAACACAAAATCGTTCATTCACGTTAGTTTTTGTTTAGATTAACAAAGGCATTCCAAAGCAAATGCAGTGGGGAAGATAAAATAACTCACATTTTTCCTAAAGACACTATAAATTTCTCCTCCCATCCTCTCTTAATATTCCAAAATAGTTACTAATGTTATACTTTCAGTAACTTGATCGAAAGGCAACTTTGAACAAGAAAAGGAAAAACCATAAATCACTTATAATTCGTTGCATATCGGGATTTTATGCATAGTGCAAAACTAGGGAGACTCTTAGAAATTTGAATTAATATAAGAAATGTACAAAATTTTGAGGAAAACAAGCATGAAAGCGCAATAGATTGAAGACAACAGAGTTGCGAGCCGACAGTTCTAAGTTTCAGTCAATGGTTAATAATGTGAACTATTTACAAATTTTCCCAATAACAGGAGAGAAGAACACCATCTCTTCTAATTATCGGACTCCAGCATATAGGCTTTTGACTACTTGTAACTAGTCAATATTTATGGCGTCCCTTACAAAAGTCATAAGTCGGGGTTAACCAACCCTTGCTTTGTCCCTTTTTTTGGATTTTTTAGATGGTGGAATGGATTTGTTTTTCTCAATTTTGAGATGATGGAAGAAACTTTGGTTAACTAATAGGTGAAATGGTCATTTTTGAAATTATGAAATAGATTAAATGGTTTTTTTTATAGTATTTTTAGGAATTTTGAAATTATGGAAAATATTTTGTCTAGCTAATATATGAAGGAGTTTTCCTTAGTGCAACTTTGATCCAGGTGGATATTGGTGGCCACCCACTAATTCCACTTGGATCCCCTCTAGTGCTTCTTACAATTTTTTTCAGTTTCCTTAATTATAGCACAGTTTACTATTTTTAGCAGTTTTTCGGGTCCTAAACTTTCGGAGCCATTTTGAGGCCCTAAACGACGTTTTTTGGGAAATCCACTGCCAACGATTTGTCTGATAAAATATTTTTTTTTCGTCGTAGTCCTCGGAGAGATCTTTCCAACGGGCTATCATTCACGTCAAACGGAGATAGTATGACCAATTCGCGACCCCGGGAAGTTGATGTACCAACTTACCCAAAAACGGGGCCCACAATTTGGCGTTTCATCTTCTAGGGTTAGGTTTTGGAATGTGAAGGGTTTTCCATTGTTTCTCAACAATAAATAGGCCTTCGAGCCTCATTGTAAGACAGTTCAGAGGCATGTAGCCACCACATCTCTTCTCAGAGATAAGCTACCATCGCCCTCGCTGGTTTATTTCCATTTCTGTTTGTAAGCATATTTCAGTATTTTACAGTAATGAATTGAGGTATTATTTCCGCTGCATATCTGTCTTTATGGTTATCTTTGTATTTTATTGTGTTCCTGTTTAAATCCGGATCAGTGGTATCAGAGCGGTCTGCTTTTCTTCTCTGTTTTTCTTTGCATGTCCCCAACGAGGTCGGGATATAAGGAGTTAGGGCTTGAACTGGTGGAACCTTTGCAAGACCAGCCTCGCAAATCCCGACGGCCTCCCATGGCGGATGAAAAGAAAGACGAGGGGGCAGGAGATCCTATCAAAATCTTGCTCGAAGAAGCCCTCGAGCGACAAAGGAACGCGATGATGGACAACTTTGCCCAAATCCTTCAGCGGCTACCCAGGGGCGACACATCGGCTTCCAACAGCAACTCTGGAAACGCCACACCATTTAAGGTACAAGTTAATTTTGAAATCCCCATATTTGAGGGTCAGATAGACGCAGATGTCGTCGATAAATTGTTAAATGTGCTAGAGGGTTATTTTTCTGTTCATGATTTTTCCTGTCGGGAAAAGATTATTTTCGCTCTTCTCAAAGCAGCCCCCCACGTCAAGGATTGGTGGGAAACCTACTGTGAACAGAAAGATGAAAGTACAGGCTCAATATTTTCAGGCGCACCGCCTTGGGATTCATTCCGATATGCCATCAAGGAGCAGTACTACCCTGTCGGAAGCTATGAGTATCAATACATAAAGTGGACCATGCTACGGCAGGGAAGGGACCAAGACGTGCCGGAGTTTACCAATATTTTCGATACCCTTCGCACAAAGTTGGGTATCAAGGATATAGAGCAGCATTTGGTACTAAAATACCATGGCTGCCTGCATAAGTACATCCAAGAAGAAATAGAATTCCTGAACATCTCCTCACTCGGCATGGCATACCGATATGCTGTCAAGGTCGAGAAAAAGTTTAAACAGAAGAAGTGAGACTTTGGGTCTGCGAATCCAAAACAAGGGAAAGGTGCCCCCAAACCACAGAACAAAGGACAAAGCCAAGGTGGGGCAGCCCAAGACAACCCGCCAAAGCTGGAAGCAAAGAACAGTGCCGTGAAGCCGAAAAAGGACACCGGAAAGTGGTGTGAGTTCCATAAGAGCTCCACTCACAACACAAGTGAATGTCGGGCCAAGCAGTCACTGGTGGCTGAGCTAAAGGTTTCAGAATCAGATGCATGTTCTGACTCTGAGTCGGAACTCGATAAGGGGAATGACAAAGGGAAGCAGATTATCGATGCGGAGCCCGATGCCACTGTTGCCACCACGAAGATCCAGAAGGAGGAACTTGAAGATCCAGAGGAGGAGTAGCGTCTCTTCCACTCCCAGATGTGGGTAAAGGCCTCCCTGCTACAGTTAATTGTCGACAGCGGGAGCCAAAAGAACCTCATTTCGGCAGAGGTCATGAAACGGCTGGGTTTACCGACCACAGCACATCCACAACCATACACCATTGGGTGGCTGCACCAAGGACGGGATCTTCGCGTGAGCCAACAGTGTTGCCTCCCATACAACATGAAGCCCTTCACGGATGAGGTATTGTGTGACATTGCACCTCTTTAAGTTTGTGATGTGTTATTAGGACAACCATACTTGTGGAAGCGACATGCTGTGTATGAGTCAAGGCCCCGTGCTGTTATTGTTACTTTGGGAAATAAGTTGTACAGGATACCAGAGGTAGCACCGCCTACCGCCATCTCTTTGGTTACTGCAAAACAATGCAGTAAGCTCATTTCCAAAACCAGGAAGTTTGTTTTCCTGATGATACACCCTCAAGAAAAGAAGAAGACGGTGGCCACGACCTCCAGACAGGGCCCCTCCGCACGACAACTACAGATGGACAAGGTCGTGGAGGAGTATGAGGACATCTTCACCTCCCCTGCAGGAGTTCCTCTGCACTTTCAGGTCAAGCACTCAATTGATTTAACCCCAGGTTTGCTGCTTCCCAATGGACCAATCTATCGGCGCTCTGTTCTAGAGAATGATGAAATCAAGAGGCAGATTGAGGAGCTGCTGCAAAAAGGTCACATCCGTCCGAGTTCATCACCCTGTGGGAGCCCGATCATGCTGGTACAAAAGAAGGATGGGACATGGAGACTTTGTATTGACTATCGGGTGCTGAACAAGATCATTGTCCGTAGTAGGTACCCAATCCCACAGATTGATGACCTCCTGGACCAACTAAAGGGGGCAAAATATTTCAGCAAGATCGATTTGAAGTCAGGATATCACCAGGTACCAATCGAACCCTCCGATCTGTGGAAGGCTGCCTTCAAAGCCAAGGAGGGCCTTTTCGAATGGTTGGTTATGCCTTTTGGATTGACGAATGCTCCTGCAACCTTCATGAGGCTAATGGACGACATATTGCGGCCATTCACCAACTCATTTGTAGTGGTATACTTGGATGACATCTTGATCTTTAGCAAGACTTGGGAAGAGCACCTCCACCACATCCGATAGGTTCTCCAAACACTGCGACAACACAAGTTATGTGCCAATTTGGAGAAATGCACTTTTGGCATGACCCAGGTTCAGTATCTAGGATACATTATTGATGAAAGGGGGGTGCATGTGGATCCAGCCAAAATCCAAGTCCTTTGGGATTGGCCATCTCCAACAACTCTGACAAAGATTCGCAGCTTTCTAGGCCTTGCCAACTTCTACCACAGGTTCGTGTTGGGATTTTCTCATATCACTTGGCCCTTGAGTCAGGTCACCAAGGGAGGAGCGAAAGCAAAAATTTTTTGGTCTAAATCTCAACAGAAGGCATTCACAGAGTTGAAAGATCGACTCTGCACAGCACCAGTTCTTGCATTACCAGACTTGCAACAACCATTTGAGGTCGAGACAGATGCCTCTGACTATGCTATTGGGGCAGTCCTTACTCAACACGGGCATCCAGTGGCATATCACAGTGAGACACTTTCAGACACAGTCCAGAACTATCCCACTTACGACAAAGAGATGTATTCCATTGTGCAGGCCTGTCGACAATGGAAGCATTACATTTTGGGGAAGGAAACGGTCATCCACACAGACCACCGACCCCTGCAGTTCATACAGACCCAAGGGAAATTGCAGAATGATCGCCATCAGAAGTGGTCCACATACCTGCAACAGTTCCATTTGAATATCAAGTATAAGAAGGGCAGCACCAATAATGTCGCAGATTGCCTCAGTCGACCACCGATCATGGCATTAACCACCGTGCTCAACTCTTGTGGGCACGAGACTTCTGATTGGCCACTGCTCTACAAAAGCGACTCGGAATTCGGCCACACATACCAGACACTCTTGGAGGGTCAACATGTTCCAGATTTTCACCTCCAGGACGACCTGTTATGCCACCTAGGTTACCTTTGTGTTCCTTCAAGCGAGCGTGCCAAGATGATCTAGGAAGCACACTACAGTCGGGCCGTTGGGCATTTTGGGGTTGAAAAAACGGTGGTTGTACTGTAGAAATATTTCTATTGGCCGAATCTTTGACAGGATGTCGGGAAGTACATCAGATCATGCACTGCTTGCGCCATTGCCAAACCGACCATCAAGAAGCAAGGCCTCTATACCCCGCTGCCTACCCCTAGTCGACCTTGGGAATCCATCTCCATGGATTACATGTCAGGCCTCCCTTCCACTAGGCATGGAAATGACTGTGTTTTTGTGGTCATCAACAGGTTCTCGAAGATGGCCATTATGGCGGTCTGCAAGAAGAATATCACAGTAGAAGCCACTGCTAAACTCTTCTTTGAATGAGTATGGGTACACTTTGGGAGCCCACAGTCTATCATTTCGGATCGGGACAGCAGGTTCCTCAGTACATTTTGGTCTAGCCTCTCGTTGATGCTAGACACCAAACTCACTAAGTCCACAGCCTTCCATCCTCAAACTGATGGCCAGACTGAGGTCGTCAACAGGATGATCGTACACATTCTACGCATGTACAACTCAAAGCATCCACGCACATGGGACGAGAGCCTCCCCTATGTTCAGCACAGCTACAACCGGGCTCTCCACAACTCGACTGGCCACAACCCTTTTCAGGTGGGATTGGGATTCCAGCCACTATGTCCCATCGATGTGGCCATGCCATTTGCAGCTACTCACGCAGATTCTGCTCATGTCCAGTCTGAAACAGATAACGCAAATAGCTTCATTGAGCACATCCAACATATTCGCCAGCAGGTCCATGACATTTTGGAGAAATCAAATGCCAAGTACAAGCAGCGACATGATCAACATCGGGTGCTACTCAAGTTTCGAGTGGGCGATAAAGTCTGGTTGCATTTGCAAAAGGAACACCTTACCGGAGCCTATCGGAAACTCAGACCACTCCGATATGGCCCTTACACCATTACCAAAGTTGTGGGAGGAAATGCATTTGAGCTCAGCATTCCCCCATTCCTTGGCCTGCACCCGGTGTTCAATGTCGACCGCCTTCGGCCATACTTTCCACCATTACTAGACACGTCCGACATTGCAGAACAACTCACACCCACAGAGTTAAATCCAGCTTGCATGGAACAAGCTGCAACTGATCGGATCATGGACACACAAATCAAGCACACTCGCTAGCAAAATATCCAACTGTATTGACTTGTCAAAGCAGGACAACTCCTTCACCAGGGCAAGTGGCTCACCAAGGACCAAGTGTAGCAGAAGTTCCCTCATCTCATGGAGGAACTCAACGCAATGGGGACCATTGCTTCCTAAGTGGGAGGAATGATCCAGGTGGATATTGGTGGCCACCCGCTAATTCCACTTGGATCCCCTCTAGTGCTTCTTACAGTTTTTTTCAGTTTCCTTAATTATAGCACAGTTTACTATTTTTAGCAGTTTTTCGGGTCCTAAACTTCCGGAGCCATTTTGAGGCCCTAAACGACGTTTTTTGGGAAATCCACTGCCAACAATTTTTTTAATAAGAATTGTCATTTCTGTCGTAGTCCTCAGAGAGATATTTCCAACGGGCTATCATGCACGTCAAACGGAGATAGTATGACCAATTCGCGACCCCGGGAAGTTGATGTACCAACTTACCCAAAAACGGGGCCCACAATTTGGCGTTTCATCTTCTAGGGTTAGGTTTTGGAATGCGAAGGGTTTTCCATTGTTTCTCAACAATAAATAGGCCTTGGAGCCTCATTGTAAGACAGTTCAAAGGGATGTATCCACCACATCTCTTCTCAGAGATAAGCTACCATCGCCCTAGCTGGTTTATTTCCATTTCTGTTTGTAAGCATATTTCAGTATTTTATAGTAATGAATTGAGGTATTATTTCCACTGCATATCTGTCTTTATGATTATCTCTATATTTTATTGTGTTCTTGTTTAAATCCGGATCAAACTTTTTGGAAGCTTTTCCGATGGGATTTTCTAGTAAAATTTCTCTAAAATCCGGCAGCAATTTATTGAAATCACAAGCTTGATGGGTAATCCCTTCACAGTCAAAGTGTCCTAGGGTTTTTGAGGGTGCTGAATCCAAATATGCAGTTAAAAATGTAGTTTAAATAACACAAAGCAAGATTTCACCAAGATTCCAGCACCAGAAAGTCCAAAAAGTCGCACTAAAGACAACTCCATATATGAAATGGACTTTTTCTAAACATTTTTTATTTTCAATTTTGTTCAAAATCTAATATAGATTTTTAAAAACTATAAGTTTTAGTTATTTAATTTGCTAAGATCATTTGTTACATGTTTTTTTCAAGGTGTTGAAACCAATTATGCATTAAAAAATATATTTGATAGAACAAGAAATTACAATCTTGTCAGACTCAGGTCAAAGAGTCATTTCTTCTATTATTTAGCCTACACCTTATGAAAAATATTGTTTTGAATATGTGAAATTAATTTGAAATTATATAATAATTTTTTGTTGTTGGTAGGTGAGCCTCAAGGGCATTTAAGTCATATGATAGCATCATCTTTCTCATACTAGCCCTTAGTATTGTTGGGTTTTCGCTAGTGGAGTTACGAACTCGTGACCTTTGACCACATAATACCTTAACAGAACACAATTGACCAAATTATACCAACCGAGATCCATCTAACTCTCGCTCTATCATGGGTCGATGCGTTTTGAAACTAGATCTAAGTTCATCATCACGACAAGGATGATGATGTTAATATTTAATAAAACATTAATATTAAATTTAATGATGCCTTTTACCCGACATGATAACAAAATTTATAATAAAACTATATCAAATTAATATTTTCGAATATTAAAACTTTGACATGGAAATATTTATGGCTTTAAAGATTTTAATATACTCATAAGATATGATTTTTCTTTTAAAGATTTAATTTACAAGACTTTAATTTAAATAAATATTAAAATATTTTGGAGCAGGGTTTTTATTCTTTGTATTGAATTGGATTGTAGTTTTTTTATCTATATGGTTATTTTCATTTTTTTGGGGTAGACATTAATTTTTTTTTTATTTATTATTATTTTATTGGAGACTTGACATACTTACCCATCTCCTTACACATGGCTGTAGCATGGGCCTCCAATAATAGTGATGGTCATCATCGTCATTTAATTTGAACAATTTTTCATTTATTAAACTTGAAAAGAAAATGAAGCTAAATTATTTGAAATATAATTAAAACTATACTTATATATGTCTTTAATTTTAATTTAAAAAATCAAGAATATTAATTTTGTAATACATATTTTTATTTTAAAACATAATGTAAAGTTATATAATACATGTTTTTTAATTTTTTTAATATTATTAAAAAAAATTGGATATTATATTTACCAAATTTTATTATTATTTTTAATAAAAAAAAATTATATTTATTCAATTTATCAAATAAAAAATTTATTTATGACACTAAAATCACTCATTTTTCCAAGATATTTTAATTTTTTCATTTTTATTTAAAAAAGAAATATAATTTCTCTCCAAATATTAATGTAATACATATTTAAAATATTTAGTATTAAATTTGATAGTATTATTTAGTTTTACTTTTTTGTATAGCACCTCTCTTTTGATTAATTTGAAGTGAAACCTAGTGGTGGTCTACTCCCAAGACTCTCTCGAAGGATAGAATGTGTGAGATTTGTGATACCAAGAAGGTGGAAGATGAAAAACACTTCCTTTTAGAATACCCACCTCTTACCACCCAAGACTCCATGAAACGATGGAATCTGTCATATGTGTGATACTAAGAAGGTGGAAGATGAAAAGCACTTCCTTTTAGACTTCCCACCTATTACTCACATCCACTCTCAATTCCCTAACATCTACCACACTTCTAGTCTTCTTGACTTATTAAGTCAATCCAACTACAGGGATCTTGGCACATTTCTTTCCCTTCTCTTTGATCATGAAAACAAGATTTTGAAGAATCGCACTTAGTTTTCTTCTCTTTTCTTGAGATGAGTTAGGCGTTAATCATCATCATCATCATCACTATCTATATATATATATATATATATATATATATATATATATATATATATATATATATATATATATATATATATATATTCATTCGTTTAATTTCAATTTTTATTATTTATTTTTGTTTATTGTTTAAAATAAATAGTTTTTAACCTTATTCGATCTTCCACTTTATTAAAATAATAATACTAATAATTTTAATTTTAATTTAATTCATTATTTATTACTATTTTTTACTTTGATAATTTTTTAATCAAAACTAGTTGTTTTATTCTAATGCCTAGAAAGCATCTATCTTCGTATATTTAATCTTATGCCATGATCTGTTTTTCATCTTGTCATGAAAATGAATCAGACTAGATGGTTTGAAATGCGTGAGAAAAAGTTTTCTATGTGATTTTTACCTAATGATTTCAACAATATCAATATTAATCAAAATATTTTTTTAATAATTTAGTTAAGATTTGCTATCTTTATTTTAGTTCTCCTTTTACCTCAAAATAGTTTTGACTATATTCATTACTATAAATTTATTTTTTTAAATATGAATATAAAGGCGTAACCTTAAGGGTGTCGAGTAGCAAGGTACTTAGCAATGAAAACTCTACCGGTTGAGCTAACCCTTTGGATTATTTAGTATTTTAATAATAATAATTATTATAATTTATTTGATTTGTCTAATTTATTTTAATTTATTAAATTATTAAAATATATAACAAATGAATTAATTTCTATAGTACAATAAAATCTATTCCAAAACAAGTGTTTATATATTTATACTAAAACCAAAAGTAGAAGAAATTACACCATGCAAATAAAACAAAACAAAATAAATTTACTTGACCATAAATATGTAGCCCCACCTCGCTACCATAATTTCGAAGCAAATTTCATTAATGGAATTATTTAATCAAATTTTCAATGTGGAACTTATACATGATAAAAATTGGAGGGCGGTAGAGTATGTATGCATTCGTAGACTTAACAGTCGAATCACTGAGCGGAGGTGGGTCCGTTATCCCATAAACAAGGGGGTCTCATACACAAATTTGGTGTCTAGCTTGGTCGTGACCTTAAAATTGGATAATAATAATAATAATAATAATAATAATAATAACAACAACAACAATAATAATAATAATAATAATAATAATAATACATAGATCTTGGAAAAGCGGTATACTTTATACATATGAACATTAACCCTTAACGAGATCATTCAATATGCTAGGATTCGTATAGAAGCTTTTTGAATTGTTTCCACCCGCAGTTGCGAGTCATCGGGTGAGTACAGTGGAGTCATTCCCGCCATGGATGATATGGTTCTTTATCTAATGGTGGTTTTTAAACCTTGGGAGGTTAGGGTAATTGAAGTCTACCCCATCTACCACACAATCACTCATTTGAAACTGCATCCCTCACGAGCCGAACTCTACAACCTCTGATGTTATAGGCTAGATCTAAGAGTTTAAAGCATCAAAAACTCTTTTTCAGGTATGTTAACAATGGTCATTGTTAAATCCTTTGATTCTGTTAATTTTCACAGTGTATAGATGAATTTCTTCGCTAAGTATTGTGTGCTATGGTTCGAGCAAAACCATGGTCACCTGAGCCATATTCCAGGTCTTTTCATCTATGGTTTAGAATCTAAGAGAGAAGGTTTAAACTTTCTAAGAGGATGTTTCCTTAATTTACTGCTAGAATCCCTCAGGTAAATGTTCCTTGTAGTAAGGTGAAAAAAAAGAAATAATCCATTAATCCATCAAAGGGTCCATGAGATTGTATTTTATTGGGATGATATATTCTTATCCCCCAGTATTGGGAGTGAGAGATAGTCCGTTGATGGGGCTTCTATATTAGCTCTTGACGGGGATGCAAGATTATCCCTCGCTCGATGGGGAGCTTAGATTTCAACTCTTATTTTTTGTGACATGAGAATGTACCCTTGAAAAATTAATGGATTCAAGTGTCAATAAAAAAACAAAAAGAAACGAGTGCCAAAATACCCCTGGTATTGAACCTACCTTGTCATTGATGCTTGTAACCTATTGGATGTAGTACTGGGATCAACACTGGGATCAAAACTTGGAGTACCGACCATTGCTCGCATTGAATACTAGCCTAATTGAAGCATAGTTTCATCCCCTTACTTCATAGAGTATCATAACCATCTATATTAACTAATGAAATAAATTGTGTTCGGTGTGGAGCCTGAATATATTCTTTATCCAAAGGTATCACCTCATTGGACCCTAGTTCGTAATGTGGAGGCAACTCCTCCTGTAATATTTGCACTACAAGGGGGGTCTGGGGGGACGACAGCCCCCAAAGCTAAAAATAGGTGTAAAATTTCCTTGTAAACTATTGTAATTTCATAGTCAATCTGGGTCGTTCATTAGGCGGAGATCTGATGGTAGAAGTTATGTTTAATTTATGGTTTTTTTCCCTAGAAGGCAACCCTTCACTATATATGAGGGAATTGTATTGCGTCTATGCATATTTGTATTCTGAGTGAGAAAGAGAGAGAAGATTGAGTGAGAGAGAAGAGGGAATTACAAAGGATCTGTTGTAGGTTGTATCTCTTCAGTTTGCTGGATAATATAAAAGGAAGGACTCGCTGTTTCTTCGTGGACATAGCCCAAATTGCATGAGCCATGTATATCTGTGTCTCTCTTGTTTTATGTGTTTACTTTGTTTTTATTTTTGCAATATATTTTATGTGTTACATTGCTCTATAATATATCATTTTCTAACAAATTGAAGTGTATTGTCTCTTTGAATCGCAACAAATAAGTAAGGCATCCCATTGTATTGATTAACAACAGTAGTTATTTTCTCCTCGTCCATTTCTATAAGGGGTGGGCATTCCTAAAATATCCTTATCCAATGTGAACTGATGCAAACTCCCACACCTATGGGATTGGGGGCCATAAAATAATCACCCCCATGGAATTTTTGATGCTTAAGTCATAAAGTCAAAGGAAAAATGAAAATATTAGCAGTGAGGGGCTAAAGAAGCAATCGAATCAATGCCACCAAATCAAACATAGAGAAGTTTAATGAAATTCCATGTGAGTAATAAAGAAATGAATTTGAGTATCCTTGATGAGAGGGGTGCCTCCGACAAAATCAAACTGAGTTTATTGGTAAAAGAAATGGTGACTTCGAATGTTTTGAGAATCTGTTCCAAGCCAACTACTTTGTGCCTTCTCCAAATGGTGTTGTTTAAGATGCCATAAGCCCACTTGAAATAGGATTTCTTTTGGTGCCTTAACATCATGAATTATATATAAGCTTATCTATTTTATTTTCTTTTGTTTTTATCTACCCATGTCCCTCCAAATTGGAAATCAATCTATCTGTTGCACGTCGTTTGGTGACCGCCTTTTCCCAACACGTGGGTTTTTTTTACGTGGTTCTCACCTAAACCAAAGTTATCACAAAATATCATAAGTTAATCCTTTCTTTTTCGGGCCTTACCAAAAACAATGACTATTATCCACCCAATAAGTGAAAGTGTTATTCATATTGGGTTGTTTATCTATAGGCACTATGTGTGTGTATTGTAAAGTGAAAGGATAATGGGTGATTTCAACTGAATATGGAAACCTAAAAGTGCACATAATACGGACATCGTGCGCACATCATATGGACATAAATCATATTGACTGGAAGCTAACCAATGAAAGCTCATTGAGGTCATGTTCTAGGGGAAATGACCTAACTGAATCCGGATGGTGAACTCATTCTACTATGTTGAACTTACTTCTTTCAGATGGAGAGGGTAGGAAGTGGGTAGGAGGGTGTTCAGTCAGAGGTTGTTTCCAAGGCTATATTTCCACTCAGAAAAGGTAGTAGGTCTGATGCATAGGTTCAGAGGTTCTTTCTAAGGCAAAAGGTAGCGAGATGAGGTTTACTAGAAAGCCCCCCAACTACCAAGAAGGAAGACCACTCACCGAGGATTAGACTTTATGCTTTAAACACATTCATTGGAGAGCCGAGAGTCTCTCACTTGAGCCCATGGGTGGAAGTTGTAGGTAGTGGGGCTTAAATAGATGGCTAATCATGCATAGATAGGGTTGGCTTTGTAGACTACTTAGGTTTTACTCCCACTAGAAGGGTTGGCTTTTAAGAGCTATGGCAGGGATATATAAGGGTTCTCCCTCCACGATGGTAAGGGCTCTTTCTTCTCTTCATTCTGATTTCGATCCAATGATTAAAGAAAATCCTTCTATTCTATTCTAGGAGTTCCTCCTAAAGCTTGTATGACCTAATGTAGGATGGCAGAGAGAATATAATTCATGCAAGTATATGGTCTAATCAAGAGAATGTATTGTAACATTGTCTCCTATAGGTCTGGATCTTGTGGGTCTCATTCTTTCCTAGGGTAAGTTTCTCCATGCCATTAATCCAGTACTTCAAAGGTCTTCTCATGAAGCGATTATAAATCCCATGTTTATTCCACATTCCGATCCAACGATCCAGTGATGAACCAATTCCATCCATGGATTCTGCTTATAAGGAAGGCTCAACTTGTCCTGAATGCTTTGTGATTCCAGTTCCTAGGCTCCCTCGTGGTCTAAGAAGTTCGTGTAGGTAAAATAGAAAGATCCACCCCTGCCTCCCTATGTCGGGTATTCTTGGTTGATGTAGTGTTAAATTTTCAGTCTGAGGCTGTATTAATAGAAAGGTAAGGTGTCTAATCCCACCAGACCTAAAAATGAAATATCTGGTGCAGTAGTGATGAAACTCTTCTTCCCTTCCTTCCATAGAATGTGAGTGGGGTAAGGGTAGGGGAAGAAGTAAGAGTAAGAGTAATAAAATAAAGGTACATCCAATTTCGATCCTGATTCATATTAATGACTTAATGGTTGTCGGGCAGCACTCCATGTCGTGAAGTTCAAGGTTGGTGAAAGAAGAAGGTATCCTTCCTCGCTTGGTTGCATTGTAGAGTAAGTCATGTAAAAGTGAAAATATCTCCCTCATATTATATACATAATAAATCATATAAGGTATATGTTCTGAAGCCAGATCAACTTGCTTGTTCAATGATTGATTCCGTGCTCCTCAAGCACCAGGGGAAACAAGTTTAATTCTAGTGAATTCGAAAAAGAATCTAATAGGAGGTGTTTCTTATACTAGAACATGTGGTTATCATGGGTGTAGTTGCCCATATTGGTTGTTCAAAAAGGAAATTCTATTAGCGCAAGTGTATGACTAAGAACATTTCTTTCAATTCCCACATCATCTGATCTAATCTGGCACTTCTCTTGGTCTTCAAGATTCCCTCCCTTATTAGCATGTGACTAGGGGCGACTGTAAATAGAAAGTGTGTCTCGAAGGTGGTATAAGGTGGTAAGGTATCATGATTTCCAATTCCCATGATCCAATCCATCTTCGATAAGCTCTCTCCTCTCCTCCCCACTGGCATAAAGTCCAATAAGATCCTGTACTAATCTTACTTGGTCTTTTCATTCTGTTGTAAAGCATGTAGCTAGTTATGTCCATAGAAAGTCATTCCTTCCCTTTTAGGAAAGTTTATAGTCTTTACAAGGTAAGGTATAATGGAGTGATTCAAATTCAAATGGCTATTAAACAATCAAACAATTAAAAAATTCAAGGTTTTCCTCCTTTTCTATTATATTCTAGCAGGGCCGCCAAAGATCTAATTCTATAGGGCCTACTTGGAATACCTCACCAAATGGAGCCTATCCATCCAAGGTAAGTTTTACAAAGACTCTCCCCCCAGTGTTATTTTTGTTATACTAAAGGATTGGTACTCCATCCCATCATTGTAGGTTTTCGATAGTACTTGAAGGGTCTAATAACAGTCCCTCCAAAGTAAGACGAGTGTGAAAAGATAATCTATGCGGGTCTGGGCATCAACAATATCTGTCCTAGAAATGAAAACGTTGTCCCATTTATCAAAATTAGGCTCCCCAAAGATGTATGAACAAGAATCCACCAAATAATATCCCTCCTATAGTATGAAGCATTTCCTATCCCATAATATGATTTTGATAATTAGATCTACCAATACATATCAATGTAGGAGTAAAAGATCTCTAAAATGTCAAGATCCACCCACGCTATCATACATCAGCTACTAAACCATGGCCATCGATCTGATCTTCCACCCATCAAATAAAGCCTTCCCAACAGGGTTTTAAGATGATCCATAATCCAAAGTAATCTACCATAGTGAAACACCAGTTAAAGATATAAGCAGGCAAAGGTAAACCCCATATGGGTACAATACCACATCAGCATGCATGTGACTAAAAGTGTTTGACTACTATTAAATAAAACCTCCATTGCCCACCTGTCATATGATAAGGTAATCAAGACTAGCCATGTTGATTTCATAATGGAATGACTCAAAGCCTTTGAAAATCGAGTGTAGAGCTCTAAACCAAGTGGTTAGCGTAGGTCAAGAATCATCTATCCTGTGATATTAAAGTCAATTCTCCCTAGGTAAGAGGATTATTGAGAGCCTATGGGGTGATTTTCCATTAAATAATTCCATCCATCCACCCGGTCGAGGTAGGTTGGAAGAACTAAGTCTCATCTCCTATCAATCTAACGCCGGTCCAGTCATCCTCTCCTCTCCTCTCTATTTTGATGGAGCAAAATAGTCCACAAACCATTCAGCTAGAAAAGAAATGATCTAAGCTCAAATTAAACTTCCCTATGCTATTGGTTGAAGGTAGTGTGGAACCAAGACTAAGAGGTATTGTTCTGCTGATTGATACTAGGTTGAAAGGGTCAAAGGTTTCTATTATACATGTAATAACAGTGATTCAAAAATCTTGTCAATGGTCTATTCTGTGAAGCCAGATTGACTTCACTCTTGTGCCATCTTCCAGACTCTGAAACCTAGTAGGTTGGGGCAAGAAGTTTGATTCTATTGAATCTGATGCAGAAAAGCATTGGAGATGGGGTATTTTATATAAAAAAACACTTCGTTGTAATGGGTCTTTATATAAGGTTATGGATAAACCTTATAATTTTTTGTTCGTTTATTTGATAGTGGGATCCATACTTGCGAGGAAAGAGAAGGAGATATGGGAATGAATGCTCACATAACCTTATATAAATAATATAACCTTAATTTATTTACTTCAGCAAGCGTGTAAATTAATAACCTATTTTTAATTCAATCTCCTATCTATATCCCTATCTTAAGAGCGCATAAATGAGATTCATAATGGAACTGAAGTACATTTATGTATGCACTATGAAAATCGGGTCAAGGGACTTTGAAACTTGCAGCAATCCCTCCATTATCACCCGCATTACTATGTACATAATAATACGTCTATTCATCATATATGTGAAAACAACTTAACAACTTATCAGAACTACCATGTCGAGTCTACTATCTACATATTTAATTGATACGTTTCAAGAAAGATCAGAGGAATGAGTGAGAAGAACCAAGCGAGCAGACATACCCTTCAAAGGAAGGGTGGAAAAAAATATATATCTATGCATAATGTGGACTACCTTTCAAGCATATGATAATAGATATAGTACACTTCGGATCAACTCTTCGTGACTCATATTGGTGTGGATAACCCCATCCGACCATTGGGGCAGAAGTATACTCCATCATCGGGGAAAAGGTGCCTACATGCATTAGGGAGTTAGATAAATATATGAATCATAACAGGAAGGCTGAAAGAGAAGTGGGTAATGTTTCCCAATTGGAATGTGGAATTTCATGTCCATGTAGATGCATCCAACATTTCCCTAGGAGAAAGGCTTGCATAATAAGGGGGAGGGAATCTCAATCACCCTATTTTTTTTGCAATTAGGAAGTTGTCTCAAGCCGAGCAAAACTATACCACCAAAGAGAGAGAAGGGACAACTATGGTGTATGTTTTACAGAAGTTCCACCGTTATCTATTCTATTGGAAGGCCATTTTCAGTTCTATGCAGACCATTCAGGTCTAAAGTACTTGGCGAATAAGTGTATCTTAGAATGACGAATTTGTAGGTGGTTGTTGTTATTTTAGGAGTTCCCTTTTGAGGTTATGTTAAGTCAAGGATACATAAGAAAAGTAGCTGAGATACGTAGATAAATTTACTTAGTTTAACCAATGCCTATTAATTGGGTTGAAGCAAGATATCTAATGGAAGAACCTGTAAATGCATCTTATCCACCCGTGGGACGTGAGCAAGGAATAAAGCTACTTCCTTCATCCGGTAGTTTAATCTCTCATAATACCATGCTATACTAATAGAAGAAAGGGGAAGGCCTAAGCTTTTGTAGTCATCTTAAAAATACTATAGATAGCTCCTCCTTGCAATACTATTTATAACCAACTAATCCTCTTTGACTCCACTAGATAGAACCTCCTCCAGCTAACTCGCTTCAGTTCTTTCATATCTAATTTGAATAGGGAATATCTTGCTAGTTTCATAGTGAATGTCATATCGAATAATCATATTGATATTAGCAAAGAGTCATACTGGGTTATATAATCATACTAACTGATCATGGCGAATAAGAGTGATCATACTTGTGAAAGATCATGGTGGTCCTGTTCTAGGTAACGTAAGTCTTAGAAAGAATCCAACTTATCGAATCCGACTTCTCATCATAACTCCACTTGAATTTTCTCCACTTCATATCATATTCTATTGGATAACTTCATGTCATGCTCGTAATCGTTGGGCTAACTTTGGGTAGTGGTCATGGGTAATAATCAGGCTAGAGATCATGGTCCCATTTGTTAGGGTAAGACTAAGATGATGGTCCCATTGGTTTTGGGAACAAAGATAGGTTGCATGGTGCTGCTCCACTCTAGGAACAAACCTTACTGCTACTGATGAACAACCATAGTCTACTTGTGCTCCTAACGAAAAACCATACTCTAGCACACGAGAAAACCTTGCTCATGAACTTGGGGTGTAATTGATATTAGAAGCCTAATAGTGTAGTTTCACTTCATAAGAGATACCTGGCTTGGTTCTTTTGGTATTTTTCTAATGGGTTTTATGAGCCTTTATGATACCTCCCAGCTAATATCCAACAGATTGGTAGTTTGATAAGGACTAGGGTAGGTAATTGTCTTCCAACTGGGTAGGGATGTTATGATCAAATGGTAACTAATCCCATGAAATGAGAAAGAAATGCATTCCTTATTATTACTTGATGCACTACCACCACTTTTTAATAACATCAAGATTGAATAATCTATTCCTAATCATCAAGTCATTAAAGCATCATATACGAAAGGCATCATATACAAAGAAACTATCAGGAATAAAGAATAGATCTGACTTGACCTCCACTTCCAGATCAGATCTAGTTACAGATAAAAAGAGTAGTTATGCTTATAGACATTTCCATTGATCTTCTTATTACTTACTTATCTACAGGTAGTGCTTTCTTGGATATTTCATAATCTTGTCTTCTTAGTTGTTACTAGCTATCCTATCAAGCTATAAAAGAATCTATGTCTTGGTCGAACCAATTGAGGAAAAAGCTATAAATAATCTAAAGGTAAGTATTCCAGTTGAAAAACTAACAAGTGAAGCTCGTTAAGCTGAACAATCATCACCACTTGTCAGTTCAGTGAGACCCATGTTTCATGCGGATCCCATTTCATGATGATAGGACAAAACAAATATTGAACCCACGGCCAATTGTCTCTGTCTCCATTCGATTTCAACTACTTCTATGACACACCCACATGCCCCACCATATATCGAACATCATATGTGTTCCTCATTAAACCCCAGCCAAACTCTTGGTGACCACCAACATAGGCTAGCTAGATTTACTTCCTTCTGATGACCCTTGTTTTTAGTCTATTTCTATTATATACTCCCATCCTTTTAGACTTATTATAAGGGGTTGCACAACGAGTTACGTTTTTTGAACACACCTGCTACCCCACATCGGTTACTTTTGTGGACGAACGATTGTTTATGGGGGCCTCTCTTGGCAGATTGGACAGGGACGTGATATCTGCTACCCATAAGTGTGTGCAGGATCGGGTCCATCATTCATATAATGGAATCAATGCTCCTACTTTTGTCTTTGTTTCCACTGCATGCATAGAAATATTATTATCTAAAGATGTTGGATCATTTGCTGGTGAATCAACTCCTCGATGTATATATAGTTTCAGTTCTGGTCCTGTGACAACTGAATATAATAATGCAACTACCCCTGTTATTGGTTGTTCTCTAAATGGGGATAGGCATAACCATGAGGTAACTACTCATTCATATGCTCTCTCTACATAAGATCTGGCTCTATAACAACTGGAAGGGATCTTGCACTCAAATTGAATTTGCTCGAGCAACTAGGTAAAGATATTGATCTTCTTGTTGGAAGTTTGACAATGAATTAAGTAAATTTGTGTAAAAATGTAACTAGTTAGTTTTATACCGAAATAGCAGTTATATGGATGTTTACTTGATACCCTGTGAAGGTTTTACCATGTAAATCCTGTGTGTCTATTCGTGTGTTTGGTTTTAGTTTAACAGTTAGTTATGTTCTTTTCTTAGTTAATGTATAACTGAATGTTTATCATATTTCCTAATTTCCCTGATCCAAACAACACTTCTTGGTGTTGAAATTACTTTTGTATCTTCTAGGACCGGATCCGAAACGACCTATGGTTATCAATCTCAAATAAGAAGCTATGCACTAGCCTCCACCTCTATTTATGCTTTCTTTGTTACTATTTAGACTTCTTACTATGCATCTCGATCTTAAGTATTCATGTCCTCCACCT
Organism: Pinus tabuliformis; assembly: GCA_031772625.1. Taxonomy (NCBI): domain Eukaryota; kingdom Viridiplantae; phylum Streptophyta; class Pinopsida; order Pinales; family Pinaceae; genus Pinus; species Pinus tabuliformis. The sequence goes on from CM062809.1 coordinate 1,017,364,177, forward strand.
GTATACTATTATCGTTGATGAGATTACCTCTCTCAGTGGTCGAGCTATGCTTACGCATCCTCTCCTCCATTGTGTTTTTATTGACAATTAAGGGTATGGCCTAAGTGTGTTTTTTGTCAAGTAGTTCCTGTAGCTTTCTTATATCTAATATAATTTGTTTTTTGGCTATCTAGGGTGTAGGAGTGTTCATTAACCCTAATGGACTTGACACCTACAACATCTGGTTTTTCCCCTCCCATTTTGTACCCTATAGGTACCCATGTTTAAAGTCCACCCGAGATTCAGTTTGCATCTCGCTTAGTGGAAATTACTACTGCTTCCATATGAACAGATTCTGGGTCAACTATCTTTAAAGAGTACTCTTTCTCCCCAGTTTGCTATGTGATCTAGATATGGGGTTGTTACAGAGTTCATAGATGCTGCCTCCTGATCTCCGTCTAGAATGGTTCTAATTGGATTAGAAACTCTCACTAATAGCTCTTCTTCCTTTGCCAATGCTATTTCTTAAGCAACTACTTGCTTGGATACTTATGCATTCCCTTATTGAACCTATGCATTACCACCTAGTTATACTTATGTTCTTGCAGTTGTGAACATTTATCATCCTATTATGTTAGCTTTTGGATGGACCATCTTAGACAATGATTTAGCAAGGAATAGGAATGCGGATGCTAGTACTATAGTAGAAAGAGATAGAAAATGGTGACCATGGCGATACATTATTACTAGTCAACTAGGGGTTATCTTTGGGCTTGGTTCTTTATCCGCTTCTAGGTATTGATCTGGAAATGGAATTACCTAAACTGCACCCAATGCATCTCCATGTCTTTATACTATGGGTGCTACTTTATTGGTTAGTGTTTCTACTGGGTCTTGATCTTCCCTTGCTTCTGGTGTTAACATAGTTTCTGGATTATATGTTGCTGGTCCTGGCTCATTTTCTTAATCTACTGGATAAACATAGGAGTCTACTACTGCTCTTGTCGTTTCTCTTGGTGTTTCAATCCCTGGGATTGGTTCTCGACCTGGATAATCTGCATATGGTGATTAGGATGCTTACTTTGCTACTAATATACCTACTGGATATGCTGTGAGTGGTACTAGTGGATCAAATCTTGTTACAACTGTTGTTTCTTACTCTATTGGTGCGGCTGGATATGGTTAAGATGTGGAACTAACTAGATCTCGCTCTCTAACATGAAAGTAAGACTCTGTTTCTCTATCTGGAAATGGAAAGGATCGAGGTACTATCACTGTGTCTGTAGCCTTTGTGTTTTCTCTTGGTAAAGAGACCTACATTCTTAGCTCTATTACTATTATTGGTGTTGGACCGATATGATCTATTTTTTTTTTGTGCTATATCTGCTACTATCACTAATAGTTGTCCTTTTACTCTATATTGATCACGAAAAGCTCCTTCAGCTCATTCACCTCTACACCTAAAATGATCATATTCATCTTGATCACTATCTCTATCACTACATTAGGTGGTTTTATCTAATTTTGTGGTTAGTTCCCATTCCCCATGCGTAGTGGTTAGTTCCCTATATGTGTCTCTATATGGATCATCCACAACTCGATCACTAAGGTCATCATCTCGATCACAAGGTACTAGTTCATTTGCTTAATCGATAAGATGTAGTTATGTTGAACCTGTTGATGAGCCCTGAATTAGGTAACTTATTGGGCTCATTTTGCCTAATTGTCCTTGTTCAATCCTCCATTTTTCATAGATTATGCATGTTTTTTAATATGTTTATGTTATTTGAATGAATAAGGGTGGTCACTCTACCTAGGAGGCTAATACGTGGTTATTTCGGGTTTTTTGGAAAAGTTTTGGAGCAAAACCAAGCAATCATGGGTCAGATGACAGCCAAGCTTGAGGTGAGGATTCGTAGGGAGGTTGTCTCTTGCATTAAATGGCCTTCCTCAAAATCTCCACCCTCAACTCTGAGCTCCACAGGCCACCAAAACGAGTTCTAAAGGCAGCCGAGTAGCTTTGGGAAGAGTGACTGTTTACTAGCAGTTGGGACAACTGAGTCCCTTGAATTTAGGAGGGCTGCTAGGCCCCTCGTAGCGTATAAGTAGGAAGGCCTTAGCCTTCGTAGTTTACTTTTGGAACTGTTGGTATTTGCACTATAGTGCTGCCATTTCGCTCAATTTGTATTCCTGTAGCTACTGCTGTATAACTTCCTTGTGATGATTATTTTTGAATAATGAGAAGCAATTTTACTTGGCATCAGATGTGAGTCCTTTATAGGAACCTGCAGCTCTTGGGGTTGGGCCCAACCTGAGTGCTAAGGCCTCCTTTATGTATTGTTATTTGTCTTTTATGCATTTGCAAAATCATTTATGTTAAGTAGATTAGATCTTGCTAATAAACTAGGTCACTGTTGATGATTAGAAAGGCTTTTGATGTTGAGATTAAGTTGATAGGATATTGACAGGGAAAAGCTCCAGAAAAGGCCATCAAGAACCTATGATTTCACCTCTCCCTCAGTGGGATCAGGAGCTGGAATCAAGGTGACCTTGCTACCCATAAAAATGATTTTCCATGCAATCATTAGTGTTTGGTTTTCATTTTCAGAAGTTGGTTACATGTTCAGATTCTTGAATTCTTCGTTGCATAGTTAATATACATAGTTTTCTTGCAAATAATGCTTCTGTTCATGATCTTTACTTTTAGCTAGATCATATTAGGTCAGCGTAGCTAGGTTTCAGATTTTACAAGTCTTCGTTGGTACAACTGGAAAAACGACTTGTAGAGCACCTCTTATTCTTCCTCATCTGCACATTCTCCATCAATACCACCTGCTTCACCCTCTACTTTGAACGCTTGCCTCACGTTTGCCATTTTCTCACATAACCCTAATTTTTGTGCAAAATTGCTTCAGTCTTCCTTAAATAAATCCAGCCATCTACATCTGTCCTCAACTCCATCCACCAAATACTGGATCACCTCCAACCCTTATCCTACCTCCACACTCACTCCTTCACCTTTTCCTCTCCATCCATCCTCTAAAATCTCATTTCTGAACAGCCTGTAGAAAATTACACACATCCTGTAGAAAATCACAGACATCTTGTAGAACCCCTGCAGACTTCCTATAGAGGCTCATGAATAAGGTTTATTGATAGCCAAACTCGGTGAAACTCTATGGAAAGGTGTTAGGGACCCCTTAGGCCCTCTCTGAACCTTCCTGACCTCTTCCAAGCATTTCTTCTCACCAATCCACCTTTGCACAGCTAAAAATAGTCAAATCGCATGGTTAATAACTCTGGCAACTTATTCAAAAATACAAAAAGATGTTTTTCTCAGATGTTACTATAGAAGTAGCTTAGATACATGTATTTAACTTCCTAGAAATCAATGGCATCTCTTCCAGTAGCTTGCATCCTCTTTCTTGCATCAGTAGGGCTAGCTGGTAAAATTAGGGTTTGCTAGGGTTTACGTTTCCTTTTTGCTTTCCAGTTTCTTTCTACAAGTAGATCAATATCCTTTGAGTTAGCTTTCATCCATTAGTTAAAAAGTGTCTTCTAAGAGCTCATATAAGTTGGCTTAAGCTCCTAGCGGACTTGTGCCAGCTGACCAAGTGACAACTGTGACATGAGCTAGTACTTGTGGATACAGCACCGTCGCTTCCAAGTTTGTTACGAACTACCGGGTTGATAAGAGTAAAGAAGGGAGTACCAGGAGTTGTAGCATTATTGCTACAATACTAGAGCCCACAATTCTTTTTGGCACCGTTGCCGGGGAAGCGTCAGAGTATTTGTGATTGCTGCTTTTCTTCTATTTCCCTACTCTAACCTTATGCTAAGTAGTTTATTTCATTTCCATTCTGAAATTTCATTTCCGCAAAATTAGAGTAGACATTTACTACTTTCGTAGATTAGCCTTTCAATTCTGCAAGCATAGAATAGAATTTCAATTCTGCAAGTGTAGTCTAGTATTTCATTCTCGCAATTTGATTTCAGCAAAATAGATTAATCCATTCCCGCTTTCATTTCAATTCCGCATTTTCATTTCTGTAAGATAGATTTTAGTTAGTTGCAATTCCATCTGTTTCAGTTTTGTAGGTACAATCAGAAAAGGAAAAAGCAATCAAAAATCTTTTCATGCCTCGTAGGAACAGAGATAATACCAGAAATTTCCTACCCAACACCCCCACCACTTCACTGAGTCACCCTTCTCTCTCCTTTGGTGGAAATGACCCAGAAGAACCTATAGGTAAACCTCCTCAGATATATGAAGATCCTATAATAGAAGAAAAGCAAGAAAAAATTCCTTTTGAGACCATGGCTAAAAATAGAAACGGTAGAGACGAGGACGAGAGAATAGAAGGTACCTTCCCCATCCGAGAGACCAACGGGGACATGAAGATGAAGAACATAAGTCCCTCAGCCTTACCTCATTTCCATGGATTGACCACAAAAGACCCTGATACCTTCCTATTTGAGTTTTCTGTCCTTTTTCGAACTTATGACTATGCAGAAGACGAGAAAAAGTTGAAACTCTTTCCCTCTACCCTCAAGGATGCAGCATTACGCTGGTTCATGGGGCTACCTAGAAATAGTATCACAACTTGAGCTCATATGCATCAAGCCTTTAACAACAAATACTGGGACTACTCTATGTCAAAATAAATAAAGGGAGAAATATTTCGGATGACCATAGGAAATGATGAGTCTTTACAAGACTACGAGGAAAGGTTCCAACTTAGTTATAAACGGGTCAGGTGCACACTTGACCCTGAATCTTTAAAGTTGGTTCTCCTCTGAGGAGTCCCTGAAGACCTTCTAGATACCCTTCACATGCTAGCTGGAGGAGACATCTACCAACTACATTATGAGGACATAAGGACTCTGTTTAGAAACCACTCTAGGGCAGCCCGGAAAAGAGGTCGGGGAAATCCACTTTCAACTAGTACTACCTTCCCCAAGCATGAGTTTGCTAATCAGACGGAAGACCTCAAAAGTGAGATGAGACAGACCATTGCCATGCAACTCGATACCTTCTGAATCCAACAAAATAAAGAGGAAGCTGAGAGGGCTTTGGCCATTTTTTGTCCTAGATGTACAAGGAAGCACCCTAAGAATGAGTGTCCATTACACTCAGTAGAGGTATGCTTCATTTGTTAGGAAAACCACCCCACGAGCCAATGCCCAACCTTGCCTGGATTTAAAGCCATGTACTAGGGGACTGAGGCAATCAGTGAACCTCTCTACTTCCTCAACCAAAGGAGGTTGCATGGGCCCAGACGTTACTAGCAGGGGATGCAAGGGACATCCTAAGCTTATTATAGCCCTAACCAATCTGCTCACATGCCTTCTTAGGGTCCCGCTGCTCATCCTTCCTGGTCTGCGCCTCCTTCATGGTCTTATCCACCTCAGTACCATGCTCAACCCATAGCTCATTCATTTCACTCGCATGCCCAGCCACAACCTCAGTGGAATGCACCTCAATCGAGGTGGAGGCCCCAATACAACTCTCCTCCCACCATTCTGCTTCCACCACCGCTCAGCCACAACCATTACCTCCTGCTCCTCCAAGACAACCCTAGATGCCTGCTCAGCTAAACCCGAACCCCAACAACCGACAGGCCCAGCAGGTATACACTGCGGAGACAACATGCCTTACCTATGCTGTGGAGATTTAGGAGATCAACCTGCGATACGGGAAGACCCTTCCAGATCATCAACCTCCTCCCCTAGAGGATGAGGACGAGAAATAGGAAAGTGAATCCAAAGCGATTCCACCATTTCCTGAGTGACTAACAGTAACCACACAACCAAACCCAGAGGAGACTAAAATTCTTGGAAAACTTAAACAATTGTGTGTGAAAATACCACTTCTCTAGGCCATAAAAGTTGTACCGATATACACAAAATTGATTAAGGAGAAGTGTTTCAGGCACCCAGGCAGGCAAAAGAGAGATGCCTCGACTATCAATGTCATAGGACAACTGTTCGATCTAATGTTGGGGCAAGTAATCTGTCCAAAGTATTTGGACCCTTGGAGTCTTGTAGTTGATGTCCACATCAATGTCACCATTATCCCCCATACCTTGATTGACCTAGGGGCTGCCATTAATGTGATGACCAGGGACACCATGCTTAAATTCAACCTTCAAAGTTCCTTAAGGAAGACCTCGATAGTCCTGCAGTCGGCAGATCGCTCCACTGTGACTCCCGAAGGGATTGTGGAAGATGTCTTGGTCTCTGTTGACTCTTAGGAGTATCTTGTAGACTTCTTGGTCCTTCAGCCAAAGGAAAAGCTTACTGGATACCCCCTCATTTGGGGAAGGCCTTGGTTAGCCACTACGGATGCTTACATCAGTTGTTGAGCTGGAAACATGACCATCAATAATGGTCATATGTCCAAGCAGCTAATCCTATACCCTCCTGCCCAACCTCTGCTAGAACATGAATTACCATTCTGGTTGGAAGAAGGAGATGAGGATAAGGTCTACTCTCCACCATTGTGCATAGTAGAAACCACTAGGGGAGGCCCTCAAACCGAGGATGATTTTATTGAGACTTTGAATCAAAATCCTCCTCCCAGTGCACTATCCTTAGGGGAATTGGTGGAAGATGCCCAGGCCAGCACCGTAGTGGACCTCTGTGCGACTGGTTTGACCTCTCCCAGAGTTAAGAATGTGGAGTTTGGTCCTGAAAGAGCTTTGAAGATGAGCTCCTCCCTATCTCGTTCTGAAGATAAGGAGTTGTGTAGCTTATTGAACAATCATTTAGATGCTTTAGCTTGGAGCTATAAGGAGATGAAAGGAGTCCATCCTTCAGTCTGTACCCATCACATTAACATTAAAGAAGATTGTAAACTAGTCAGGCAGCCTCAAAGGAGAATGAATCTAGCCCTTAAAGACATTGTCAAAGAAGAATTGCAAAAGTTGTTGGATGCAGGATTCATCTACCCTATCTCTGATAGTGAGTGGGTCTCACCTCTAGTGCTTATGCCCAAGAAGAATAGGAAGTGGAGAATCTGTGTAGATTACCGAGAACTTAACAAAGCCACCAAGAAAGACCATTTCCCTTTACCTTTCATAGATCAAGTGTTGGATGGACTAGCAGGGAAGAAGTTCTTCTCTTTCCTAAATCGGTTTAGCGGGTATAATCAGATCCAAATAAGCCTGGAGGACCAAGATAAAACCACCTTCACTTGTCCATGGGGTACCTTTGCCTATCGAGTCCTTCCATTTGGGATATGCAACACTCCTACCACTGTCCAAAGAGCAGTATTGAGCATATTTTCTGAGTTGGTCCATGATTCGGTAGAAATCTATATGGATGACTTTACTCCTTATGGGTCCAACTTCCAAGAAGAATTGACTAATCTGGGAAAAGTTGTAACCAAGTGAATTGAGATGAACTTGTCCCTCAGTCCTGAAAAATGTGAATTCCTGATGACTGAAGGGACCGCGCTAGGTCATACCATTTCTCGCCAAGGGTTACAGGTGGATCCTAACAAGATTGCTATCATCCAAAATGTTCCACCTCCGTAAAAGGTAAGGGATGTTCGGTGTTTCCTAGGTTTAGCAGGATATTATCGAAGATTCATTAAAGATTTCAACACGCCAGCCTCGCCATTGTTTGGCCTCTTAGGGAAGGATGTTAAGTTCAGATGGACTGAAAACTGTCAATGGGCACTAAATGAGTTGAAAGATAAGCTAGTGTCCGCTCCAATCTTGAGAGGTCCAAACTGGGCCCTACCTTTCCACATCCACACTGATGCCTCGAACAATGCCATAGGGGCAGCCTTAGGACAAGTTGAGGAGAAACTACCATACGCCATATATTTTGTTAGCAAAAACTTGTCCAAGGCAGAAATGAATTATACTGTAGCCGAGAAAGAGTTCCTGGCTGTAGTCCATTCCTTAAACAAGTTCAAACACTACATCACTGGTTATCAAACATTTGTACACACTGATCATGTTGCGATTAGATATTTAATAAATAAGCCTGATGTCAATGCTCATATTATTAGATGGTTACTTTTGTTGCAGCAATTTGATTTGACTATTGTTGACAAGCCAGGTAAGGAAAATGTTGTTGCTGACTTCTTCTCTAGATTGGATTTGCCTACCGGTGACGAAGGAATAGTGGATGACCAGATGCCAAATGAACATCTGTTTGCTATCTCAATACTCTCTCCATGGTTTGCACATATAGCTAATTACTTGGTCTCAACACAGTTCCCTCCGCATCTATCCTCAAAGGAGAAGAGTAGAATCGTAAGGAAGAGTGCCCCATTCAGTTGGATCGGGGGCAACGTGTTTAAACTTGGTCCAAATCAAATCTTGAGGCGGTGTGTTAGGGAGGAGAAAGTATTTGACATCCTCCTAACCTGCCATGACGGACCTTGTGGAGGCCACTTTGCAGCAAAAAGGACAGCCTTCAAAAATCTATAGGCAGGCTACTATTGGCCTACTCTTCATCAAGATGTCAGAAGATACATCAGCTAGTGTGACCGATGTCAGAGGATGGGGAAACCGACTCCAAGGGATGAAATGCCTCTCTAACCTCAAGTGACCTTCGAGCCATTTGAGAAGTGGGGCATGGATTTTGTGGGTCCTATCAACCCCCCTTCAAACCAAAGGTCTTACATCATTGTGTGCACCGACTCTCTGACGAAGTGGGTAGAAACAAAGGTAATCAAAGCAGCAATAGAAGAAAAGGTGGCTAAGTTTTTAAGGGAAAATATCTTCTACAAGTTTGGCTACCCACGAGAGTTAGTCATCGATCGTGGAAGCCAGTTCACCTCCAACCTGATTGAAGACTTGCTCGCTCATCACAAGATCAAGCACAGGACTTCCACCCCATATCATCCACAAGCAAATGGGCAGGTGGAAGTCACTAATAGAGCATTGGAAGGGATTTTGACTAACATGGTGAGTAGCAGCAGAAAGGATTGGGAAAATCGCCTATTTGAGGCTACCTGAGCCTACAACACCACTTGGAAGACTACAACAGGTTTCACACCTTATGAGCTGGTTTACATGAAGAAAGATTTGCTGTCCATAGAGTTCAAGTAGAACACACTAAGGGTTGCAGCTTAGTTGGACCTAGATCTCAGCCATGCTCAACGTGAAATATTATTGCAGCTAAATGGATTAGATGAACATAGAATGCAGGCCCTCCTCCACTCAGAAGTAGTTCATTTCCAGAGGAAGATATGGCATGATCGGTACCTTCATGAAAAGAAATTCCAACCGGGAGATTAGGCGATGTTGTATGAGTCAAGATACAAGGATTTCAAAGGGAAGGTGATGACAAGATGGTTAGGACCATATACAGTGGAGAAATGCAATGACAATGGTTTAGTCCTTATCAGGACCATTGATGAAGAAGCCACTCCATGCTTGTCAATGGGCATCGATTGAAAATCTACAAGAAACCCCTTTCGAGGCAGGAGTTCATTAAAACTGTGGAAAAATCAGTGCTGGAAGTAGAGCTGGGTTCTGCCTCTATTCCCGCCACACCTTGATCATCAAACACAAAAAAAGGAATAAAAAGATCCCTGGGTGAAAACCTCTTTGAGGTGCACAGGGCAGATAGTGGGGGTGAAAACCTCATGGAGGTACCCCTGTTGTCTCTCAGAAAAATAAAGAAATGGAATAAAAAAGATCCCTAGGTGACAACCTCTCTGAGGCGCCCAGGGCAGATAGTGGGGGTGAAAAACTCATGGAGGTGCCCCTACTGGCTCTCTCTCAAAGAAAAAGAAAAGAGAAAAAAGAAGAGAAAGAGAAAAAAACAGGTCTCATCTCTGATATTATTGCAGGTTGCAGGGAATACAATACATATAAAGAAGGTCACGAAAAATGAGGATAAGGGTCCATCCCAAGATACCAAACATCCTCATAGACACTCCCTACATGGACACTCATTTTTTCCAAGATTTGAACACATTCGGGCCAAGATTCAACCTCCTACAGGAAGTTCTAAGCTTTCTATAGGAAGTTTCGGGGCTTTCTATAGGAAGTTCTGCATTTCTACAGGAAACATCCTGTAGAGCCTTCGGGTAGGAAAAAATTGATTATGGAAAGGGATTTAAAGCTTGAAGTCTATTGATGAAGCCTGCAACCACCCCTCTCTTCCATCCATCACCTATTTCATCGCTTTCCACCGCCATGCAAAATTCTGGTTATCTATTCCTACACAGTCATGCAAAGAGTCCTGTTTTCCTTAGATTGATTTTTTTTTTCCCAAGGGACAAATCAAGCATTCGAAGGCTCGCACACTCTACCTGTCAAAGCTCCATCAATACCTTTCATTTGCGAATATAACCTTGCTTGTTTCAGCATGCGTCCCAAGAGGAGAAGCAGCTACAGGATGTCCTACAAGAATCATGTAGTAGCTGATCCATCTAGAGCACATATGATGGAGTCGATAGCAGTTGAGATCGGTGCAGGGGACATGCAACCAACTCCTCTTGGACGTGAACACCTCCTTGACAGCTGAGAAAAGACAGATCTGTGCATGCAGCATTCAAAACTAGAAGATCAGATCCTGAAGCTTTGCAGACAACATCAACCAATGAGATAAGGAGTTCCAGCGCCTGTGCATGAAACAACAGTGGGAAAAGCCATCGTTCCATGTCCTGAAGCCTACAAAACACATCCACGTCCACATAGGTAAGTGTCTAACCTTATTTGTCAAATTGCATAGACTATACTCTGAAAACTGCATGTCTATGAAATGGTGCGGATTGAACGAATTTGGTGGCCTCGAATGGCCTCGTGGGATCCAAACAAGCTTGGTTACGCTCGAATCCGCCAAAGGGATGAAGAGCCAACACATGGGAACTGTCCAGTTGGGGAGAATTCGCGGATTAACCATCATGGTGCGGGTTAACAGCAGAGAAAGGAAATGGAAATCAGAGACACGCCGAAGAATGATGGCCATGACGTTGGTTAACGACTCGGCCTGGACACCTCACCCCCTCGCCATGAATTGCGTCGTAATTCAAATTGCTCGACTGAATAACTCATGATGAACCACTGTCATTCACACTTGCAACCATTTTTCAATGGGGTACGTGTCCTCCTCCTCTGTAGTTCGTTAGCCCGAGCTTCTCGGCCCATTTCAAAATCCTCTCGCATCCCAGGCTCGTCCAGAAGCACCCTGACACCTTCTAGAATCCAACAAAGCTCTCTTCAAGAAGGAGCTCTACAGGAAACGCAGCACAGCCTCCCGGAGCAGAAAAACCTGGACTTTCTGCGTCAACATTGGAGTTCGAAGAGAGATAGGCCCGAAAACACCATTCTCATGCATGATATTTCGAAAGGCGGTGAATTAAACTATATGGAGTAGGAGAATTGGAAGAAAATCTACCTGTGAGTCAAGAATAATAGTTTTCCTGTGTAATACACAGAGATTTTCCAGTTGGTTCTGTGTCACATTCTCCTCCACAGTTCTTGTTAACAAATTCTCCCTATAATAATGATAAACCACTGTAAAGCTAACTTGTGCATACAAACTTCTGACTGTTATGTGGTTGGGAATAAAAAATCAAGCTCTGTACCCTGTCTGTGAGAGCCTAATTCCATGTTGTCAGTTGAGTTTTGGGCAGCAACAGCATTCTAACCCGGGATTTGGTGAAAAGGGAAATATAAACACTTGAGGGCTACTTTCTTCCAACTTCTGGAGGAAAGCATACATAAAATTCCCCTTCTGACCAAGAGCACAAGCCAAAACAGAGTATTTTCATCATCCCAGGAGGGTTTATCAGAAAGGAACACTCAGATTCTAGAAAATTGCGGGAAACTCCCGAGGTGGTAGACCTATTTACCCGTGCTAATTGGATGACCTTCTCTGACAGAATCCAAGGTTATGATGATGAGGTAACAGAAGAATTCCTAATGTCCCTGCAGCCTAAATCCAAAATACTGGCCACTGTAAATTTCAGAGGGTTGAACCTAAAGCTGACCCCAAAACTCATTAGTCGAGTCACTGATCTGCCATGGGGGATACCCTAGAGCAAAGACAAGAGGTCATTGGGCCAGAAAGCCAAAAAGGAATTCTTCCTACCAGAGGAGCAGTTTTCAGAGGATAAAAATGGGGTCCGGAGAGCTAGCTTACATCCATTTTGGAGCGAGGTCAGCCTTCAGATTATCAAATACATTTCCTGTGAGGGGTGGTTCAGTATTGTATATGGTTATCACTTCCAGCTGCTAACTGAACTCAGACATAAGATGGATATACCCACAGAACAAAAGTTAAGCATCCCATATTTCCTCCTACAATCATTAATGGAGTCTGGAACAAAATTGCAAGAAGGGACACCGGACCAGCTGACCCATCATGGGCTTATCAAGATTCTAGTATAAGATTGTCTCCATACCTATAGAGTTCTTCTCTCCTAGGAGATTTTCGGCAAAATGTCCAAGGATGATGATATCCGGATTCTGGCCGAAGAACTCACTTCATCCAGCAGTGAGGAAAGGGATCATATTGAGGCAGAGAAGAAAACTAAGGGTAAGGAAACTAAGGGTAAGAAAACCTGAGACAGACCACCACAGGAAGAGCAAGAAGAGAAACAAGAAAAAGGCCAAGCTACTGAGGCCAAAGCTGTGTGTGAAATAAAGGCATAAATGCCAAGGGAGAAACAGTTGCAAATCAGTGCAGAGAGGACTGAAAAAGTCCAAGCAAGTGAGGGCACATCCAAGGAAACCACAACATAATTCAAAGAGAATGCTCCCCCAGCCAAGCAAGCCAAAATAGTAAAAACCAGTTCTACAGGAAACCGGAAGATCGTTTCTACAGGAAGCCAGAAAACGGTCAATACAGGACTTTCTATAGGAAGTCTAGGGAAAGGGCAATAGAAGGAGAAATCATCTGAGATTCTAGCCAGGGAGGCAACAGCTGTGCTGGCCACCCTTAGCACATATCCAAAGCAGAAATGGAAGTGGAAGAGGGAGCATTCCATGTATTTTAAGGCGCGAAGGAGCGTAAAGATAAAGACTGGAAAATCCCAGCCACCGTCAAAAGATCCAATCACAATTGTAGACACACCTACCACGCAAAAGGAGAGGTCTCCCTCCAAGCCATCCATCACTTATGAACGCGGAAACCCAAAGACAACCACCTGGAGAGAAAGAATGAAAATGTTGGACACAAAAGCCTCTCTACAAGATGTTGAAACTATTCTACAGGAAACATTGGCCAGGCTCAAGAAGACCGAAGAAATGGAAGGTGAGGTAGCCAAATCACCACAGAGGGAATAAAAGGTAGAGAACATTATGGAACTGGGCCCCCAGCCCAGCTTGGGCTCCTACTATAACTTCTTCAAGGCCATCAAGATTATTCCTCATAAATTCATAGTGCCACTTTTCCTTGCACTAGAAGAAGAGAGAGTGAGGACCCACACTTGGATGGAAATCGCTAAGTCCAAGGGTGTGGCAGATATATGTCCTTCTGAGAAACAACTCAAGGAGGCAATAAGGGAATTGGCTATGGTATGATACGTGGAGAGAAGCCAACGGGTCAAGCTATAGGAAGAAAATGAGCTACTTAGACAACAGCTATAGTTACAGGGGCAAAGGAAGGAAAACATGCCTCACATCTTGGGAGAACAACAACAACAGGAGGAGGCCACAACAGCAAAAGATACCATTGATGAACAACATAGAAGGGAAGGGATGCAGGCTGAAATACAATCTCTGAAATAGCAGGTACAAGAAAAGGAGGCCCAACTGGCCTGCATGGCGAGCTGGGCAATGGAAGCTCTGTAGTGTAGGCAGCCTGCCAAATCCTATACCCTGGTCTTCTAGATTCCATCCCTTGTTAGCATGTGACTAGGGGCGGCTATAAATAGAAAGTGTGTCCGACATGTGGTATAAGGTGGTAAGGTATCATGATTCCCAATTCCCATGATCCAATCCATCCTCGATTAACTCTCTCCTCAACTCCGCGCTGGCATACAATCCAATAAGATCATGTATTGATCTTACCTAGTCTTTTCATTCAGTTGTAAGGCATGTAGCTAGTTATGTCCATAGAAAGTCATTCCTTTCCTTTTAGGTAGGTTTATAGTCTTTCCAAGGTAAGGTATAATGGAGTGATTCAAATTCCCATGGCCATTAAATGATCAAATGATTAAACGATTCAATGTTTTCCTCCTTTTCTATTATACTCTAGCAGCGCCTCCAAAGATCTAATTCTCTAGGGCCTACTTGGAAGATCTCACCTAAACCCCTAAAGTAAAACCCTCTTGGCCTAATAAACCATCGCGACATGCAACTAAAAGTGTTTCTCAACTAATTGAAAACCATCTATCTATCCATCCGGTACTTCAAAAAGGTCTATAGAAGTGGCCTCTAAGTGATTCATTCCAGTGATATAGGTATAACAAGTCTAGGTAGTATAATAGTGAAATATTTTGTGGGAAACAACGGGTTTTTCTTCTTCATAGTAGCTACTCTCTCCCCTCCCACATATTCCTGGTAGAATAAATGAGTTGTGGTAGGACACATTTCATCTCTCCCCCATGGTGAAGGTGGTAAGTAAATTATGGTAGAACAAGTAACTATGAGGTGGGTTCAAGCATGAAAAGTTAGGTCTATTCCTCTCCCTTATGGTATTTATGCCTTACAGAACCTAGGATCAACCTCTAAATATACCGTTTATTTCTATCTATCGCTTTATTTTGTGCTTCCGAGCTCCTCAATAGTGGTTAAGAAAAAGGCTCTCTCGAAGGCGGAAAATGAAAGGTTGCACCTACTAGAACAAGATTCTCTAGAAGAACTGGAGATGTTGTGGAACACTTTGATAGAGACCATTTAATAAGTGGTAGAAGGATTAGAGTTCTGATACTTCACCCTGTACTTCTTCTTTGAACACATATCTATTTTTCCATATCCCTGCCAACCTATCATTGCAAACATCTCCCTATCGTTTTTTCACGGATTCCAAGAGGAGTCCTCTCCATGACAACAAAGAGATATGTTTTCCCATACCGCTACTAAGAACCTCTGAGTTGTAATCATTTTCCTACATCTCAGTTGTTGTCACTAACCATGGAGAGATATAAATATTAACCATCATGATTTGAGGAATACACTTAGAGGAGGGTTGGTTTGGCTTGAGTGAATACAAATAGAAAAATATGGCTTATAGAAGGGCTTGGGAGCATATAAATGATTGAGTTTATCACTAGGCAGATAAGGTGGAACAAAATTGGTTATGCTAGACTCCTAATGAAAAAACCAGAAGATTCAAAATATTAATCACTGACCTAAGTTATGGTGGGACCAACTATTCCACTATTATCATATTTGAAATATTATCAAGTATGAGTTCTAAAATTTCCACAGACACTAAGCTAGATTTGTTTCCCACTGCCAGAACTTCTGCTACGTATGGTTCTCCAACTCCCAAACATTACTAGAATTTCTTTCTTTCCACCTGTTGTGTTGATTCGTTGGTTCTCATAACTCGATATATTGATCTAAAATTCCCTAATGAGAAAGGTATGATGTCCCCTGTCAGGTCCAACACACAAATTCTTCCCGGATGAAGCTACATCTATGCTCACCAAGTTATGTGAGTGAATGGAAAAAATTGTTGTTATTCTCTCGCAAAATAGATTGTTATGGATAAACCTTATAATTTTTGTTTGTTTATTTGAAAGTGGGATCCATACTTCATCAAGAGTGTAAATTAATAACCTATTTTTAATTCAATCTCCTATCTATATCCCTATCTTAAGAGCGCATAAATGAGATTCATAATGAAACTAAAGTACATTTATGTATGCACTATGAATGTTGGGTCAAGGGACTTTGAAACTTGCAGCAATCCCTCCCTTATCACCTATATTACTACGTACGTAATAGTACATCTATTCATCATATACGTGAAAACCACTTAACAACTTATCAGAACTACCATGTCGAGTCTACTATCTACATATTTAATTGATACGTTTCAAGCAAGATCAAAGGAATGAGTGAGAAGAACGAAGCGAGCGGACATACCCTTCAAAGCATGGGTGGAAAAAAATATATATCTATGCACAGTGTGGACTACCTTTCAAGCATATAATAATAGATATAGTACACTTTGGATCAACTCTTCATGACTCATATTGGGGTGGGTAACCCCATCCGACCATTGGGGCAAAAGTATACTCCATCATCGGGGCAAAGGTACCTACATGCATTAGGGAGATAGATAAATATATGAATCATAACAGGAAGGCCGAAAGAAAAGTGGGTAAGTGCTCCTAATGTTTCCTAATTGGAATGTGGAATTTCATGTCCATGTAGATGCATCCAACATTTCCCTAGGAGCAATGCTTGCATAACGAGGGGGAGGGAATCTCAATCACCCTCTTTTTTTTGCAATTAGGAAGTTGTCTCAAGCCGAGTGCAACTATACCACCAAGGAGAGGGAAGGGAAAACTATGGTGTGTGATTTACAGAAGTTGCACCGTTATCTATAATGTGGGAAGGCCATTTTCAGTTCTATGCAGACCATTCAGCTCTAAAGTACTTGGTGAATAAGTGTATCTTAGAAGGACGAATTTGTAGGTGGTTGTTGTTATTTAAGGTTTTCTCTTTTGAGGTTATGTTAAGCCAGGGATACATAAGAGAAGTAGCTGATATACGTAGATAAATTTACTTAGTTTAACCAATTCCTATTAATTGGGTTGAAGCAAGATATCTAGTGGAAGAACGTGTAAATGCATCTGATCCACCTGTGGGATGCGGGCAAGGAATAAAGCTACCTCCTTCATCCGGTAGTTTAAGCTATCCTAATACCAAGCTATACTAATAGAAGAAAGGGGAAGTCCTATGCTTTTGTAGTCATCTTAAAAATACTATAGATAGCTCCTCCTTGCAATACTATTAATAACCAACTAATCCTCTTTGATTCCACTAGATATAACCTCCTCCAGCTAACTCGCTTGGGTTCTTTCATATCTAATTTGAATAGGGAATATCTTTCTAGTTTCATAGCGAATGTCATATCGAATAATCATACTGATATCAGCGAAGAGTCATACTGGGTTCTATAATCATACTAACTGATCATAGTGAATAAGAGTGATCATACTTGTAAAATATCACGGTGGTCTTGTTCTAGGTAACGTAAGTCATAGCAAGAATCCAACTTATCGAATACGACTTCTCATCATAACTCCACTTGAATAACATCCACTCCATATCATGTTCTATTGGATAACTTCATGTCATGTTCATAATCATTGGGCTAACTTTGGGTAGTGGTCATGGGTAATAATCAGGCTAGAGATCATGGTCCCATTTGTTAGGGTAAGACTAAGATGATGGTCCCATTGGTTTTGGGAACAAATATAGGTTGCATGGTGCTGCTCCACTATAGGAACAAACCCTACTGCTACTGATGAACAACCATAGTCTACCTGTGCTGCTAATGAAAAACCATACTCTAGCAAACGAGAAAACCTTGCTGATGAACTTGGGGTGTAGTTGATATTAGAAGCCTAATAGTGCAGTTTCACTTGATAAGAGATACCTAGCTTGGTTTTTATGGTATTTTTATAATGGGTTTTATGAGCCTTTATGGTACTTCCCTGCTAATCTCCAACAGATAGGTAGTTTCATAAGGACTAGGGTAGGTAATTGTCTTCCAAC
Source organism: Pinus tabuliformis (assembly GCA_031772625.1). Lineage (NCBI taxonomy): Eukaryota > Viridiplantae > Streptophyta > Pinopsida > Pinales > Pinaceae > Pinus > Pinus tabuliformis. The sequence continues at coordinate 1,017,381,807 of CM062809.1, forward strand.
TCGGTAGGGATGTTATGAATCAAATGGTAACTAATCCCGCGAAATGAGAAATAAATGCATTCCTTATTATTATTTGATGCACTACCACCACTTTTGAAACTATCAGGAAGAAAGAATAGATCTCGCTTGACCTCCACTTCGAGATCAGATCTAGTTACAGATAAAAAAGAGTAGTCATGCTTATAGACATTGCCACTGATATTGTTATTAATTACTTATCTACTAGTATTACTTTCTTAGATATTTCATAATCTTGTCTTCTTAGTTGTTACTAAATATCCTATCAAGCTATAAAAGAATTTATGTCTTGGTCGAACCAATTGAGGAAAAAGCTATAAATAATCTAAAGGTAAGTATTCCACTTGAAAAAGGAACAAGTGAAGCTCGGTAAGTTGAACAATCATCACCACTTGTCAGTTCAGTGAGACCCATGTTTCATGTGGAGCCCATTTCATGATTATAGGACAAAATAAATATTGAACCCACGACCAATTGTCTCTGTCTCCATTCGATTTCAACTACTTCTAGGACACACCCACGAGCCCCACCATATTTCCACCATCATATCTATTGCTCATTAATCCCCACCCAAACTCTTGGTGACCACCAAGACAGGCTAACCAACCATACTTCCTTCACACAACCTTTGTTTTTAGTCTATTACTATTATACACTCCCATCCTTTTAGACTTATTATAAGGGGTTTCACAACCAGTTACTTTTTTGGACCACACCTGCTACCCCACATGGGTTACTTTTGTGGAAAAACGATTGTTTATGGGGGCCTCTCTTGGCAGATTGGATAGGGCGTGATATCTGCTACCCATAAGTGTGTGCAAGATCGGGTCCATCATTCATATAATGGAATCAATGCTCCTACTTCTGTCTTTGTTGCCACTGCATGCATAGACATATTATTACCTAAAGATGCTGGATCATTTTCTGGTGAATCAACTCCTTGATGTATAGATAGTTTCAGTTCTAGTCCTTTCACAACTGAATATAATAATGCAACTGCCCCTGTTACTGGTAGTGAGGTAACTACTGATTCAGATGCTCTCTCTGCGCAGGATCTGGCTCTATAATAACTGGAAGGGATCTTGCACTTGAATTCAATTTTCTCGAGCAACTAGATAAAGATACTCATCTTCTTGTTGGAAGCTTGACAACGAATTAAGTAAATTTGTGTAAAAATGTAACTAGTTAGTTTTATACTGAAATAGCAGTTATATGGATGTTTCCTTGACACCCTGTCAAGGTTTTACCACATAAATCTTGTGTGTCTATTCGTGTGTTTGGTTTCAGTTTAACAGTTAGTTATTTTCTTTTCTTGGTTAATGTATAACTGAATGTTTACTTTCTTTCCTAATTTCCCCGATCTGAATAACACTTCTTGGTGGTGAAATTGCTTCTGTATCTTCTAGGACCGGGTCCGAAACTGCCTACGGTTATCAATCTCAAATCAGAAGTTATGCACTAGCCTCCACCTCTCTTTATGCTTGCTTTGTTACTAGTTAGACTTCTTACTTTGCGTCTCTATCTTAAGTATTCATGTCCTCCACGAGTATACTATTATTGTTGATGAGATTACCTCTCTCGGTGGTCGAGCTATGCATACGCATCCTCTCCTCCATTGTGTTTCTATTGACGATTAAGGGTGTGGCCTAAGTGCGTTTTTGCTAAGTAGTTCCTATAGCTTTCTTATATCTAATATAACTTGTTTTTTGGCCATCTAGGGTTTAGGAGTGTTTATTAGCCCTAATCAGGACTTGACACTTACAACATCTGGTCTTCCCCTCCCATTTTGTACCCTATAGGTACCCATGTTTAAACTGCACCCATGATTCACTTTGCATCTCACTCAGTGGAAATGACTACTACTTCCATATGAATAGATTTTGGATCAACTATATTTAAAGCATACTCTTTCTCCCTAGTTTGCTATGTGATCTAGTTATGGGGTTCTTATGGAGTTCGGAAATTCTACCTCCTGATCTAGGTCTAGAATGGTTCTAATTGGATTATAAACTCTCACTAATAGCTCTTCTTCCTTTGCCGATGCTATTTCTTAAGCAACTACTCTCTCGAATACTTCCCACACATTACCTTATTCAACCTATGCCTTACCACCTAGTTATACTTATGTTCTTATATTTGTGAACATTTATTATCCTATTATGTTAGCTTTTGGATGGATCATCTTAGGCAACGATTTAGCAAGGAATAGGAATGGGGATGCTAGTACTACAGTAATAAGGGATAAAAAATAGTGACCATGGTGATACATTATTACTAGTCAACTAGGGGTTATCTCTGGGCTTGGTTCTTTATCCGCTTCTAGGTATTGATATGGAAATGAAACGACTTAAACTGCACCCAACGCATCTCCATCTCTTTCTACTATGGGTGCTACTTTATTGGTTAGTGTTGCTACTAGGTCTTGATCTTCCCTTGCTTCTGGTGTTAACATATTTTCTGGATTATATGTTGCTGGTCCTGGCTCATTTTCTTAATCTACTAAATAAACATAGGAGTCTACTACTGTTCTTGTCATTTCTCTTATTTTTCAATGCTTGGGATTCGTTCTCGACCTGGATGATTTGCATAGGGTGATTAGGATGCTTACTTTGCTACTAATCTACCTACTGGATATGCTGTGAGTGGTACTGGTGGATAAAATCGTGTTACAACTGTTGTTCCTTACTCTATTGGTGTGGCTGGATATGGTTCAGATGTGGAACTAACTGGATCTCGCTCTCTAACAAGAAAGTAAGACTTTGGCTCTCTATCTCAAAATGGAAAGGATTGAGGTACTATCACTGTTTCTATCGCCTTTGTGTTTTCTCTTGGTAAAGAGACCTATGTTCTTAGCTCTATTACTATTATTGGTGTTGGACCGACATGATCTATTTTTCTCGTGCTATATCTACTACTATCACTACTGGTGGTCCTTTTACTCTATATCGATCACGAAAAGCTCCTTCAGCTTGTTCACCTCTAGACCTAAAATCATCATATTTATCTTTATCACTATCTCTATCACTACATTAGGTGGTTTATCTAATGTTGTCGTTAGTTCCAGTTCCCCATGCGTAGTTGTTAGTTCCCTATATGTGTCTCTATATGGATCATCCACAACTCGATCACTAAGGTCATCATCTCGATCACAAGGTACTAGTACATTTGCTTAATCTATAAGATGTACTTATGTTGAACCTGTTGCTATAGAGTGAACTACATATTCAAGTGAAAAAGCATATACTTTTCTTGTGAATTGTCTTGTTGCTAGTACTATTCGTGGTACTGGAGGTGGTGATAGATAAACTATTGGTCCTATATAGCTGGATTAGCTTTCTGGGTATGGGTATGTATCTTCAACTGCTTCAATCGATGCTAAATCAACTAATGGATTAACTGAGTCACTTGTTTACATTCCCTTTGCTTATAGCTTTATTCCTTCCCCTGCCTACGTCTAGATTAACAGGTACTAGCAGCCACCATTAGTAGGTACTAATAAAAAGTTAGGTGTATGAGCATTCTAGGAAGATCCAATGATGAGAATGGTGTTCTTCCACCGAGGTATAAGTGCATATTTTATTTACACCGATGCTGGTCAAGAGATGGATGGTGGGCCTAGAACATGACAAGTCACTGGTGTTGTTGGGTTAGATGATGGTATTGGATAAACAGACACTTCGTTGGGTTCTTCGAGTTGATATGATTCTAGTTTTTGATCTCGATCAAGTATAAGTGGATATTATGTAATCTGCGCTCACTAATTAATTAGAACTTCTATTGTTGGGTGACCAACTACCTTTACCGTAGTCATTGGGTAAACAGGTGAAACATAGTAGACTACTACTAGGTAAGCGGTATCTTTCATGCATTTGTCATTAGGAAAGTAGATTCCTCAGAGCATGTTGGCTGATTGAATCAATTCACATTGTAATATGGTGTTGCTTCAAAGCTGCGGGTTAGGATCGATCCTCTCTCACTCTATCGTCCTAGGGTTTTGTTATGGTCTAAAGCTAAATTGAGGGTGGCTAGTCTAATCCTGATCTCGCAGTAACCATGAAGCTCTTCCAGAGGATGTTCATAGGGTAAGGGTAACTATATCCTATTGTGGTACCTCCCAATTCCTCACTTCAGTAAGTGGTTGTTGTCACTAAATGTCCTGAAGTTTCAATTTTTAAATGAGGCACTCACTTGTCCTTTCTTGGTTGGTTGGTTCGTGGGTTAGTCCTGCTAATGAAAAGTGTTGTCATATTATATATGTAATAATGGTAATGAAAAAAGACTATAAAAAGGTTTATTTCTCGCCTGATCAGCTTATTTTATGGTGACATTATAGAAAAACATCTCAGATGGGGTGTTTTTTTCTATTGGCATCATATTCGCTTGTGTCAATGCCAATAGGAGAGCCTGCGACGAACCAACTATCGAACAAGCTCAATGCCAATGAACCACAATACCATCCATTCAAAGATGTCTCTTTTGCATGTTGAGAACCAATCTCGGGTAGTGAAACAATCTTAGATAAATTGAAACCCTCTTGGCTTAATAAACCATCATGGCATGCAGCTAAAAGTGTTTCTCAACTAATTTACCACCATCCATCTATCCATCTGGTACTTCTAAAAGGTCTATAGAAGTGGCCTCTAAGAGATTCATTCTAGTGGTACAAGTATAACAGGTCGAGGTAGTACGGTAGAGAAATAGTTTGTGGGAAACATGGGATTTTTCTTCCTCATAGCAACTACTCTCTCCCCTCCCTCATATTCCTGGTAAAACAAATGATTTGGGGTAGAAAACACTTCATCTCTCCCCTATGGTGAAGGTAGTAAGTAAATTATGGTAGAACAAGTAACTATGAGGTGGGTTCAAGCATGAAAAGTTAGGTCTATTCCTCTCCCTTATGGTCTTTAGCACTTACGGAACCTAGGATCAGCCTCTAAATCTACTGTTTATTTCTATCTATCGCTTTCTTTTGTGCTTCCAAGCTCCTCAATAGTGGTTTAGAAGAAGGCTCTCTCAAAGGCAGAAAATTGAAGGTTGCACCTACTGGAACAAGAATCTTTGGAACAACCGGAGATGTGATGTGGAACACTCCGATAGAGACCATTTAATAAGTGGTAGAAGGATTAGATTTCTGATACTTCACCCTGTACTTCCTTCTACGTATGCATATTTCTTTTTCCATATCCCTGCCAACCTACCATTGCAATCATCCCCATATTTTTTTTCCACTGATTCCAAGAGGAGTCCTCCCCACGAAAACGAAGAAATATGTTTTCGCATACCGCTACTAAGAACCTCTGAGTTGTAATCCTTCTTCTGCATCTCAGTTGTCATTGTTGACCATGGAGAGATATAAATATTAACCATCATGATTTGAGGAATACAATTAGAGGAGTGTTGGTTTGGATAGAGCGAATACGACTAGAAAAATATGGCTTATAGATGGGCTTGGGAGAATATAAATGATTGAGTTTATCACTAGGTGGATAAGATGGAATGAGATTGGTTATACTAGACTCCTAATGACAAAACCAGAAGATTCAAAATATTAATCACGGACCTAGATTTGTTTCCCACTGCTGGAACTTCTGCTACGTATGGTTCTCCAACTCCTAACCGTTATTAGAATTTCTTTCTTTCCACATGTTGTGTTGATTTCTTGCTTCTCATAACTGGATAACTTGATCAAAAATTCCCTAATGAGAAAGGTATGATGCCGCTTGTTAGGTCCAATATACAAATTCTTCCTGGATGAAACTACATCTATGCTCACCAAGTTATGTGAGTGAATGGGAGAAATTGTTGTTATTCTCTCCCAAAATAGATTGTTATGGATAAACATTATAATTTTTTGTTCGTTTATTTGAAAGTGGGATCCATACTTGCAAGTAAAGAGAAGGAGATATGAGAATGAATGCTCACATAACCTTATATAAATAATCCAACATTAATTTATTTACTTTAGGAAGTGTGTAAATTAATAACCTATTTCTAAGTCAATCTCCTATCTATCTCCCTATATTAAGAGTGCATAAATGAGATTCATTATGAAACTAAAGTACATTTATGTATGCACTATGAATTTCGGGTCAAGGGACTTTTAATCTTGCATAAATACCTCCCTTAGGACTTTCATTTTTACATACGTAATAATACGTCTATTCATCATATACGTGAAAACCACTTAACAACTTATTGTTGTGTGTGGAGCATGATTGTTCAAAGGTCTTTGTTTCAGCCGGATGTATACCCCAGGAAGTTTGTACACCCCTCTGATGGTAGAACTTATGTTTAGTTTAGCGTTTTTTGCCCTAGAAGGCAACTCCCTCTCTTTGTATGAGGGCATTGTATTTGAGGCTGAGATATAGATGTTTATTTTGTGAGCGAGAAACAGAGAGGTGAGACTGTGAGAGAAAACAGAGGATATTATAGCGGATTTGCTGTTGGTTGTGTCTCTTCATTTTGCTGGATAATAGAAAGGAAGGACTGGCTGTTCGAGGTGGACGGTAGCGCAAACTGGGTGAACCACGTATATCTGTGTCTCTCTTGTTTTGTGCGTTTTCTATGTTTATATTTCTGCAATATTTTATGTGTTCCATTGCTTCGTAATATATAATTTTCTAACACTTATCCAAACTACCATGTCAAGTCTATTATCTACATATTAGATTGAGACGTTTCAAGCAATATTAGAGGAATGAGTGAGAAGAACCATGCGAGTGGACATACCCTTCAAAGCATGAGTGGAAAAAAATCTATATCTATGGAGGGTGGGGACTATCTTTCAAGCATATAAGAATATATATAGTACTTTGGATCAGCTTTTCATGACTCATATTGGGGTGGGAAACCCCATCCAAGAATTGGGGTAGAAGTATACTCCATTAGGGAAAAGGTACCTACATGGATTAGGGAGTTAGATAAATATATGAATCGTAATAGGAGGGCTGAAAGAAAAGTGGGTAAGTGTTCCTAATGTTTTCTGATTGGAATGTGGAATTTCATTTCCATGTAGATGCATCCAACATTTCCCTAGGAGCAATTCTTGTGTAGCCAATGGAAGGGAATCTCAATCACCTTGTTTTTTTTGGAATTAGGAATTTGTCTCAAGATGAGCACAACTATACCACCAAAGGGAGGGAAGGGATAGACATGGTGTATGATCTACATAAGTTCCACCATTATCTATTCCATTGGAAGGCCATTATTAATTTTGCACAGACCATTTATCTCTAAAGTACTTGCTGAATAAGCGTATCTTAGAAGGATGAATCTGCAGGCAGTTGTTGTTACTTCAAGAGTTCTCTTTTGAGGTTATTGTTAAGCCAGGGATACATAAGAAAAGTAGATGAGATAACTAGAGAGATTTACTTAGTTTAACCAATGCCTATTTATTGGGTTGAAGTAGTATATGCAGTGGAAGAACCTATAAATGCATCGTATTCACCAGTGGGACACAAGCAAGGAGTAAAGCTACCACCTTCATCTAGTAGTTTACGCTCTCCTAATACCAAGCTATACTAATAGAAGAAATGAGAAGGCCTAAGCTTTTCTATTCATATTAACAAGACTATAGATAGCTCCTCCTTGCAATACTATTTATAACCAACTAATCCTCTTTGACTCCACTAGATAGAACCTCCTCCAGCTAACTCACTTCGTTTCTTTCATGTTTAATTTGAATAGGGAATATCTTGCTAGTTTCATTGTGAATGTCATATCTAATAATCATACTAATCTTAGCGAAGAGTTATACTGAGTTATATCATCATACTAACTGATCATAGCACATAAGAGTGATCATGCTAGTGAAAGATCATGGTGGTCTTGTTCTAGGTAACGTAAGTCATAGCAAGAATCCAACTTATCGAATCTGACTTCTCACCATAACTCCACCTGCATAATCTCCACTTCATATCCTACTCTGTTGGATAACTTCATGTCATGCACATAATCATAGGGCTAACTTTTCATAGTCTTCATGGGTAATAATCAGACTAGAGATCATGGTCCCATTTTCGCGGGGTAAGACTAAGATGATGGTCCCATTGGTTTTGGAAAAAAGGATAGGTTGCATGATGTTGCTCCACTATAGGAACAAACCCTGCTACTACTGATGAACAACCATAGTCTACCTGTGCTGCTAGTGAAAAACCATACTCTAGTAGATGAGAAAACCCTGCTAATGAACTTGCGGTGTAGTTGACATTAGAATCCTAATAGTGCAGTTCCACTTGATAAGAGATACCTTGCTTGGTTACTCTCGTCTTTTTCTAATGGTGTTTATGAGCCTTTATGGTACCTCCCAGCTAATCTCCAATAGATAGATACTTTCATAAGGACTAGGGTAGGTCTCTGTCTCATGATGATACGACAAAACAAATATTGAACCCACAACGAGTTGTCTCTGTCTCTATTTGATTTCCACTGCTTCCAGGCCACACCCACATGCCTTTAGTTTTAGTATATTGTTGTTATATACTCCCATCATTTTAAACTTATTATAAGGCGGTTGCGCAACTAGTTACTTTGTTGGACCACAACTGCTACCTCACATGGGTTACTTTTGTGGACGAACGGTTGTTTATGGGGGCCTCTCTTGACGGATTGGACAACGACGTGATATCTGCTACCCATATGTGTGTGGGGGATCGGGCCCATCATTCATAGAATGGAAACAATGCTCCTACTTCTGTCTGTGCTTCCATTGCATGCATAAACTTATTATTACCTAGAGACACTGGATCATTTGCTGGTGAAGCAACTCCTCGAGCTATAGATAGTTTCAGTTTTGGTGCTTTCACAACCGAATATAATAATGCAACTGCCCCTATTACTAGTTTTTCGCTAAATGGGAATAGGCATAACCATGAGGTAACTACTGATTCATATGCTTTCTCTGTGCAGGCTATGGATCTATGTTATGAAGCCAGCTCAAGAAAAGATACAAAAGATAGATCAAAGCCTTAGAATTCAGCCTCTTAGAGGCGGAAACGTCCTTTACATTATAGAAATGAACAATTATTGGATGACTCAAATGGAAAAACCTACTTTCTATATATAGGAGTCTAAGGAGTCACAATATAATCCAGCCGACCTAACAATAATAATATAAAGCCACAAAAATAACAATAGAGGGATTCTATGGGGCACAGTAATAACAATATGGGGGAAATAGGGGCACAACAATATAAATAATGGGTATAACTACAATAGTAATGGGGTAATCACTAGTATTATAGGGACCCAACATGCCCCTCACCTTCAAAAATGTATTGTCCTCAACACTTGAATAGTTATGGATATTTTTGCATAAAATTCTCATCTTCCCATGTGGAATCTTCAGCGGATAAGTTCTTCCACTTGATAAGATACTCTGAAATTGATCGATTTCGTAACTGTCGAGTTCTTGTTTCTATGACTGCTTCTGGTTCCAATATAATTTTTCCTTGCTCATCAAGTTCTGGCAATATTGTTTGAACTGGGAGCTTGTCGCCTATAACCTTCTTTAAACATGAAACATGGAAAACTGGGTGCAATTGAGAAGTTTCAGGAAGCTCCAATTTGTATGCCATAGTACCAATCTTTTACAACACCTTGTACGGACCATAATACTTTGGTGATAATTTATTAGATCCTTCTTAGCTTGCTTGAGGGACATTTTCTTATATGGTTGTAGCCGTATGAATACCTAATCACCTACATGAAAACTTCTTTCACTGCGATGTTGATTTTCCTATTGTTTCATTCTATTTTGTGCCAACACGAGGTTATCCTTTAAGAGTTGGAGGACTTGTTGTTGATGTTCAATGTGATGTTCCATTGCGTGAACCTTAGAATTTTCTCTTAAATATGATGTGATGGATGATGGTTGATACCCATAAAGTGCCATAAATGGGGTCATTTTTGTTGCTGTATGGAAGGAAGTGTTATACCACCATTTAGCCAGAGGAAACCATTTGAACCATTATGTCTATTTATTAGATACAAAGCAACGAAGATATCCTTCCAAACGTTTGTTTACTATCTCAGTTTTCCCATCAGATTGAGGATGATAAGATGAGCTATGAGCTAACTGAGTACCAAGACAAGAAAATAAATTTTCCAAAAATTTCTAGTGAAAATGGGATCTCTGTCACTTACAATAATCTTTGAGTTTCCATGTAGCTTTTGAATTGTTTCCATAAATGTAGTAGAAATTGTACTGGCTTTAAATGGATGTGATAATGCACAAAAGTTTGCATACTTGGTAAGTCTGTCAACTACCACCATGATGACACTCTTTCCCTCAGACTTGGGTAAACCTGTGATAAAATCCATTGAAACCTCCTCCCAATGTTGGCTTGGAATGGATAAAGGCTGTAATAGACCCGGTGTCTTAATTGTTTCAACTTTATTTTGTTGGCAAACCAAACATTCTGCCACAAACTTTTGAATATCTGATTTAAGGCCATCCCAAAAAAATTTCTTTTTAACCCTGTGGTAATTTTTTAAAAATCCTGAGTGCCCTCCTAAGGGAGAAGTGTGCAATTCCATAAGAATCTTTTGTTTTAGCTGGAAATTCTTACAGAGGTATAAGCGATCTTTGTACCATAATGAATCATTTTTCCAGCTAAATGTATTAGACGTACTGGAATCTTGTTGTAGCTTTCGAATAAGTGCCCACACTTCTGAGTCATTCTTCCATTGCACCCTTGCTTCGTTTATCCAATCTGGTTGGATAATAGAAATGGCGCACAACAATGCTTCCACATCCTCATCCTTGCTTGAGAGTGCATCTGCCACCACATTTTGCTTCCCTTTTTTGTAGATGATTTCAAAGTCATAACCCAACATCTTTGTGACCCACTTTTGTTGCTCTTCAGAGGATAATCTTTGTTCTAAAAAGTATTTAAGGCTATCATGATCTATTTTTACCTTGAAGTGTCTTCCCATTAGGTAGGGTCAACATTTCTTAAGTGCATGAAGTATTGCCAACATTTCCTTCTCATAAATAGCTTTTCTTAAAAACTTTCCCTTGATTGGATGACTTTCAAAAGCAATGGGTCTTTCATCTTGCATTAGAACAACACCAATCCATTTTCTTAAGCATCACATTCCACAATAAAGGTTTTTGTGAAGTCCGGTGTACCTAAGATTGGTGCTTGGCACATTGCCTCTTTAAGATGTTCAAAGGCCTTTGTTGCTTCCGGAGTCCATGAAAATGCATGTTTCTTCAATAATGTTGTTATAGGTGCTGCTATTCTCCCATAATTCTTAACAAACTTGTGATAATACCCTGTCAACCCAAGAAATCCTCGCAGATTCTTTATGGATGTGGGGATTTTCCATTCCTTAATGGCTTTAATTTTGCTAGGGTCTACCTTAACTCCTTCATGAGATACAATATGACCCAAATATTCCACCTCTTGGACTCCAAAGAAACATTTGGATATTTTTGCATATAATTTTTTCTCCTCCAATAGTTGTAGCACCCTGTCAACATGTTCAACATGATCCTTCCAAGACTTGTTGTAGATTAGTATATCATCAAAAAATGCTAACACAAATTTTCTAAGGAATGGTTTGAAAATTGAATTCATCAAACCTTGAAATGTTGAAGGTGCATTGGTAAGGCCAAAAGTCATGACCAAAAATTCATAATGACCCTCATGAGTTCTAAATGCCGTTTTCGGAATGTCTTCAATCTTCATTCTGATTTGATGATATCCTGAATGAAGATCCAACTTGGTGAAGTAAATTGATCCATGCAATTCATCTAGTAATTCATCAATGACAGGAATGGGGAACTTATCTTTAATAGTGAGCTTGTTGAGCTCCCTATAATCCGGACACATGCACCATGATCCATCCTTCTTGTGCACCAATACTACTGGAGCAGAGAAAGAACTTTGACTCGGTTGAATTATATCAGCCTCTAGTATTTCTGCAACCATACGTTCAATTTCATATTTTTTAGACATAGGGATATATGTACGGCCTGATGTTTGGAGGAACACTTCCTGGAATCAGATGAATAGCATGATCATGATCACGCATAGGTGGGAGACCTTTGGGAGTCTCAAATACCTTGGAATGATTGTCCAAGACTTTTTGGAGATCTGGAGAAATAGATGATTCGGATGTGGAAACATCTAGCGAACATAATTGTGCAATTACACCTCTTTGCTCCTTTTTTAGAAGCTTTGTCATACCATTAGAGCTGATTATCTTTCCTCGTTTCCCTACAATATCCGTTAATTCAACTTCCTCTCCTTTCGTAGAAAATTTGTTGAAAATTAAAAGCTATTGTACCTAAGGATTGTAGCCATTGGACTCCTAGTACAACATCAGCACCTCCCATTGGAATGGAAAGCATTGCTAGTCAATACATATTCTCCCATGGATAGCTTGATATTATGGCACTTTCCAAAGCAATCTATTGTTCCTCCATTTGCAATCATAACTTGACACTCTAGTGTTGGATACAGGAAGCAATTCAATTCTTTTGCTACCCTACAATGAACAAAATTGTGGGTGCTTCCTAAATCAATCAACACTATTACCTTTTACTTCTTGATTTGTCCTTCTATCTTGATGGTTTGAGAAGTGGTAATTCCCACCAATGCATTACAAGATATGGTCGGATTTATTTGTTCTTCATCTAGGCTTTGTTCCTAGAGTATATCCTCTTATTTTAACCTTTCTTGCTCCTTTTCTTCTTCCTCTTCACAATCTATGTAGAATAATTTCTTCTCAACACACTTATGACCTTTAGTGTATTTGCTATCACAACTGTAACAAAGCCCTTTTTCTCTTTTTTCTTCCAATTGTTGTGGTGTCAACCTTATAGGTTGTGGAAGACTAGGGGTAACAACAATTCCGTCTTTATAGTTGTGAGTGGTATGCTTCCTAGTTGCCATAATTTTGCTTTCCATTTTTCTTGCTAACCTAAATGCCTTCTCTAATGAATCAGGTTCCCAAAGGTGAAAATCATGTTGGATATTATCCTTTAAAGACTCTATGAACACATCAATCCTATGCTCGTCTGGAATATCTTTTACCCTTACGTTCAATTTTTGGAACTCCTCAATGTGCTTCATTATTGAACCCTTTTGTTTGAGACTTATCAATTGGCTAAAAAAAGTGTTGCTTTTTGTATCCTCATAATGTGCTATCAATTCTTCTGTAAAAATTGCCCAAGTGATAAATTGTTTACGAGATTAAAGCCATTGATACCATACAAACTAGTTCAAAATATAAAGTTGCCATATGTACCTTTTGTGTGTTTTGCACATTATTGAGATCGAAGAACTGCTCCATCTGTAATATCCATGTGGCGGGATCCTTGCCATCAAACTTCCTCATATCGATTTTTGGAATATGGTGGGTCTTCGATCCAACATTAGAGTCTATGGAATCATGATTAACATTTCTTTTGTTCACATCATGAGTTTCCTTTACAACCATTTCACCATTAATAAGTATTTCTTGTAGAAAATTTGTCAAATCTGTCTTCAAATCTCCCATCTCCGTCTTCAAATCTGTCTTCAAATCTACCATGTCTCTCTTCAAATATATCTTCGAATCATCCATCTTAGCTTTGATGGCCTTTATCTTAAATTCCACGCCATTTATCTTAGCTTCTGTTAGCTTTTGTGAGCGTGACATTTGTTGCACTTGTTCTTGTAATTTTGATATACCATGTAGTATTTCTTCCTCTTCTTCATGAGTCATGCTAGAGGTTTCAGGTTCCTTACTAGGTGTTTTCATTTTCTTTCCTCGGGGCATCAGTTACCAATAATAATGCTTTACTATGCCCTTTGAGTTCCTTCAAACCAAGCTTACGCAAAAATTTAAAAAAAATACACACCTTTTCTCACTTTGTGGAAGCCTGATATTGAATCTAATGTATCTCTGTAATTTCGGATCATCTAGTTCTGAAATTGCAACTTGTAGTAGCCTTTTATTTCCTCTTTCCCATGCCACAAGTCTGACCCAAATTGGTTTCTCCAAGGAAGAGTTATGCGAAATCTCCCACAGTGACTTGATTATAGACTAGTTCAGTAGAGCAAACTTGTACGACGCGCCACAAGTCACTGTTTCGACCTATGGATTTGAAAAATGCATACAAGAAACTAAAGTATGTCCTCTTTCTATACCTTCTTACGAAATTTAAATCTGATCCCCAAAGAAAAAGTTATGACGATTTTCCCCAGGTCACCTGTTTGGAATGTAATTCAGGAGTCTGCAAAAAGACCAACTTCCTCAGATCATATCTCCGCAAATATAGCGCGAAAAACTCTAAAATCAGACCCGAGATTCAGCGTGATTTCTTCTCAAATGGGTTTTTTTTGCAACTTTTGAAACATCGTAAAAAAAAAGTTATAGCGAAAATTCCATGATGACCTATTTGGAGCAGCGAAACCCTAAAATCCAAAGCTCTGGTACCAAATGTTATGAAACCAGCTCAGGAAAAGATAGAAAAGATAGATCAACGCCTTAGAATTCAGCCTCTTCGAGGGGGCAACCTCCTTTACATTACATAAATGAACAATTCTTGGATGATTCAAATGACAAAACCTCCTTTCTATATATAGGAGACTACGGAGTCACAATATAATCCAGCCGACCTAACAATAATAATATAAAGCCACAAAAATAGCAATAGAAGGATTCTATGGGGCACAGTAATAAAAATATGGGGGCAATAGGGGCACAACAATATAAATAAGGGGTATAACTACAATAGTAATGGGGTAATCACTAGTATTACAGGGACCCAACAATCTATAACAACTGGAAGGGATCTTGTACTCGAATTGAATCTGAGCGAGCAACTAGATAAAGATACTGATCTTCTTGGTGGTGAAATTGCTTCTGCATATTCTAGGACTAAATCTAAAACTGCCTATGGTTATCAATCTCAAATAAGAAGCTATGCACTGGCCTTTGCCTTTGTTTATGCTTGCTTTGTTACTAGTTACACTTCTTGCTCTGCGTCTTGATCTTAATTATTTGTATCCTCCACCATTATACTATTATCATTGATGAGATTACCTCTCTCGGTGGTCGAGCCACGCTTACGCATCCTCTCCTCCATTGTGTTTTTATTGACGATTATGGGTGTGGCCTAAGTGCCTTTTTGTCAAGTAGTTCCTGTAGCGTTCTTGTATCTAATATAACTTGATTTTTGGCCATCTGAGGTTTAGGAGTGTTCATTAGCCCTAATGGACTTGACACCTACAACATCTGGTCTTTCCCCTCAAATTCTGTACCTTATAGGTGCCCATGTTGAAAGTGCACCCTAGATTCGCCTTGCATCTGGCTCAATGGAAATGACTACTGCTTCCATATGAACAGATTCCAGGTAAACTATCTTTAAAGTGTACTCTTTCTCCCCAGTTTACTACATGATCTAGATATGGGGTTGTTACGGAGTTCAAGAATGATACCTCATGATCTGGGTCTGGAATGGTTCCAATTAGATTATAAACTCACTAATAAGGCTTCTTACTTTGCTGATGCTATTTCTTAAGCAACTACTCACTCGGATACTTCCCGTGCATTACCTTATTGAACCTATGCCTTACCACCTAGTTATACTTATGTTCTTGCAGTTGTGAACAATTATTATCCTATTATGTTAGCTTTTGGATGGACCATCTCAGACAAGGATTTAGCAAGGAATAGGAATGGGGATGCTAGTACAGGAGTAACAAGGGATAGAAAATGGTGATCATGGTGATACATTGTTATTGTTCAACTAGGGGTTATCTCTGGGCTTGGTTCTTTATCCGCTTATACATATTGATATGGGAATTGAACAACTTAAACTGCAGCGGACGCATCTCCATCTCTTTCTACTATGGGTTCTACTTTATTGGTTAGTGTTTCTACTAGGTCTTTATCTTCTCTTGCTTCTGGTGTTACCTTAGCTTCTAGATTATAGGTTGCTGGTCCTAGTTCATTTTCTTAATCTACTGAATAAACATAGGATTCTACTACTTCTCTTGTCGTTTCTCATGGTGTTTCAATGCACGGGACTGGTTCTCGACCTGGAGGATCTGCATATGGTGATTAGGATTCTTACTCTTCTATTAATTTACCTACTGGATATGCTGCTAGCGGTACTAGTGGATCGAATCTTGGTAGAATTGTTGTTTCTTACTCTACTGGTGCGATTAGATATGGTTCGGATGTGGAACTAACCGGATCTCGCTCTCTAACATGAAAGGTGGACTCCGGCTCTCTATCTCAAAATGGAAAGGATCGAGGTACTGTCAATGCATCTGTAGCCTTTGTGTTTTCTCTTGGTAGAGAGACCTATGTTCTTAACTCATGATTGATCCTTCAACTCATTCACCTCTAGACTTAAAATCATCATATTCATCTTGATCACTATCTCTATCACTACATTAGGTGGTTTTATCTAATATGGTAGTTAGTTCCCTATATGTTTCTTTGTATGGATCATCCACAACTCGATCACGAAGGTCATCATCTCGATCACAAGGTACTAGTTCATTTGCTTAATCGACAAGATCTACTAATGTTGAACCTGTTTTTTATAGAGTCAACTACATATTCAACTGAAAAAACATCTACTTTTCTTGTGAATGGTCTTGCTGCTGGTACTAGATGTGGTGGCGTTTAAACTATTGGTCCTATATAGCTGGATTAGCTTTCTAGGCATGGGCATGTATCTTCAACTGCTTCAATGGTTGCTGAATCAACTACTAGATTAAATGAATCACTTGTTTACAATCCCTACGCTTATAACTTTGTTCCTTCCCTTGCTAACACCTAGATTAATAGGTACTAGCAGCCACCACTGAATAGGTACTAATAACAAGTTAGGTGTATGAGCATTCTAGGATGATCCAGCGACGAGAATGGAGTTCTTCCACCGAGGTATAAGTGGATATTTTATCTATAACGATGCTGGTCAAGAGATGGATGATGGGCCGAGAACAAGATCTGTTGCTGGTGTTGTTGGGTTAGATGATGGTATTGGATAGACAGGTGCTGCACAGGGTGCTTCGAGTTGATATGCTTCTGGTTCTCACTCTTAATCAGGTACAAGTGGATATTATGTAATCTCCATAGAATGATTAATTAGAACTTCTATTGTTGGGTGTCCAACTGCCTTTACCTTAGCCATTGGGTAAACGGGTGAAACTTAGTAGACTGGAACTAGGTAAGCTACTAGATCATTCAATGGCTCTGGATTAACTGACTTTGGTACCTTTAGTGTGGGAACTATGTCAATTGCTTCTGAATCAAGTGGATCACTTTCTCAATTAGCAGAATCAACAGACTCTACATTTACTGAATCTACCTCTCCTAGCGCTGGGAAAACTCAAGATGGAACTGCGTGAAGGGAAGCTGGGATGGGAATAGATACCATGCAAGATAGTGGTGGGTAGGCTATTTATAATAGTTCTCGATCTTACATTCTGGCTACCTCTTCTTCTCTTTTTATTGGTGTTACTACAAACAACTGCTACTGATCTACTAGCTCTTCTATTGCTTATGTTACTTATGCTACTCATCTCGCTTAAACATATTACTCTATATCTATTGGTGTTGGGTCTACGGCTTAGTCAGCTGCTTCTACCTCTACCTCTGCCTATCCTACTAGTGATGGATAAGAAACTGCTTCTCCATCACTAACCTTAGATCTCGACTCATACGACCAAAGTTGTTGGTTGAGAAATAGCTTTGTGTACCATTAGTTCCTTACCTGGATAATAGCTCCCCTTTCCTTTATTTGGTGTCGGTTCATCACAGCCTATTATACTATATTTAGTATCACCTAAACCTTGAGCTCCGAAACATCCATGCTCGCTTAGATAATATAATGTTCCCAAAAGGAGTAATCCTCATCTGTCCAAGAAAGGTGTGAAGGTATAATCACTCGGCCTAAACCTCTTTACGATAGTTGAGGGCTGGTCATCATCCCTATCTCACTATAATTTTGAAACAAATGAAGAGATTCATTTTCAGTGGAGAAGAACCTGATCCTTCAGGCCAAGTGAAAAGAGTGGGTCACTTGGAACTAGAGAATCTACGTCCGTTTTCATGAACATATGGATAACGATTAGTTAGAGAAGATCCCTAGAACATCATTTTCTTAAGCTGTAAATGAAGGTATGGATCAGGTCAGAATTGAATCACTAGATCATCCTTATATTCTCAAGATCTAATGGATATGAAATTGGACAAGGTAATGTCTTAGAAATTCGGAGGATATGGGTATGTATATTTATCTTCATATAGATATGTTGTTGAAGCTAGAGGATCTGCAATTTGAGATAAGGTGTAATATCCATTGGCCGGAATGTTTGTTATCATATGATCAGGAAAATGATATACCTCAGTGCACCCCACCCATGCGTCAAGTCCGATTTTCACTTGGACACCTTTACCAACTTTCCAACAAAGTAGTTAATGAATTGATGGAAGGGCATCAATAAGAGCTTTCTAAAACATCGAGCCTTTTTGTACGATTTTGACACCTCAACCAATCCAGTAGAGTCTGGCTTGATAGATTTTGATCAAATAACCTCTGTCCATAATCCATTGGAATTTATTATCCTCCATACACTCTTGGCTACCAAGGCATAAATAATAATATTTTTTTGAAAACCTAGCCCCCTTGGGATTTTGGGAGAGCAAATTTATTCCACTTAACCAAAGGCAATCGCTATTTCTCCCTACTACCATACCATATGAATTAGAAAAAGAGCCATTGAATCATGTGAAGAATGGCCTGAGGGATCAAAGATAGTATTTACGAGAAGACATGTTGTGCTTCTAATACTATTTTAACTAGAACTAGTCAAACCCATCTTGATAACCAATGGTTACACTAGTGGTGAATACAGTTCTCAATTTTCCTTATCAGCCAATTCCAATCACCCTTTCGATCATCATTTGCTTTTAAGAAAAAGCTTTTTTGGCTAGATAATCAGATCTTTACCCATAATCTATTAAGAAATGCAATATATATATATATATATATATATATATATATATATATATATATATATGTGCTCTATAAAAGTGGTAAGAAGGTTCCAGAGAAAACCAGAGCCAGCTTACCTACTAGATTATCGGCATTAGATGAAATAAGAAATCACATAAAATAATAGGATTAGAATCTAATAACTAACTCCAAATATTGGACAAAAATACTCACCAAGAACATTATTATACAAATTGAAGCATGAACAATGAGTATGTTAAATAATCTACTTTATTTCTAAAAGTAAAGGTTGTAAGCCAAATAGAACTAGAACTGTGAAAAGAAACTATTTGGAATTGCAACTATAATGGGAGTTAATTCTTGATAGAAAACAAAGAATAAAGGAATTGTTTCCAGTTTGTAATAAGAAATCTTCAGAAGAACTTAATCAATTGACAACATTATAATACACAAACTATAAATTGTCACTGTAGTTTCAAAAGAGTAACATGGGACTGATAAATAAGAACAAATTTAAGGTTCTATGGGCCATATGAAAATGTGTCAGATTGGTATATAAAAATTATAACCCATATGTCTTTCAACCAACAGAAAGGTGGAACTGTTAAATAGAACATGTAGGGTAAAAACACCTTGAAATTGTAACATTTAACTACCCATAATAATAACAAGTTACTTTTTATTGTTTATCCAATACCAATTCTAGACAAGAGTCCAAAATTTCTCTTGAAATAGAATGTCTAAAAAAAGATACAAAGTGGGAACTCCACTATAATTACCCATCCATTGAAACAAATGCATATACCTCAACACTCTCTAAAAACCCACAACTTGCAAATACATATAAATGATCTACTAAGGAACAATGATTTAATGCAATCTCACATCCTATGTTTACAAGAAATATATTTGAAAGAACCCATCTTATTACAAAAACTTGAAGATATATAGATTTTGGAACATTTGCAGTTTTAAGAGAAAAATGTAGAAGCTACAATAGAAAAGATGATTCTTCATGACATGCATATTGCAGTTCTTAATTTCTATGTTGCACCTTGGGAGTGAGAGATACTCCATTGATGGGGCTTCTATATTATCTCTTGATGGGGATGTAAGATTATCCCTCACTTGATGGGGAGCTTAGAATTCAGCTCACATTTGTTGTTACATGAGAATGTACCCTCGAAAAATTAATGGATTCAAGTGTAAATAAAAAAACAAAAAGAAATGAGTGCCAAAATACCCCTAGGATTGAACCTACCTTGGCATTGATACTTGTAACCTATTGTATGTAGTACTGGGATCCACACCGGGATCAAAACTTGGAGTACCGACCATTGCTCGCATGAGTACTAGCCTAATTGAAGCATAGTTTCACACCCTTACCTCATAGACTATCATAACCATCTATATCAACTAATGAAGTAAATTGTGTTGGGTGTGGAGCCTGAATATATTCTTTATCCAATGGTATCACCTCATTGGACCCTAGTTCGTAATGTGGAGGCAACGCCTCTTGTAATATTTGCACTGCAAGGGGGGTCCAGTGGGGACCACAACCCCCAAAGCTAAAAATAGATGTAAAATCTCCTTGTAAACTATTGTAATTTCATAGTCAATCTAGGTCGTTCATTAGGAGAAGATCTCATGGTAGAAGTTATGTTTAATTTAGGGTTTTTTCCCCTAGAAGGCAACCCCTCACTATATATGAGGGAACATTATTGCGTCTATGCATATATGTATTCTGAGTGAGAAAGAGAGAGGAGATTGAGTGAGAGAGAAGAGGGAATTACAAAGGATCTATTGTATGTTGTATCTCTTTAGTTTGCTGGATAATATAAAAGGAAGGACTCGTTGTTTCTTCATGGACATAGCCCAAATTGGGTGAGCCATGTATATCTGTGTCTCTCTTGTTTTATGTGTTTTCTTTGTTTATATTTTTGAAATATATTTTATGTGTTCCATTGCTCTGTAATATATAATTTTCTAACAAACTGAAGTGTATTGTCTCTTGGAATGGCAACAAATAAGTAAGGCATCCCATTGTATTGATTAACAACAATAGTTATTTTCTCCTCGTCCATTTCTATAAGGGGTGGACATTCCTAAAATATCCTTATCCAATGTGAACTGATGCAAACTACCACACGTATGGGATTGGGGGCCATAAAAGAATCAACCCCATGGCCTTTTTGATGCTTAAGTCATAAAGTCAAAGGAAAAATGAAAATATTAGTGGTGAGGGGCTAAAGAAGCACTCGAATCAATGCCACCAAATCAAACATAGAGATGTTTAATGAAATTCCATGTGAGTAATAAAGAAATGAATTTGAGTATCCTTGATGAGAGGGGTGCCTCCAACAAAATCAAAATGAGTTTATTGGTAAAAGAAATGGTGACTTCGAATGTTTTGAGAATCTGTTCCAAGCCGACTACTTTGTTCCTTCTCCAAATGGTGTTGTTTAAGATGCCATAAGCCCACTTGAAATAGGATTTCTTTAGGTGCCTTAACATCATGAATTATATATAAGCTTATCTATTTTCTTTTATTTTATTTTTATCTACCCACGTCCCTCCAAATTGGAAATCAGTCTATCTGTTGCACGTCGTTTGGTGACCACCTTTTCCCAACACGTGGGTTGTTTTTACGTGGTTCTCACCTAAACCAAAGTTATCCCAAAATATCATAAGTTAATCCTTTCTTTTTCGGGCCTCACCAAAAACAATGGCTATTATCCACTCGGTAAGTGAAAGTGTTATTCATATTGGGTTGTTTATCTGTAGGCATTGTGTATGTGTATTGTAAAGTGAAAGGATAATGAGTAATGTGAACTGAATATGGAAACCTAAAAGTGCACATAATATGAACATCGTGCGGACATCATATGGACATAAATCATACTGACTGGAAGCTAACCACTGAAAGCTCATTGAGGTCATGTTCTAGGGGAAATGAGCTAACTGAATGCAGATGGTGAACTGATTCTACTATGTTGAACTTACTTCTTTCAGATGGAGAGGGTAGGAAGCGGGTAGGAGGGTGTTCAGTCAGAGGTTGTTTCCAAGGCTATATTTCCACTCAGAAAAGGCAGTAGGTCTGATGCATAGGTTCAAAGGTTCTTTCCAAGGCAAAGGGTAGTGAGATGAGGGTTACGAGAAAGCCCCCCAACTACCAAGAAGGAAGACCACTCACCGAGGATTAGACTTTATGCCTTAAACACATTCATTGGAGAGCCGAGAGTCTCTCGCTCAAGCCCATGGGTGGAGGTTGTAGGTAGTGGGGCTTAAACAAATGGCTAATCATGCATGGATAGGGTTGGCTTTCTAGACTACTTAGGTTTTACTCCCACTAGAAGGGGTGGCTTTTAAGAGCTATGGCAGGGATATATAAGGGTTCTCCCTCCAAGGTGGTAAGGGCTCTTTCTTCTCTTCATTCTGATTTCGATCCAATGATTAAAGAAAATCCTTCTATTCTATTCTAGGAGTTCCTCCTAAAGTTTGTACGACCTAATGTAGGATGGTAGAAAGAATATAATTCAGGCAAGTATATGGTCCGAACAAGAGAATGTATTGTAATCCTGTCTCCTGTAGGTCCTGATCTTATGGGTCTCATTCTTTCCTGGGGTAAGTTTCTCCATGCCATCAATCCAGTACTTTGAAGGTCTTCTCATGAAGCGATTATCAATCCCATGTTTATTCCACATTCCTATCAAACGATCCAGTGATGAACCAATTACATCCACGGCTTCTGCTTATAAGGAAGGCTCAACTTGTCCTGAAAACTTTGTGATTCTAGTTCCTTGGCTCCCTCGAGGTCTAAGAAGTTCATGCAAGTAAAATAGAAATATCAAGCCCTGCCTTCCTATGTGGGGTATTCTTGGCTGATGTAGTGTTAAATTTTCAGTCTGAGGCTGTATAAATAGAAAGGTAAGGTGTCTAATCCCACCCGACCTGAAAAATGAAATATCTGGTGCAGTAGTGATGAAACTCTTCTTCCCTGCCTTCCATAGAATGTGAGTAGGGGTAGGGTAGGGGTAGAAGTAAGAGTAAGAGCAATAAAATAAAGGTACATCCAATATCGATCCTAATTCATATTCATGACTTAATGGTTGTTGATGAGCCTAAAATTTGGTAACATTTTGGGCTCATTTGGCCTAACTACCTTTGCTCAATCCTTCATTTTTCATAACTTATGCATCATTTTTTAGTATGTTTATGTCATTTGTACGAATAAGGGCGGTCACTATTCCTAGGTGGCTAACACGTGCTCATTTCAGGTTTTTTGACGCATGATTGGAACAAAACTAATCAGATAAGGACCAGGAGACAGCCAAGATGGGGTTGAGGATTCGTAGGAGGGTTGTCCAGCATTAAAAGGCCTTCCTCGGGATCTTCACCCCCAACTCCGAGCTCTAACAGCCACCACAACCGGATTAGAAGGCAGCCAAACGGATTTTGAGGAAGCAGCAGTTCACTCCTAGTTTGGTCAGCCGAGTCCCACTAATTTAGGAGGCCAGCTTGGGGCCTCGTGATGTATAAATGCTAAGGCTTTAGCCTTCGAAAAGGACTTTTGAAACATTGTTGCACATTCTGCACTACGAGCTGCTAGTTTGGTTTTGCTCTTTTGTAGCCAATTATTGGCATGCTATTTGACTTATGATTATTGTTTTTTAATGGAAAGCAGTCCTATTTGATCTCAGTCCTGAGTTTTTAAAAGGAGCCATAGCTCTCGGGGTTGGGCCCAACCTGAGAGCCTAAGGCCTCCTTCCTTTGTATTGTTATCTTTTCCTTCAACATTATGGTTTTCTTTACATGCATTTGAAACGCAGTTTGCTGAGTTAGATTTCTTGGTGTGGTTAGGTAGGTCATTCTCATAAGACAGAATTCCTTCAGCTGTTTAGAGTAGAGTGAAGATATTGGAGTTGATAAAAGTTCTAAAAAAGGGGTTGCCTGCACACTCATTTTCACCTCTTTCTAGGGACTGGAATTGCAGACAGTGCTACCCACCAAAATCATTGGTTTACAAATTCATGCAATCTGTGGTGCAATATTTTCATTTGTAGAAGTTGTCCATGCATTCAAACCTCTTGGAATGTTCTTTGCTTCAGTACCATACATGGTTTTTCCTTAAGAATAACGTTGTTGTTCATTAGTTCCATTAAACAGTTAGGAATGTTTTGATTATATGCAAGATGTGGATGATTTGATTCAGTTTGCACTGTGCAGTACTACTCCCTCACCTTCTCATCCTTCTAAGCCTTGCCCAGGCCAGTTACTCATCTCCCAATTAGACCCCTTGTCTCTCAGCTACACTACTGCCCACATTATCCTCCCTTTTCGGCCTTCCATTCCATCTACTCTCCTCCAGACAAACTAGCTTAGCACACCCCCTCATCATCTCATCTCTCGGTCACTAAGGCATTACAAACCCCTCTCCTACCTCCCTATCCACCCATGCAGCCTCTTCCACTCACCCATCACCCAAAGTCCGATTGTAGAACATCCTGTAGGAATTACTGAACATCTTGTAGAAATTCTGAAACATCCTGTAGAACCCCTGCAGACTTCCTGTAGAAGCTCATAAACATGGTTTCTTGGGAGCCAAACTTTGTGAGACTCTATGGAAGGGTGTTAGGGACCCCTTAGACCCTATCTGAACTCTCCCAAGCCTTCCTCTTCCTTGATCCACCTCTGCACAGTAAAAAACGCTAGTTAAAAGCACATGCATGAGAATTCTAATAAGTGAAACAAAAATACAAAAAGTGTTTTCTTCAGATAGAGATAGTCTAAACACATGCATTTCACCTTCATAGAAGTAATGGCATCACTTCCAGTAGTTTGCATTCCCATCTCTACATCAGTGAGACTAGCTGGTAGAATTAGGGTTTGCTAGGGTTTGTGTTTCTTGTTGGATTTCAGTTCCTTTCTGCAAATAGATTAGCTTCTTTTGAGATTAGCTTTCGGCCATCAGTTAAAAAGCTTCTTCTAAGAGCTCATAGAAGTTGGCTTGAGCCCCTAGCGGACTTGTGCCAGCTGACCAAGTGACAGCTGCGGCAAGAGCTAGTACTTGTGCATACAGCACCGTCGCTTCCAAGTTTGTTACGAACTACCGGGTTGATAAAACTAAAGAAGGAAGCTCCAAGAGTTGTAGCATTATTTCCACAATACTAGAGCCCACCATCTTTTTGGCGCCGTTGCCGGGGAAGCGTCATAGTATTAGTGATTGTTGCTTTTCTTCTACTTTCCTACTCTCGCATTCTGCTAAGTAGTATTTCATTTCCATTTTGCAATTTCCTTTCTGCAAAAGTAACATAGACATTTCCTGCTTTCATAGATTAACATTTCAATTCCGCAATTTCATTTCTGCAAGTGTAGATTAGCATTTCAATTCCGCAAGCATAGCCTAGCATTTCATTCCTGCAATTTCATTTGAGCAAAATTGAGTAGTCCTTTCATGCGTTCATTTCAATTCCGCATTTCCATTTCAGCAAGATAGTAGTTGCAGTTCAATCTATTTTAGTTTTGCAGGTACCAGAGAAAAAGCAAAAGAAATCAGAAGTATTTTCATTTCATGCCTCGTAGAAATCGAGATAAAACAGGCAAATTCTTACCCAACACCCCCACCACATCACTGAGTCACCCTACTCTCTTCTTTGGTGGTAGTGATCTAGAAGAACCTATAGGTGAACCTCCTGAGATATACGAAGATCCTATAGCAGAAGAGGAGTTAGAGAACACTCCATCTGAAGCTATGGCTAACAATAGGGGAGAAGATGAGAGAATTGAAGGTGCCTTCCCCATCCGAGAGACCAATGTAGACATGAAAATGAAGAACATCATCCCCTCTGCTTTACGTCACTTCCATGGACTGGCTACTGAAGACCCTGATACCTTCCTGTTTGAGTTTCCCGTCCTTTGTCGAACCTATGACTATACCGAGGATGAGCAAAAACTGAAACTCTTCCCCTCTACCCTTAAGGATGCAGCATTGCACTGGTTCATGGGCTTACCTGGGAACAGTATCACCACTTGGACCCAGATGCAGTAAGCTTTCAATACCAAATACCGGGACTACTGTAGGTCCAAGGAAACCAAGGGAGAAATCTTTTGAATGACCATGGGCAATGATGAGTCTTTAGAAGATTACGAGGAAAGGTTCCAACTCAGCTATAAACGGGCCAGGTGCACACTTGACCCTGAATCTCTCAAGTTGGTCCTGCTCCGAGGAGTCCCTGAAGACCTCTTAGATACCCTTCACATGTTAGCTGGAGGAGATATTTACCAACTGCCTTATGAGGACATAAAGACTGTGTTTAGAAACCACTCTAGGGCAGCCCGGAAAAGAGGTAGAGGAAACCTCCTCTCAGCTGGTATTCCTTTCTCCAAATATGAGTTTGCAAATCAATTAGAGGACCTCAAGAGTGAGGTGAGACAGACCGTCGCCGTGCAACTTGATAAATTATGAATCCAACAGAAGAAGGAGGAAGTTGAGAGAGCTTTGGCTATCTTCTGCCCTAGGTGTACAAGGAAACACCCTAAGAACGAGTGCCCATTACATTCAGTTGAGGTATGTTTTGTCTGTGAGGAGGGCCACCCCACAAACCAATGTCCAACCTTACCTAGGCTTAAAGCCATGTATCAAGGGACAGAAGCACCCACTGAACCTCTCTATTTCCTCAACCAAAGGATGCCACATGGACCCAGACCTTACCAACAGGGGATGCAAGGGACATCCCAAGCTTATTACAGCCCCAACCAATCTGCTCCTATGCCTTCCTGGGGACCCCCTGTTCATCCTTCCTGGTCTATACCTCCTCCATGGTCTTACCTGCATCAGTACCATACTCAGCCCAGTACTCCTTCGTTTCATTCACATGCCCAGCCACAGCCTCAGTGGAATGCACCTCAATCGGGGTGGAGGCCCCAGTACAATACTCATCCCGCCATTTTTCCTCCACCACCAGCTCAACCACAACCATTACCTCCTACTCCTCCAAGGCAACCCCAAATGCCTGCTCAACCGAACCCGAACCCCAACAACAGACAGGCCCAGCAGGTATATATTGGGGAAACATCATGCCCTACCTATACTGTGGAGATCCAGGAGATCAATCTGCGATCTGGAAAGACTCTTCCAGATCGCCAACCTCCTCCCCGGAGGACGAGGAAGATAAACAGGAAAGTGAACCAAAGGTTATTCCACCCTTTCCTGAGAGACTAACGGTAACCACACAACCCAACCGAGAGGAGGATGAGCTTCTGGGAGAACTCAAACAGTTGTGTGTGAGGATACCACTTCTCCAAGCCATCAAAGATGTACCGATATACAACAAACTGGTGAAGGAAAAGTGTTTCAGACACCTAGGCAGGTGAAAAAGAGATGCTTCAACCATCAATGTCATAGGACAACTGTCTGATCTTATGTTGGGGCAGGCCATCTGCCCAAAGTATATGGATCCTGGGAGTCCTGTAGTGGATGTCCACATCAATGGCACCATCATACCTCACACATTGATTGATCTGGGGGCTGCCATTAATGTGATGACCAGAGATACCATGCTCAAACTCAACCTTTAGGGTTCCTTGAGAAAGACCTCGACAGTCCTACAACTAGCAGATCGCTCCACCGTGACTCCCGAAGGGATTGTAGAGGATGTCTTGGTCTTTGTTGACTCTTGGGAGTACCCTGCGGACTTCTTGGTTCTGTAGCCAAAGGCAAAGCTTACTGGATACCCCCTTATTTTGGGAAGGCCTTGGTTAGCCATTGCATATGCTTACATAAGCTGCCGTGCAGGAAACATGACCATAAAAAATGGTCCTATGTCCAAGCAGCTAGTCCTGTACCCTCCTGCCCAACCCTTATTAGAGCATGACTTACCACTTTGGTTGGAGGAAGGAGAAGAGGATGAGGTGTACTCAGCACCTTTGTGCACCCTAGACACCACTAGGGGAGGCCTCCCAACCGAGGATGATTTGATTGAGACCTTGATCTAGACTCCACCTCCCAGTGCATTGTCCTTAGAGGAATTGGTGGAGGATGCCCAAGCCAGCACCTTAGTGGACCTTTGTGTGACCAACCCTGTCACTCCCAGAGTAAAAAATGTGGAGTTCGGCCCTGAGAGAACGTTAAAGATCAGCTCCTCCTTATCTCCTTCCCAGGAAAAGGAGTTGTGTAGTCTGTTGGCCAGTCATCTAGATGCTTTTGCTTGGAGCTATAAGGAGATGAAAGGAGTCCATGCTTCGGTCTGTACCCATCACATCTACATCAAAGAAGACTGTAAACTGGTTAGGCAACCCCAAAGGAGAATGAATCCAGCTCTTAGGGACATCGTCAAGGAGGAATTACAAAAACTGTTGGATGCCGGATTCATTTACCCCATCTCGGATAGCGAATGGGGTCCCCTTGGTGTTGGTTCCCAAGAAAAATGGGAAGTGGAGGATCTGTGTGGACTACCGAGAACTGAACAAGGCCACCAAGAAAGACCATTTTCCTCTACCCTTCATAGATCAAGTGTTGGATGGCCTGGCAGGGAAGAAGTTTTTCTCTTTCCTAGATGGGTTTAGCGGGTATAACCAGATCCAAATCAGCCCGGAAGACCAAGATAAGACCACCTTCACTTGTCCTTGGGGTACCTTTGCTTACCGAGTTCTTCCCTTTGGACTATGCAATGCTCCTGCCACCTTCCAGAGAGCCGTCTTGAGCATCTTTTCTGAGCTGGTCCATGATTCGGTGGAAATCTATATGGATGACTTCACTCCTTATGGGTCGGACTTCCAGGAAGCATTGTCCAATCTGGGAAAAGTCCTAACCAAGTGCATTGAGATGAACCTGTCCCTTAGTCCTGAAAAGTGTGAATTCTTGATGACTGAAGGGACCGTGCTAGGCCATACCATTTCTTGCCAAGGGTTACAGGTGGATCCTAACAAAATTGCTCTCATCAAGAAGGTTCCACCTCCTCAGAAGGTAAGAGATGTTCGAAGTTTCTTAGGATTAGCAGGGTATTATAGGAGATTCATTAAATACTTCAGCAAGCTAGCCTTGCCATTGTTTGGCCTCTTGGAAAAAGATGTTGAGTTTAAATGGATTGACGATTGTCAGAAGGCTCTGAATGAATTAAAGGACAAGTTGGTGTCCGCCCCAATCTTGAGAGGTCCAAACTGGGCCCTACCTTTCCACATCCACACTGATGCCTTGAACAAATCCATAGGGGCGGCCTTAGGACAAGTTGAACAAAAACTTCCATACACCATCTACTTTGTCAGCAAAAACTTATCCAAGGCAGAACTGAATTACACTGTAACTGAGAAAGAATTCCTAGCCGTGGTCCATGCACTGAACAAATTTCGACATTATATCACTGGATATCAAACATTTGTACATACTGATCATGCTGCAATTAGATATTTAATGAATAAACCGGATGTGAATGCTCGTATTATTAGATGGTTACTTTTGTTGCAGCAGTTTGATTTGACTATTGTTGACAAGCTAGGTAAAGAAAATGTTGTTGCTGACTTTTTGTCTAGATTGGATTTACTTGCACGAGAGGACGGAACAGTGGATGACCAGATGCCAGATGAACATCTGTTTTCTATTTCGACACTCTCTCCATGGTTTGCTGATATAGCCAACAACCTTGTCTCAGCACAGTTTCCTCCGCACCTATTCTCCAGAGAAAAGAGCAGGATCATACGGAAGAGTGCCTCATTCACTTGGATCGGGGGCAACCTGTTCAAGCTTGGCCCTGATCAGATCTTAAGGCATTGTGTAAGGGAGGAGGAAGTCTTTGATATCCTCCTAACCTGTCATGACGGACCTTGTGGAGGACATTTTGCAGCCAAAAGGACTGCCTTCAAAATCCTGCCGCAGGCTACTATTGGCCCACGCTTCATCAAGATGTCAGAAGCTATATCAGCCAATGTGACCGATGCCAAAGAATGGGGAAACCGACTCCAAGGGATGAAATGCCTCTCCAACCTCAAGTTACTCTTGAGCCATTTGAGAAGTGGGGTATGGATTTTGTGGGTCCAATCAACCCTCCTTTGAGGCAAAGGTCTTACATCATTGTGTGCACAGACTACTTGACAAAGTGGGAAGAAACCAAGGCAATCAAAGCAGCGATAGAAGAAAAGGTGGTAGAGTTCTTAAGAGAGAACATCTTCTACAAATTTGGCTACCCAAGAGAGCTGGTCACCGATCAAGGAAGCCAGTTCACCACTAACTTAATTGAAGACCTACTTGCTCATCACAAAATCAAGCATAGGACTTCCACCCCCTATCATCATCAAGCAAATGGGCAGGTGGAAGTCACCAATAGAGCATTGGAAGGGATCTTGACTAAGGTGGTGAGAAGTAGCAGGAAAGATTGGGCAGATCACCTGGTTGAGGCCACATGGGCTTACAACACCACTTGGAAGACCACAACCGACTTCACACCTTATGAGCTGGTCTATGGGAAGAGAGCTTTGCTATCAATTGAGTTCGAATACAACACCTTGAGGATGGCAGCTCAGCTAGACCTGGATCTCAGCCATGCCCAACAAGAAAGGTTATTGCAGCTGAATGGATTGGACGAGCACCGAATGCAGGCCCTTCTCCACTCAGTAGTGGTTCAACTTCAGAGGAAGGTGTTGCATGACCAACACCTCAATGACAAGCAATTTCAGCCGGGATATTGGGCGCTGTTGTATGATTCCAGGCATAAGGATTTCAAGGGGAAGCTGAGAACCAGATGGCTGGGACCATATGTAGTGGAAAAATGTAATGACAATGGATCTGTTCTTATTCGGACCATTGATGAGGAGGCCATCCCTATGCTTGTCAATGGGCATCGACTAAAGATCTACAGGAAACCTCTTTCAAGGCAAGAATTCATCCAAACTGTGGAAAAATCAGTACTGGTCATAGAGAAGGGTTCTGCCTCTGTTTTGGGCGTACCCTAAAGATCTTAAAAAAAAAAAAAAAAAGATAATAAAGATCCTTGGGTGAAAACCTTTCTGAGGCTCCCAAGGCAGATGGTAGGGGTGAAAACCTCATTGAGGCATCCCTGCTGTCTTTCTGGAAATGTTTGAAAAAGACCCTTGAGTGAAAACCTCTCTGAGGCGCTCAAGGTAGATGGTAAGGGTGAAAACCTCATGGAGGCGCCCCTGCTATCTTTTAAAAAAAAAGAAAGAAAAAAAAAACAAAAAAAAATAAACAGGGAAAACAAGTTGAAGATGTGGCAATGCATGCAAGTTGCAGGTATTCGATGCAGGAAAAGAGGCCCCTCAACTCAAAGACAAGGGTCCCTACTATGCTACCAGGCGACCTCACCAGCACTCCCTCTGGAAACACTCATCTCTTCCAAGGTCTGGGCGTGATTTGATCATAGTTTAGTCTCCTACAAGAAGCTACAGGACTTTCTACAGGAAGTTCTGTATTTCTACAGGAAACTTCCTGTAGAAGCTTTGGATGACCCAGAATTGACTGTGTGGGGAGATCTAACGTCCGAGGTCCGACACGAAGGCATGCAAGCTAATGCTTTCTCCATCACGCACTGCTGTCGCCTCCTTCTACCACCCCAGTTGCCATTGCCATCAGTGGAGATACCTGCATAGTCAAATCAGAACATCAAATTAATCAGAAGAAGCGATTCTCAAATGGAAAAAAAGATGCAGGGATACCATGCACTACTTGTCAAAGCCGTCCAAGGGTCCCTACGATCGTGACCGTGATGCCACCATCTCCATCGTTTCAGCATGCAACCGAGGAGGAGAAACGCACCAGGACAACCTACAGAATCCCGTAGCAGTTCATCCAGCTAGAGTGAACACCATCAAGGCGCCTGCAACACACAGAGCGGGCACATGCACCATCCGCAGCCAGGTAATAAGCGTTGCAACCAACAACAGTCTGCGAGGAGGAACCCCCGTGCCTGTGCATGAAGCAGCAACAAGAAAATCCAATCACCCTCGTCCTGAAACCTGGAAATGACAATCGCGGCCAGACACGTAAGTGCCCTCACCCCCTTTTTCGTCCAAATTACATGAACTATGCTTTGAAATGTTTGCAAGTGTGGAAATGAATGGGTTGAGCAGTCGGGTAGCCATTCAACTGGCCACCACGACCAGTCAGATGGTCTAGTCAGATTTGGAAAGTGTTGGTCGTGGCAAGCAAAACGGGTAATGGACACGTGAGAAGCGTCGAGTCGGGGGAGAAGCGGCGATATAACGGAAATGCAGCGGCGGATCTGTAGGGAATGATGCGGCAGTAAGGGAGACTTGCAGTGAAAAGAGTAGGTGATGTCGTCCAATGGTCCGGCAGGGACAGCTCACCCCGCGCCATGATTTCGGTCGGGATTCAAATCCACCAGCTAGACGTCACTCCACTCATTTATCACCAGCCGTTTTGTAAGTCGAGTAAGCGTCCGTATTTCTCGTAAGGCTCGAATCTACTTCCACTCCAAGTCCTCGGCTCGTTTAGACATCTGGTGGTGGCACAGAAGGCGCAGAACCACTGCCGTGATCTCTCCGGAACCTGTGCGCGACTTCTACAGGAAGCTGCGCTACAAGATGCTAGCCGCTACGGAGGAAAATTGGTCTATTCACATCAAAGGTGGCGAATTGGAAAAGGTAAGCCTGAACCTGTTCCTCCCATGCAATTGGTTTGAAGGGTGGCGAAGTCGACGTCCCACAAAATGTGAAACTACAGTCTGATCATAAAATTGAAAGCGTCGTCTTCCTCTTGCATGAAAAGTGTCGTCGTAGTATATGCGGGGTTTTCTACAGATTCGGGTCATAATTAAGGCTCTGTCAAGGCTCCCACAAGTAGATAGCCAAGAATTCACGAATTGCTGCGTGACAGAGCGTAGTTCTGTGCTCCGTCCCAAAGAAATCCGAAAGGCCATCTTTTGATACGCACCCGCCACCTCCGCTAACATAGCAGGCTTTCACCATGCTGGTGGATTCATCAGAAGGAACCGACAGACTCAAAGAAACTACGGGAAAACCCCCGAGGTGGTAGAACTGTTCACCGATGCGCGATGGATGTCGTTCTGCGACAAACTTCAAGGCTATGATGATGAGGTGGTAGAGGAGTTCCTGCGAGCTTTGAAGCCAAAATCGAAACACTGGCCATTGTCAATTTCAGGGGTTGAATCTCAGACTCACCCCACAATTCATCAGCAGGTCACTGACCTCCCATGGGGGTACCATGGGACAAGGAGGAAAGGAAATTAGGCCAGAAGGCTAAAAACGAGTTTTTTTCCACCAGAGGAGCAATTCTCAGAGGATAAGAACGGGGTTTGCAGAGCTAGCCTACAGCCGTTTGGAGTGAGGTCAGCCTCCCAATCATGAAGTATAAAACGTGCGAAGGACGATTCAGCATCGTATATGGGTAACCAATTCCGGCTGCTAACAGAATTGAGGCACCAAATGGACCTACCTTTAGAAAACAAGCTAAGTATTCCTTACTTCCTTCTGCAGTCCATGACTGCGATGTTCAACAAATTACGAGAGGGCACACCAGACCAGATAGCCATCATCGGCTCATTAAGCTCCTCGTGGAGGATGCACTCCACACCTACACAGTCCCCTCTCTCGTGGGAAGCCTTCCGAAATCTGACTAAGGATGGCGATATCAAATTTTGACCGAGGAGCTCCCCTCCTCCAGAACAAGGACAAGGAGTCAGCACCACAGAGAAGAAAGGAAAGGCCAAGAACCCCGGCCAAAGCACCGAAGAAAGAACAAAAAGGGAGGCAAGAGAAACCCCAGGTTGCCGAAAAGGAGGGTGAAAAATCCACATTGACACCCAGAGAGAAAAGGCTACATAGTAGGTGGAAAGGACGGGACAAGTCCACGTCAAAAAGGCACCTCGAAGGCAGCCTCAACCAAGTATAAAACAAAGCACCTCAGCCAAACAGGCTAAAAACGGTGCCACCTGTTTCTACAGGAAAACCAAAACGACTTCTACAGGAAGCCAGAAATCAGCTGATACAGGGCCTTCTACATGGAACCCTGAGAAAGGAAAACCAAAAGAGAAGACAACAGAAATTCTTACAAGGGAGGCAGCAAATCCGTTTAGCCACCCCCAGTACACCTCCTAAGCCGAAGGAAAAGTGAAAGAGGGAGACCCCTTTGTATTTCAAAGCCAGGAGAAGTGTGAGAATCAAATCGGGCAGGCCCCAACCTCCATCCAGCAGCCCAATTACTATAGAAGATACCCTAACCTCGCCAAGGGAGAGGTCCCCCTCAAAAATATCAGTCACTTATGAGCGGG